>JAFBJU010000383.1:1026420-1042002 GCA_016785305.1 Colistium nudipinnis | reverse complement strand
TGCTGCTGTGCGAGTTTCGAGTGTTTTGGAGATGTTTGAAAATGTTCACCTTTTGGGCTGAAGGTAAGGCTATAGTAAGGCGTCTTTTTGGCCTAATTTGGACGACAAAAAAGTCCCCAAAAACGGGGAAGTTTTAACTTTTTTCGCATCTACCCTATTTTTAGGCCCTACCGTTGTTACAGTGCAAGTTTCGAGTGTTGCGAAATGGTTGACTTTTAGGCCGAATTAAGGCTATAGTAAGGCGTTTTTTTTTCTTTCAATTCTTTGAAGTTTTCCGAGATATTGCACCGTGACGTTTTCACTTTTTACTCCGCATCTACCTTATTTTTAGGCCCAGTTGATGTTACTGTGCGAGTTTGAGTGTTTCGAAATGTTTTACTTCTTGGCAGACATAGGTTATAGTAAGGTGTTTTTTGTCCATTTTTTAACGAAATTCTAAAATAATACGTTTTCACTTTATTTCCGCCTACCATATTTCCTTGCGCTGCCGACGATCTTATGCATGTTTCGAGTGTTTTTGACATTTTTTACTTATTTGGCCAACATAAGGCTATAGTAAGGCACTTTTGTCACATGTTTTGACTGGTCATTAGTCAAATTTGCACAACATACTAATAATATGAATAAAAGTTAATAAATTATAATAAATTAAAAATGGTTATGATATATCAGGCTGGTACCTCTGTGTTTAAACTAACTGATGTTTTGTTCCAATACAAACATTTTCTAAAGACAACAAATAAACCACATGTTCTCCACATGTAGGGTACCTGTCCGCAGCTGTACGTCTCAAGGCATGGGTGGGAGCTGGAAGGTTCCTACAGTCTTCCTCCTCTTCTTTCATCAGGGGACAATCCCGATCTGTCCACCTGCCCAACTCGTCTGTGACCCCCCTAGCCTGGGCGCTTCACCTCCTCAGGAACTGGAAGACACACAAATGAATTCCAGAGAGGGAGACTTGTGCTGACTACTTTCAAACTCCAAGACTTACCTTTAGCAAAAGAGGTTTTTCGGCAAAGGGTCCGGACCATTGTGGAATCCGCTGTTCCTCTTAAGTCCTAATAAGAGTCTGAGCCTGCAGGTGGAGGATTCCAACCAAGCCTCGTTATCAGGTCAGGTGGCAGGTGTTCAGGAGGTTTGCATGGTTGAAGCAGTTCCTATTGGAAATCCCACTCCTCTTCACTTTAGAGTAGTGATGCTGATGTGGGCAGCTCCGGCTCATTTTGGTTTATTGTTTGTAGTGGGGCTTCAAATGGAGTCCAGAGTCTGGAACATTCTTTCTGTAAAATCATCTTAGAGATGTAGACAACATTAAATGCAGGTAGAGTGTGGTTGTATTAGGATGTGACATTTCAAAGGGTTACCACAAGAAAACCTCCGACATTCATCTAGCCATTGAAGCACATTGAATGAAGCCCCTAATAGACTTTTAGATGCAATAGGGTTGCATCTGTGGAACAACAGCCTCAATAAATTGGGAAAACATTTTCCTTTAAAGCCAAGTGGAGCCACCAACTTTACTACCAGGAGAAGCCCAAAAAATTCTAATTCAGTTTTTCCAGCTCATTAAGACAACAAAAGAGGTACCCATTGGCTAAGACAGCTACTTGTTTGTTAACACAGTAAAATGAGACTTCTAAATAAAAAAATATCTATCTTTAGTTGTCATTCAAACCTTAAATCTCCTGGATATTATTTGTGCATATGGCTTTTCAGACCAGAGCACCAGTGGATTTTGGGATGGTATTTCTTCACTTACCAATGAATGGGATGAGTCAAAAAAGAACATGTCCCAGAGTCACATTACAAGAAGTATGGGCCTGCTTTCCAGTGGGCAAGTTTTGTTCTTTTTCTGCAAAACAAAATTACAGCAAAAGATTTAAAGGCGGTCTGCAAAACATCCTTTGTACTGGAAAAGTTTCGTCTTCATCTTGATTCAGGAGGAAAAAATTAAAATAAAAATCGGACTTGGCTCCACAACAGATTGACTGGCCTCTTTAAGGGTAAAGTCCAGTTTGTAATTGAAGTGATATACACTCCATTTGGACTAATGTGAGTTTATTAACTACTTCATTTTGTGGCATCACTAAAAGAATGTACACAGCAGACGAAGGGAGATCACAGGCAAGGGCTATTTTGGCTGAGGGCGTTGTGAAGGAGTCAGACAAGCTGGCTTGTATGATTCGTTTCTTACTGTTCCAGTTTCACAGTACTGTTAGGGGCACATCATCGGGGCAGTGCAAATTCACTTTGCACACAGAATGACGGGAACTAAGTGAGACGCACGCATACAGATGTTTCCAGTCTATTCAGATATTCTGTGATAAAAGCAGCAATGCTTTGGGCAGTTTCTTGGACGCCACCGACTCTGCTAAACAACAACAGCAGCAGCGGTAGGTGTGCAATATTAACTTGTGCAGGGGGAACAACTTTTGATATTTATAAAGTCTGGTTGCCCTTAAATGTTACAGCACTGGTTCCACAAGGGATTGTAGTGCTACCATCAAATGTAAAAATTCTCAACTCAATGTGACAGGGACGTTAAGGAAAATAACGCGCAAACATTTTTTTTTGCTTATGGTTTATCCTCCATTTGAAAGGAACAATGATTTATATGCATTTCCTTGGATAAACAGTCTTCTACAAACTGCATTTTGCACATTTAGATTTAATTTTTGCTATTTTCTTTAGTGTTGGTTTTGGATTATTGGCATGCTTGTTATGACATGGTCTCTTTATATCATAGTATGTATTACTATGAAATGATGGGCCAGTTGTAAAATGTGAAAGCATAAACAAATATATCAAATGGGTTGCATATTTTTTTTACATTTTTGTCAACAAATGTCTAAGCCTGAAACTTTAAATTCCCCATACTGATTTGCATTGAGTTTGACTGACTATTGGCTAAGCTTAGCTTAATGATGTAGTCATCATTCGTGATTTTAAGGTTTATTTCTACTAAAACTTGATTTAGTTGGGGCCACTTCTCCCCTTTTTCATTATGATTTTTAAATCTTTAAAATCCAGCATTTCAATTCATTTGAATTCCACTAAGTGTAGTTAAACTAAGGATCAGGCTATTAAAAGAATATAAGACTTTTTTCTAGGCTTTTTGGGACAAAGGTCCTCCACAAAGTAGAATTTTACTTTCTGTGCCTTTAATTTAATTTGTCTTCAAGTGCCAAATAATGCTGTTTTAAGTTTAGTGCAATAGTGAAGTTATGTCACTTTAACGTGTATGTTTTTTTTGTCTAGAATTTACTGATGTGTTTTTACTCCTGGTCTTTTCAACTGTTTATTTTTCCTGACCATGACTTGTATGTTAAATTAGTCTAATTTGACATGATTCACGCACAAATAATTTTTTTTTTGTAAGTCATAGGGCAGCATGATGATCCAAAACTGATATTAAGTGGGATTAGATCAGGTCCTAGAAATCAACATTTTCTGATGATAATTTGGCAGATAAGTACGGTATACAGTGATTTATTTTCAGGCTTCAGTTATAATAATTCAAACATGTAGAAATGTCGTCATGTTTTTTAAGTGGTGATATCAGCTGATGTAATTGATTTTAACAGGAAAGGACATTGTCTGCTGTACAATTGATGTATCTGCTTTATCACATCATCACATTGCGTTTTTCCTTCTTTCTAACATGTAGACCTCATTTATGAATGTAAGATTTTGTAACATGTTAAACCTGAGATAAATGTGCGTTTGGACGTTATTTATTTTTAATGTGAAGCCCCGGTTGGCATTTATTTGTTGTTTATGTATAATTTCCTGTAAGCAGTTTTGAATGTTTTATTTTATTTATTTCAGTATTTGAGAGGATACACTCTGTACTGCGCTAACTTTCCTCAAACACCTTTAGATATGTAAAGAAATATTTTACTTTATGTGTAAAATATTCAGTATAGTATGAATATTTCTGGCATGTTATACTGCAGGACAAAGCAGCATCCTCTAATGCCTTTTATTTTGTGGGTTTTCATAAATGTGGACTAAGGCTGACAATTTAAAACTTTAAATCACGTATTGATGATTTTATGTGTCTATATTATTACATCCACTGAATATGACATCTGTGTTTGCTGACTGTGGGCATCTGTAATATTTAAATATCCACTATCCACGAGGTGGATGTGGCTGTCAATTTGTTCATTAACTTGAAATTTTAATGAAGATAATTGGTGGATTTGGTATATACCAGGATCATAATAAAACTACAATGCACAACATTGTTACATGTTCGTGTGTCATATCCTACATAATATAATGCAGTGGAATATTCATTAAAATAAATAATAAATAAATTAAAACTTAGTGGAAGCACAGACTCTCCATTGTGGGTGTCTTAAACTCACCAGAGCGATTCCTTTCCGTTAAGTTCTAGTTGCATCTAATAAAGACAATAGACAATGTATGGACAGTGTTAATAAGGAAAAACTACATTTTCAGTTAAAAGCTTTAGACAAAAAAATACACAGCTCATCTGGCGACATGGAAGTATTTCATGTTTTATCTAACTGGATTTTGATTATTTTATAAAATAATATTCCAGTGAGGAAAAAGACCTTTCTTGTATTTTGTGTACTTGTTTACCATCATTTGCAGATTCAAACAGATATTCAACTTTTAATGCTTCACCTACTCTGTACACCACAAAATATTTTTCAACGTTAACTCAGTCATTTTTAGACAGCACAACATCCGACAGATAAAGAATTAAATGGAATCGCTAGGTTTGATCCACCGTACAGCTTCAACATCACTTTTAGACCCAACTGGTTTTATAAAAGGAGCCATTTTTCTGCCTCCTTGCCTTGTAGTCCTCGGAGTCGCACTACAGATCTAGGGTGCTCGTATGGTGCATGTTGACTCACCATCACTGTTGGGGCTTACTAGGAGACGGTACGGAGCCTTTGTGCTTCACACTGACAAGCCCAAATAACACACAGCTACACGTGTGAATGAGCTGTGATTAGAAGGGGGTATTTTGGAGATGTCATTCCTTTATCTGCGGCATGAATGTCACCATGTGACCACCTGCTAAAAGAAAAGAAGGAAACTTACAATGAGTAACAGTGAACATTTGTTTTTAATGCAAACTGTCAATAAACCTAATGTCAACTGAGTATGTGCGATATGTGCCTTAAGTGCGAGACACATTACAATTCAGCTTGTTTTTTTTTTTGGTTGGGGTGAAATGTCCCTTTTCACACCATTCCAGCCACTCATCAAATCAATTTGTGCCCTTGTCGTAACTTAATGAGCCAGAGAGTTCAGTCGGTCTTCTCCTGCGGTAAAGCACAGTGGAGTCGGGAAACGGGGACATGATCAGCTCATTTATTTGAATCAATAGCAGCAGCTTGGACGTGCCCATTCCTTCTGGAGGCGGTTTGAGATATTGCTCCGTGGTATAGTCCACTAATTTCAGGTGCTAAGGAGCACTTGGTTTCAAATATCACCACCGCTGTGCTACCCTCTGTTGAGTTCCCGAATGCTAAATTATGCAGCCATCAAATTAAATGCGATAGTTTTAAAACCTGATCATTCGGCAGCCCAATGGTCCGTCTCCTTTCAGACTCCGACTCAAAGAATTCACGATAACAACACGGCTGACGATATTAAAAGTTCCCAAAGCCTTTATCCTAATGGACTTTGATAAGAGAGAAAGATCAGATGTGCTCTGTTGAGGGGATCTTGCAGCGTTCCTACAAAACAGCCTTTTCAGAATGAGATCAGCAGTGGGTATTAGGTTTGCTTTGTGCATGAGAAAGAAATCAACCAAGAGGGCTCGTGAAAACACTACGATGGGTTTCGAAGTCAGATGAGAAGTTCAATCCAAAAGCTGATAAACTTGTTTTGTTAGTTTTAGAAAGGAGTGAGATGAACTCAATTTGAGCCAAACTTCCAATTTCAATGGATGAAATTGTGTTTACATATTTGGATTCAATTTGCCAAGCAACCTGACGAGGATAAAAAAAAAAAAAAAAAAAAAGCAAGTTTGAAAAATGAAAGACGAATGAAGTGTCGGGCAAATTCCAGGTGAGACGCACCAGCAGCTGAAGCGAGTGCAGTTCCTTACAGGGACACCAGTCACTTAAAGGGCAGTAAAAAGTTCAAAGTTCACGGTTTCCTCAAGTTGTCTTCATTAGCAAAGTAGAAATATAGCAGGTCCTCTCATTCTTGGTCGCGTTCTCCGTGTTGATTAGGGCTCGAGGGATGCTCTGAAACGATTTTTTTTTTCCCCAACACGATATTTTTGTTATTGGATTGGAGCATCTCCATTATTTTCACAGCTAGGAACTCAGAAATGATATCTGAAACGCTTGAACCCCGGCAATGAGGAGCGAGCAATGTGGCGTCCGGGTCATTCAGAGTTTGGTCATGGGTATGTGAAGGCTGTTCCACGGGCCCATCCATAATTCCTCCTCATCCGACTGGGTTCTATCACTCGGACACTCGAGCGGCTCCCTCAAAACAAGTCCGTCGTCGTCGTCGTCCTCGTCATGGCTGCTGTCCACTTTGGACTCCCTCTCGCCTTCTTCCAGCTCCTCTCTCTCGGCTGTGCCGCGAGGCAGCTGCTGCACGCCGCCCCGCGCGGCTTTGAGCAGGTTCGATTTGGACTCGGGGCCCGCGTTGCTGAGGCCGGTTGACCCTAAAGAAACGCTGGACTGTCGAGTGTTCAACACATTCAGCGTTTTATTGTTGCCAGCGTTAGACAAAGAGGAAGCGGCCGTGGCGGGCGCCGCCGTCCCCGAGCTTTGGAAGGTGCGCAGCGTGTTGCACCCGCCGTCCGCTGCTGTTCTGGGGATGCTCAGCGTGACCCGCTCCTCCAGCGTGGCCGCCATTTTGTCGAGTTTTTTAAAGTGCTTGGCCAGCCTGGAGCTGAAGACCGGGGAGGTGAGTTTGAGGTTGTTGTTTGTGGTGGTGTGTGTGTGCGTGGGACCTGTTGCGTTGACCGTGCGCCTGGTGCGGATGATGGTGCCGTTCTGGGCCATGTAGACGCTGCCATTGGCGTGGCTGTTGAGGTTGGAGGACAAGCGGCTGCGTTGGGTCTCCGGCAAGCTGTCCTCACCGGTCGAGCTGGTCTCGTACTCTCGGTCCACCATCAACTTGATTCGATGTTTTCTACAGCCATGCTGGAAACACACAAAATAAAATGGCATTTAATGACCGACAAGCCTTACTTGACAAAGAAAAAAACATTTCCTTTTTTCTCCATTTTCCAAATATTTTCATCCCTGTTCCAGATTCGGTTTTGCAGGTATTTGTGCTTAAATATGTTGAAACTGAATATATGACCTGATGATGGTAAAGCAATTAAGTTATTTGTATTTAATGAATGTCAGAATAAATCAATCTACCAAATAGTTGAAGAGATATTTCAGTTTGGGCTGACTGTCAATCTTAGAGCCATGCCACCTATGTGGTTAAAGAGGTCAATAAAACATGACCTTTGAGATTCTGCTTCACCCGTAACCTCACAGCCTCGGTGTACTTCAACTGCAACCACTAGAGGTCAGGAGAAGCAACACTTTCCACTCATTTTAAGTTTGTGTTAACTCAGGAGGCTTTTTTTTGTTGGGGCTGTAAAATAAAGAAAATTGACAATATGATAAAAGCACTTCAACACACACACACACACACACACACACACACAATGCAAAATACACTAAACAGCAAAGACAGGTGAGCGTAGCAGTGTTTACTCCAGAATTCAAAAGTGCTTTTTGGATCACGCGGTTCTCAAACCTGAGCATCACATAAAACTAGGAAATGCTTTTTAAAGATATACAATTTGAGATACAATTTTCAAGAGCAAACGCTGCCAACACAGAATATAGGGAGAGAGAAAACAATTGAGGAAAATCTTGCAACAAAGAGCCAGTCAGCTCAGGAGAAAACCTACAGGGAGGAAAACCAGCGGACCACTTTGAGGAAAAAGAGAAAGAGGAACCAGGCCGACTGGAATTTGACACATGCTGCAGAGGACAAACGCGCATTCCTAACTCCAAGAGAGAGATAACAGGAAGAAGTCTCACTCGGGTATCGACTGCACGCCGTATCCGGCTCTTACTTGGTGTCAGAGGCTCTGGTGTGAGGGGGAGGGGCCACGGCTTCAAATGCATTTCAGTCAGCCAAACCTGCCTCCTCTTCCTCCTGCTTTCCGTTCAGCACCTGGTCCCCACTCTCCTCCTCATCCTCCTCCGCGTCCTCAATGATCGGTGACAGGTCGTCGGGGTTGTCAATCACACCTGATCTGATCTGCTCTGATTGGCTTTGGCTGGAAGGTCGTCCACTCATTGATGACTTTGGCGAACCAACACCTCTGCCCTCCCCTTCCTCCTCCACTCCTGATTCCTCATCTTCCTCACTGTCCTTCTCTAAAGTTTCACGTGAATGAATGGACTTTCTAGAACTTTTGGGCCTTGAAGAAAAGGTAGAACCTGAGTATGTAAAACCATTCGAGTGTCTGCTCCTTCTTTCTGTCTTTAATTTGGCACTTTTGGCAAAACTAATACTGTCAGACCTATTACGAACTCCAACCTTTGAGCTTTTTCTGCTGGACTTTTGTCCCTCATAGTCTAACCCCGACTCGGACGCCTGTCCATCGCGGCTTCCACTCTCCAACTCTCGATCTGTTTCAGGAGTTAAGACGTCCCTCTCTGTCCCCACGACGGAGTCATTTTTTTCCGTTCCTGTATCAGATTCCGTCCTGTCATGCATGGCAGTGACGGACGACTTGGGGCTACTGGCGTCAGAGAAACTGCATTCCGATGGAGACTCTCTGCTGCCACTTCCTGTTTCAGAATCAGTGTCATTCAATCTTTGCCCCGCCTTCCACCATCCCTCAGAGGAGCTACCGAGCCCCTCTGACTCCCACCTCCTCCCCGCCCCTCCTCTGGCTCCCTCAGACACCGACGCGGAGACGCTCATATCTCCTACGGAGCCATACATCTTCCCGCGCGTCTCCTCTCCTCTCTCCAAGCTTATTCCATCACCCCACCGCTCGTTTCCCACCCTGGCGGGTCCCTTGAGCCGTCTGGTGAGGGAGATAAGACGGAGGGCCTCGCTCGGCTTTTGTTTTACTGGCCGGGGTGTGTTGGCTTCAAGGGACGTCTGGAAATAATTCCCATCGATGACCATGCCACCGTCGAAGCTGAAAGTGCGTCCATAAGATGAGGAGCCAGGGAGCTCTCCTCTGTGCTCTGGCCTGACGCCGCCTCCTCCTCCTCCTCCAACGGCATTTCTCAACCCATTGTTTGTTACGCCATTTCTGTTGCTTCTCCCCCATGTTTCCCTTTCTGGTCTTCCTCTCCCTCGTTCTGTTGAGTCATCTCCTCCTCCTCCATTATTTTCTCTATTTCCCGACACCCCTCTGTCAAAACCCTTCCCTGCTTCTTCCTCCTTTCTTTCATCTGGCCTTTCTCTACCTCCACCCCCCGCTTCCATCGGTCTGATCCTGGCCTTGCTCCATGGTGGGTGGATGGCAGGAGGCTGTCCGGATTTCTTACTCGCCGTGGACAGCAGTGTGCCTACTCGCGTCGCGGCTATCAACCTGGCGGCCACACTCGAGCCCCGAGACTTTGTTTTCACAACCTCTGATTGTTGGGAGGTGGGGGCACCTGGGGTCTTTCTTGGGTGTGGGATGGGTGGAGGACGGGGCTGGGTGTGAGCAGGGTGTGGGGCTAATCTAGCTCCTTGAGACTGTCTCCTCACCTGATGATATTAGTTACCAAATAAGAGCTTTTAGGTGAAAGGAGAAATAAGGTCCCCTGCACATAACATCATTGTTAATGTCTGCATCACTTGCAATTCATCTAGATTAACATCGACATGGAGATATGAGTTTGTCAAAGTGTTTTAGCCATTCTCCAAGTGGCCTTACAATCCATCATTGTGATAATACATTGTGGTGAACCACCACCATGAAGGATGGAGGGGAAATTCAAATGTCAAAGAAAGACCCATCCAGTTCCAATCAGAATATTGTGGGAAAAGAAAACACACTGCAGAAATGTCTTTCACATTGTGGACGCTGGTACTAGTATGCGTGTTGTTGTGTCCACAGTAATTTGGTTTTGCGTTTACCTCTGCGTCAGACTCCTGTGGGCTGTAGTAGTAGCTGCCGTCGTCATCAACAACAACCTCTCCATATTCGTCATAGAGGCCGGAGGGAGAGATCAGCTTCCTGCGGCTGCCGTATTGAGGAAGCTCATACCTAGAAAGAGAGAGTGGACTGGCGTCACACATAAGCAATAACCACGGAGAGATGACTCTGCAAATACTAAATGTTCCTGCCATGTATTGAGAGGTATTCTTTTATCTTGAAATAATAACCAATACAATGAAAGCTGCGATGACAGCCCATCGAAAGGGAAAAGAAAAGTTTATGAACAAATTGTAAGACACTGGTCTACCGGTTTCCAACAAGCGAAAACACGCAGCACAACACTGTGCCTCTCGCCGATGATAAGCGGCGTGTAATGACTCCGAAAGCAAAGTTGCCATAATCACAAAAGGAGCATTGTGTCGCCAGGAGACATTGTGTTTGCAGAAAACACTGGAATCGATTTTCGTCCCCTTTCCGGGAGCTCCACCTGGAACAACTGGCCAAAATACTGTGTTGTGCATCACCACTTAGGCTCCGTGCCCTGTAGCCGGCGGGTCAGAAAAAAAAACAACAAACATTTTTAAACGCTATCTTGGAAAACAATATGTCCCGGAGCGATTAAAAGGAACAAATTGGCTGGAAGTCCTTTGGCTTCCATGCACCAAAGAGTTGTGGCGAAAAGTTGTTTTTTGCTTTCAGTCAACCATGGGTAAAAGTTGCTCTTCCATTGCGGAGCCCAAATGCACAAATGGAAGTGGCACACTGAACAGACAGAAAGAAAGAGGTGGTCAGGTGGAGAAGGGACAAGAAGAGAAGAGTGGGATGATGTTCACGCTCACCTACACACTCAACCTACAAAAAGGCTACAGTGACTCACTGTTTACATTTTCTTCTCTCAAGATTCTCAATTTTTTTCTTTATTTATTTTTTCCTCTTATCCATATCACCACTAGAGGGTAAAAATGACATGAAAATCAGTTTGTGCAGTTCAGAGTTTGTGCCAGAATGTGTTGGTGTGTTTGTTTCACCTAATGCTTCTGAAGCCTGATGTAGCTGCCCTCACAACAATGCCTCACAGCAGTATGCTCATCCCAAATATATAGGGGAAATAGGATAATGGAACTAGAATAATTTTTTGCCAAAAAACAATCAATAAACAGTGCGACATATAAACCACAATAAAACTGCAACTTCTACAAATCGAGTCGAAACTGTGGTTTGTGTATGGATTCACGAAAAATGTTTTTAGAGGAGCAGAACGTTTATTTTGTCATGGGATTAGAGGTTGACCCGTTTCCAGTCTTACATGGCTGATGCCATCATAGGACTTATGTGTTTTATTAACTTTATTTTTTTTTTGTTGTTCTTGCATTTATTTTTACATACTCTGTTAATAAAACACAGGCGAAGATGCCAGATAACAAGTCACATCCTTTAATTTCCACATTGGAGCCCTGACTCAGGACCCATCAGCTACGCAGCAGTCACAGCGCCCGTCTCCCATGCCAGCAACCATTTTGGAAAAGCAAGATTTAATTTGTTATTGCTCTGTGGTGTGAGAAAATTAACTTGTGACTGGAGGGCAATAGAGTTCTGGCTTGTTTTGTTGTTCGTTTCTTTAAGACAAGCATAACAACATCAGACCTGTGGAACAAATGGTTCAAGTTATTTTCAGCAAGTGTAGTCAGAATCATGCCCATGGCAGATTGTTGCACTCACAGATAAAGAGAACATCCCAATTTGATTTCAGATCAAAGAGAGGGTCATAAGGTTTTCAACCTGGTATCTCAAAAAAATAAAAGAGGAGATTTAGTATTTGCCAGCATAGTCTACCTGAACATTTCATATATAAACAGGCAAATAAATGGATTAAAACGAAGACCCACATGGTCACAAAGTCTGCTCCTAAGTACATGACGGTAAATGATTCTATAAGCCAAGAGCAGCTGGCCCATTGTCTGCTTCCATGGCAGGCTGGCGTCCTGATTAGCTACTATAGTATTATGTATGTGTGCATGTATGTGTGTGTGTGTGTGTAAAATAGAACAAGCCAAAGACCGTTTCTTAGTAGATGTATAAGCGAGTAAGTGATGAATGTTTGCCATGAGAGAATTTATGCGTTGTGTGCGAATATTGTGTGTGTGCGTACGCGAGAGAGAGAGAGAGAGAGAGAGAGAGAGAGGTTGCATGCCAGACTGTGTATTATGTGCGAGTGTGGGAGGGTGTATAAAATCAAGTTCCTGGGAGTCTGCAGTTAAAATTACACAATGCATCACAGGTGGATGGCATGCTGCCACGTATAGCACACACACTCTCACATACACACACTTGGGGAACGGATGCCATGATTCATCTGAGGACTTGTTCAACGCCTTGATTAAAAGTGTTTGTATAAATGTGTGTGTTCTATAATAAATGAGAATAAAACCCACATATACTAGGCACGCACGCAGGCACAGACACACATGCGCAAACATAAGCATCCTCGTTTCGTAACATGACCCAATATATGATGATAACTATCGAGAGAAATATCAGATGTACTGACCCGTGTTCGTAGTTGTAGTAATCCTGTGTGTAGTAGTCCTGACCGGGATCAATGCCAGATTCCATGGATAACTCCTGAGTGATTGATAAACCAATATTAGTACATATCAAATATTTACTTGTGTATATATATATCTATTTGCATGTTAAACAACATATACCTTAAGTGCAGTTCGGCCAGCAGGCACCCAAAAGGCCTGTAGCCTGACCTGCATAGCAACTCACAAACTCAAGCTAATTTTGGTATCTTACAGATTAGAAATGTGCAATACTCAAAGTTTTTTTTCTCTCCCCTGTATTACCTTATATATATATATATATATTTGCATGTTAAACAACATATTCCTCAAGTGCAGTTGTACTTTATCAGAGTCGGCCTGCAGCCACCCGAAAGGCCTGTAGCCTGACCTGCATAGCAACTCACAAACTCAAGCTAATTTTGGTATCTTACAGATAAGAAATTTGCAATATTCAAAGTTTTTTTTTCTCTCCCCTGTATTACCTCTGAACTAGTCTTGGTTTTCACGTTCTCCACGATCCCTGCATGTCTTCTCCCTGGCAACATAACCCACCACATGTAGCAGCTCTGCTTCCCTGGTCTTCCTGACTGCCTTCTCCTCACCTGCCGCTCGTCAAGCACTGATGGCCCCAGACTCCATTCCCCTCCACTGCCACCGGTAGTCCCCTGCATTTGCCTGCCCAAAAATGCCCATTCCCCATCCACCTCCACCCCCCTTGTTTTTTTGAATAAGAAACCTTCACTTGCTCATGCGAGTGTGTTTGTGCTGCGTTTTGTTCCGGTTGTTGGTCATTAAAAAAAAAAAAAAAAAAAGGTTAAAAGAGAGAGACAGATACCTCTGGTCTGAGCAGAGAAGGTCGCAGAAGTTGTTGCGTCTGCTAGAGGCAAAGAAAGGCAGTGAATGATAAGGCAGAACTGAAGTAGGAAGGAACTCTCACTCTTTGGTTTGGTACACAGTTATTTTGGAAAGACAAAATCAAGAACTGAAGTTCTTCATTCAGTACTGTTGAAGGGAGAGGACCCACGTGTACTTTCTCTTTTCTTGCCTTTTTTCAAAGAGTGAGCAACTCTCAGAATCAGAATTATTAAAAGAATGCAGACACAGTAATTGCTGGCAGTCAAAACTGTTTAGTGGGAGTTATTTACATTCATATCAGAGGTGGTAAATATAAAACTAACTAAAACTAACCTCGGTTTTGGGAGAAATGTATTTTCATTGTGTGTACAAGATTTTGGATATATAAATATCAGCAATTTTAACAGCCAGCATTTGTTTTTTTTTACATTGGTAGAAACGTCATTGCGTTATCACTTTATCTCATATAGGACACAGCGCTCTGTACATCTTAAAATTGCTGAAATGAATTGTGAATGCAAGACACTGATCGCATGCTGATCCATCTTGATTCCATGAAAAAGAACAGAAAAAGGAAAAGAAACAAAAGGCGTGACAATGAGAGATCAGAGGACAAGAAGGAAATGTGAACAATATTTAAACACTACTGCATGCAAGTAGAGAAAGGCACGTACCTCCTGTTGTCCATATCCACGCCTAAAAGAACAAAATAGAAATAATAAAAAACAACATTACTAAGGAAACTTTGTAAAGAAAATAACACTTCCTTTTTCTGTACATCCGTAACAACAGCTTTTACTATATGAAATACTCTGTTGCCTCCAATTGAACTTTTTGACATTTTTCTTCCGACAATATTTGCTCGTCTGCCTTAAAGTTATTCGTTGAAAAAACTAAAGTACATTATAAGGAAGCAAACTACTAAAAGCTGGCCAAAAATGTATAGTCCATGCATCTTCACTACATTCCCAGCAGGTTCTTTTTTCATGTGAAACCAAGGTAATGAGGTGGCAAAATGAAGATGCATCACAGAACAAAGGGTGTCATTTGGAGGCCACATCACATTCTCCTTTTGTTATTAGACTAAACACAAACACCAACACACACACAAACACACATCACCACTCGAGCTATTCATTAAATCAATTCAGACGTGATATATTGTCATTGAACACCAATAAAAAAACGTAGTCTTGAATGAGTTGGCTTTAAAAAATATAAGATTATATTTGACCTTTGCTTCTTCCTCTAAATGAGCTTTGCTAAATTGGGGGTTGATATTATTTCTTTGCAGCATCTCGCGTTTTTTTAATCAGCCTCAGCAGCCTGACGTCATATGCTTTGCCAAGGATCAAACGCGTGATTTTACAATTATGCGAGCGCAGACGGACACTGTCTCCCTTTGTCTGGTATCTCCATTCCTTAATTCAGTTTCAATTGAATCTGGTTCACTGTGCCGGATGTTGAAAACAATACACATTACACCAAATGTCAAGAATTGTCTGTCTTCTAGCAAACGCACACAATAGGAGCTGAAGGAGAGAAAGAATATTCTGTCTTTGGGACAATGAAGATAGTGTGTGAGTGTGTTTGCGTAATGACATGCAGCACAATGAGCCTCAAAGCTAATCTTAATATAAAACATTTCCAACCTAGTCAGCTGAAACAGCAGCACTGCCAGCAACCTGTTTAATGTTCTTGTGCGTCCGTGTGCGTGTGCACATGTTCACACTGCTGTTTACGACCACTTGTCTGCAGTTTCACTTTGAGTCTACAGATTCTGTCAGGACAGATATGATGAGTTGTACCTGTGCTAACAGAGGGCAGTTAATAATCGTTGAAAAATGCTTTTGTGTACTTTTATTATTAATCATTACCTAGAAGCTCTACCTGTACAATGACAACGGTGCTCTATCAAAAAGATTGATAAGAATTTAGCAAATGCTAAATCCCTCTACAGAAATGACTGTAGTCTGAGATCCTGATTCCCACTATAGCTCTGCATCAATCCTACATATTCAAACATGTTTT
>JAFBJU010000383.1:957544-1026286 GCA_016785305.1 Colistium nudipinnis | reverse complement strand
ATTAACTTTGATACTTGAAAGTGTTGCCATAAAAAGAGAAAATAATCCGATTTAAGAGTAACATTAGATAACTATGTAACACTGAACATTAAAGAAAAGAGGGGGACAGTACCAAAGGGTTGAATTCCTGAAAGAGCAGAAATGCTGAAGCGAAACAGGAATACAAGAAAATACAAGGAGCCCCCGTTAAAACTGTACAATCCAAACCAGGAGGTTTAACAATGTTTGTGCACTCTTCTGATTGATTTTCCTTTTCACACCCGGGGGGAGGGGGGGGATGAGTGTTATCACCATCCCAAAACCCCTAATCAACCAGCAAGCGGGCCCATCAACAATGTCTGGCCACATTCCATCAGGAAAGAGAACCCCAACCACGGCTGATTGAGGATAATTCGCTGTTGACCTGGATGTCAATTACTCGTCAAGGATGTGAAACGTTAATGACGGCAGTCGGGCACCAGGGAACATCACACCACTTCTGATCATTTGATTTCACAGATTTTTTAAATGACCAAGGCTGATAATGTGTACGGCTCCCAAACAATTCCTCTCATTGGGGATCAGGTTCACTGAAATAGGGACAAAATTCATAAGTGGAGTTAACGGCCTAATTATTTTTTCCTTCTCGTGCTCCGGTAACTATTTAAATCCTTCTACTGTCTGGTAACTGTGAAATAGATTCAGGGTAATAGAACAGAGTGAAAGCCTTTTGCATCTGTTGCGTGACTATGTAAAGAGATCTACGTAGGATGTGACCTTTTGGCCGTGTCACCTCTCCCCTTCTCCTTTTCTCCGTTTACAACATGCACCATCATTTGAGACCAAAACTCTTTGCTCAACCCATAGAGCTTATATTAGACCCAGTTGTCTTTCTTTTTTTTATGTAGAAAACATGAATTCATGTGAGAATAAATCATCAAATCATCACTCCTTCCCACGGAGCAAAATTGAACATCAGTCCCTCGACAGCTCAGCAGGAACTACTCAACAATGTTGAGAAATTCCCATCTTTGTGCTTTCCGTATCAGAAAGGCAAAAGGCTAAAGCATTGTCGACTGAGATGGGAATCGTTTCTCAAGTTCTTCCACAATGGAGTTCATGTTTGGGTTGGGTTGGATTTGCCTAGGTAAAGGAGGAGGAGGAGGAGGAGGAGGAGGAGGGAGAGAGGGTCCCCCGCCTTCTCCCGTTCCTTCCGTACCTCCCTCCTCCCCTGCTCCTCCTTCTGCAGCGGCCAAGGAATCCAAGGAGTTGAGAGAATCCGTGAAGGCCCGGCTCTTCATGACCTTTTTGAGTGGGACCTGTTTCTGGTCTATCTGGCTGAACATGTTAGCCACAGACTTCTCAATGTCTGCGATGTTCTGGATGTTCTTTAGGATTCCCTTGCGCTCTTTTCGGGGTTCGGGCTCCACGGGGAGGGGCGGCGGTGCTGGCCGTAGGGAGACGGGCCGCAGAGCCGGTGCCTCCGAGAGTGACGGGAGGACAAAGGTGGACGGACGCAGGAGCGAGGGGGACAAAGGAGGAGGGAGCGGAGGTGGAGGGGGCGGAGGGGGGGGAGGAGGAGCCTGCTTCTCCGTTTGGTTGGAGTGAGACGAAGCAGGGCGGGGAGGAGGAGGAGGAGGAGGGGAGGTAGGCTGCTGGGGAGGAGGAGATGAAGGTGGGAGAGGCGCAGATGTGGGAGGTGGTGGTGGAGGAGATGAAGGTGGCAGAGGCGCAGAGGTGGGAGGCGGTGGTGGAGGAGATGAAGGTGCAGATGTGGGAGGTGGGGACGGAGGAGGCGGTGGTGGCGGAGGAGTGGAAGGAGGATCGGGGATGAGCTCTAAATGGACCTGGAGTCTTTCGTCCCTGCTCTGATTGGCTGCTATGTTTCCCCCAAAGCGGCGCAGCACGGGAGGGGTCGGCTTGTGACTCGGTGGAGGGGTTCCTCCATCGCTGTGGGTGATAACTATACTCGGGGGGCCATCTCTGGCGTGAGCGGTCGGGACGTTGTGGGTAGGGGTCTGATGAGGGGACTCTGGGAAGACAGAGAGCAGAAGGTCGGGGGACAGAGATCCTCGGGAGCCTCTGCTCAGCCTTTGTCTCATCTCCTGGAGCGCCTGCTGCTCAAACTGTCTCGCTTGTTCTTTCACCGTCAGCTTTGGTTCCAGGCTTTGGCTTCCCATCAGGTCCGAATCCAACCCTTGGCCAAATCCGGAATCCATGCCGGCATCGGTGCTCTCCTTGAATTCGGCCTTGAGAAGCTCCAGCTCCCACTGGACAGGATCCATGACCACTTGGCGTCTCAGAGCGTCGTACATCTCTCTGCGGTGTAGTCTGGATGGGAGGGTCCAGCTGTGTCCCCCTCCGGATCCCCAGCCACTGTCACTGCCACTGAAGCCACCCAACCCCGCCTCGCCTCCTGGGGAACTGAGCCTCAGCCAGGCCTCCCGAAGGCCTCTCCTGGAAGGGGTGAAATCCCCGAGAAGGTCTCTTCTCCTCTGGCTCCTTCCGAGAGTCTCCGGGCTACTCAAAGTCCCATCCTCGTGGTAAATAGGATTTTTGATGGTCAGCGGGTTTTCGTCTGAAAGAAAAGTGATGCTGGACTCGGACTTGGGCAGGTTGTTGAGCACGCCTCCGTTTGCTACGCACTGCCGATGGGCAGCGATCGCTCGGGTGGCAAAGTCTGAGATCAAGCGCTGGCGATCGCTTTCATCCACACTGCCGCCATTCCCGCCGCCACTGTGGTTTGACCGGCTGGTACGTGGATTAAGGGAAAAAAAAAAAAAAAACGAGAAAAGAGAGAAATAATAAAATAAATATAGATGAGGGAACATGAGGGGAAGAGAAGGTAACATGCATCCAAAAGATGTAAGGGCAGAGGCAGATGGGGACTGAGTGAATTGTCAATCAAAGTGCAGTAATGCACAAAATGGCCAAATGAAATGTTTTATAAGGGAAGCGACAACGGAGGAGTACATAACGAGAGGTAGAAAAATGAGATGAAGCAAATAACTTTGCCAGTGGTTGGATAAATGAAATGAATAGAGACTCCACAGTAGTGTAACGAGCAAGGGAACGAGAGAATTTGGATGAAGGATCTTTAAAGCGGTCGTACGTATTTTATTACTTTGACGGTTGTAATAAAAGGCGCACACGAAAGGAAGGCGCGAACGCGGCGCGTAGCGCACTACCAAGACACTGCTGTACCGCGGCTTTAAAAAGCACCAGATCCGTTGGGGCGGGGAAAGCTGTAAGCGTGGAGTTCTGAGAGTAAACACTTCCAACAAAAGACTGGTCATCACTGGGTGACGGTTTGCTATTCAGTGAAACCTCTGGCAAAAGTGTGTGACTTCCAATAAACTCCAAAGAATACTCCACGGACACTTCTATTCTAAGGCGGCCAACGAAACACTCCAAACCACCAAACTGCTAAAGGCACAATCGAGCTGCGGGAAATACAACTCTACGATCTACAAAAACACAATATCACACGAGCATATTCACACGACAGCAGGACCCACTGACAAGCGCGGACACAAACACAAAAGCCGGTGCAACAAAGGTGTCACAGAGCAGCATCAAAACTAGTCACAGGCACGAAACATGTTCCAGCTACTCACTTTTGTCTGTCATGGATAAAGGCGGGCGGATGATAAGAGAAGATGGAAATCAGTCAACATGAAAAGAAATGCGGACTGATGAAACGACAAAGAATGAGAAAAACGTTAAAAAAGAGCGACACCGGTGACAAATCGGAGCCAAATAGCACGCTGTGAAGTAATGTGTTCAATTTGACAAAGCATTCCCCACATTCAGTTATTCTGGGATGGGCAGGTTGTGCACTTTTGCCTTATTGCCTTGTTTCACTTTTATGATGCACATTCTCTGCCTGGCGGACGCCTTTTCCCATCGCAACGATCCACTCCTGTCCAAAGGGGGTAATTCTGGCGTCGGATGAGGGAATTTGACATGTGCATTTTTCATCATTTTTTCCCCCCGCTACTCTGGGATTACCACTGGCAACTTTACAGTCACAACTTAATTACCATAGCCCCGTGGTTGTTTATAGAACATTAGTCTCCGTCTCAACTTTGTCTCACATGGCTTACGATGTGTTAGATGCCAGATGCTTAAAACAAAAGTTTACTCTCAAATCATTTCAATTCTGGAAAAACAACTTCGAATTTCACAAACCGCAGGGTGCAGTTTATAGCACACGGCATTCAACTTTGTGGAATGAATCTATTTTTCGTCATCTGAAGACTCAATCACCACACTAGGTTTTGGAAAGAACTCCAAAGGGGAAAACTATATATATTGGCCAAGAGTCGGAACAAAATAACATTTAACAGTATACGGATTGAAAAAATGAAATAATAAAAGCTAATGATAAAAATGAGATCATGTAATTTTCCCAATTTTCATTAGGAAATTGGAAAACATTAAAACCTAAGTCTGTCAAGAGAATTGCCCAAGATAATTAAAAGGAGAACAATGCCTTGAAAAATCAGTCCACTGAGCCTTTCGATAATAGACCTTAACTGTTAATGTGGAAACTTTTGCACATGTCCAGGTTTTAGACTCTGGGGCTTATTCAGTACCTACCACACATCAGTGATACAGAGCATACACACACACAAGAATTACACACACAAAAACTCCAAACACACCAAAAAAAAGTCCTTCCTTACCACAATTTAACATGCTCTGTAGCTTATCAATAGAATTAATTATCGCCCAGGGTGGTCTTTATAAATTATGGGCTGCATTTATTTCAATTAACCCACACCCAAGTTCATTTCCGCACACATTTTTCAGATAATAATTTGGGGCTGGTTAGTCTCGCATGCGCACACACGCAACCCCCCCCCCACACACACACACACAAACACTCTTACACAGTTGGAAATCACATGTTGTCATTTGGAGATAGTTTCTCCCATCTTGCATATGAATGGCTCTTATGTAAATGCGAGCAGGGCGGCAAATCAGGGACAGACAGGAAACCAGTGACGCATGTAATGCCGATAAGAGTTCTTCTCCACTTCCCCCATAACACTCCAGTAAAGAATTATAGACGAAACTGTCATTGTCAAACTGTGCATTGCCTTGAGTGAGTTTCTGTGTTTTTGGGGTCGTTGCAGACATAAGGTAATACGTGGCCTCACCATACAGTCACCGCACTTTTGTTTCCCCAAATCGACACATAGCGATCAAAACTAGAGAGAACAGAATACAACTAAATTGCACAATAATATGCAAGTTAAAAACGCAGCAATACTAATAAGATTAGCAATACCGCCCTTCTGCACTGATAGCAAGAGATGGAGGTCAAAGTTCTAATGAGTAAAATTGTTTCTCCCTAATAACCAAAAAAGCATATGCCGTAATCCACTGGCCCATGTCCTCCTGACTCATAAGGCTAACGTATCCAAAACAAGTACCTCTGAAAGCAAACATTCCAAAAAAATAAAATCCCATTACAATCTCTTGGGATTTTTCCTGAAGAAAAGGGTAGGTTTGGAGGAAATCATTGAAAGCTATATGATTCAATAAATGTGCCCCGGACATATGTTCTACTCCAGATTGCGGTTGTTACAGGATTATTGAGAGCCACCAATCAATGGGAATGTTGCAGTGCACTCGAGAGAGCGCACTCAAAGTGAATATTGTTCCTGTGGGCCGATGGCTGACCTTCATCTATCTTTTCTATAGAGAAGACATTGGTATGCATTGCAAGGAGGAAAAAGAGAGGGGGGGGGAAAAAGTTGAATGTCAGTGAACTTTGTGAGAGTTACGTTGGTGGGTTGGTCTGCTGCGGCTGTTGCTGATGCGTTCCGAAATCAGAGCTTCTTTTTTTTTGAGGCTTTTTTCTGATGTGGGATTACCAGACCATTCTTGATTAATCCAGGACATTTACACCGACGCATTTAGGTTTCCACTTCACACCGCTCCACGTGATTACTTTCACTCTCACTGCACTGTGTTTGAGTCGAGAGTTAAAAGGATTTTTCGACGGAAGCTTGATGCCGTGGATTAAGATAATGGTTGTGCGGGGTAGGCATTGCACTGTGTGACAATTTTCCTGACATACGCATCATTTCCTTCCCTTTTATCCATATTTGTGATATGGATTTATGTCCCCATTCATTTCCCGATTGCCTTTGTTACGAAAGACTGGCAACCTTTAGATCCGACTCGAGGATGCGGACACGTTTGCATATTCACATCAGTAAATGCGGGAAAGATGGCACGTTGTGGGGACAAACTGCACGTGTTGACACAAAGGCAGGAAGCAATCGTGGTTTTGGCTCACCCGTGTGAATGCAACGTTCACACTTCACTTACATTGCGTTGTCGCCGAGCTCTTCATACAGGTTGTTGGCAGTGCCTCCCCCAGGTTTGCCTGTTGGCAGTGACATCTGGATGCGGGCCGTTTTGGCACACTCCGCCTGGCGCCTGGACACGGCAGAGGAAACACAGCGTTAGGTATTCCAAAGTTAAATTCACTCTCACCACGTTAGAACATCAACACGGTCATAGTAAGGGCAGAAGGACTTCAAAGTTGTTCCGAAAGCGTTTCAGGTGCCAGACTTTTTGAGGCAACATCCATCTCCCATCTGTGTCCTCAAGTCACCTTTCTATAATCATAGCAATACATTGTATTTTTCACAATGTGAAAAAAGAAGGGATCAATCCTCGTATTTCCCACGGCGTATGCGACACATGCGCTTTGGGCAGATTGTGACATATCACACTAACGCAAAAAATCCGCACGCTCATCACATTTGTGCTGTCGACCACAGTTTCCGACCGTACTGACGTGCGTATTTCCCGTAGCTATAGTTTCACAGTGCCCGTTGAAACACCGGCCAGTAAAGAAGTCTTTGTGACTGAAGTCCCTACCATCTGTTGAATGGAGCCTCTTTCAAAAGTCACTCAGATCTTTTATTGCTGTGTGCGTCTTCACGGGGAACCACGCCACGGACGAGGAATGGATGTTAATTTGATCAATTACCATGCACCGCATCTGTATGGAAGCGTTTGCATTCCGCATGTATTTCCCCTCATTTCATTTGTCAACTGTCAATATATGTCCCTGCACACATACAGACTGACTCACACACGCACACACACGGACGGACGGACACACTCACACGCAAATAAAAAGCCTTGGCCTTGGACATTTGACTAATTCCACGTTCTTCAGGATTCATTTGTTTGATTGTCTGCTGTCCTGTCCGTTTCACTGTCCTTCCTAAGCTCACTTTATTGTGCAATGAAAGTCTACGGATGAATCACCCTGGAAGGTGTTTCACAGTCATGACATAAATATTTCGGCACAAGAGGGAAGGGAAAGTGGTACTCACTCTTTGAATCTGATGGCGTACGACGGATGTAGCAGGTGAGAGACAAGAGAGAGAAGAGAGAAAGATTATTTCAAATATAAAGTACCTCTTGTTAGACAGGTTCACGACAGTTTACGAGAAAACTGGTCTTCATTGAAGTCATTTAACAGTAGTCACTACTAAATGTTATGGGGCCGCTTACTACCCCATTTCTGTTACTTTACATTTCCTGCTCTTTTGGTCATTTGTCAGTCTTTCCGTTGCTGGGAAGAACGTAAAGCTCTCAAAAATGCACTGCGCTGATGTATGTGTCCACTTTCTTCTATTAGTTTGGGAGAGGCATGACATTAAAAGCCTTTTCCAAGTGGTTGGCTAAAGAAAATGATCGGAACTGGCATCTAAGGAAGTGACTAGCCCCGGTGATAAAATGATAAATTGTGCCAGAGGACGTCCTGTGGGAGAGACGGTCAGCTTTGTCTATTTGTCAAATCTGGAAGGTTTAAGGACCTGAATTGATAGATTATAATTGAATAGGATCAGCCTTATATGGAAGTGTAATGATCCAGCCCATTTATATACCTAATCCAGCAATCATCACCGAGACTAATTTATTTGTATTTATTTATTTGCCATTCCCTCCTTCTTCGGTCTAAGTTGTACCTGACTTAAGTGCCAATATTACCCCTAAAATGGCAAAGCAAAAATATTACACATGACTCCTACTTACTGCCTGTAGGTGATGATAACAATCAGTATGGCAGGGACGCAACAGATGATGATGATGACCGCCAGGGCCAACAGTGCCCCCTCCGTGTAGCCGACGGTCTGCATGGCTTTCTTTACGCTGGTCACCAACTCCGGCGTTCGGATCTCCAGAATCCGTCCCCCGGGGGGGAGGAAGGGCTGGAACTCTTTGTTGATGTCCAAGAGTTTACCATCGAGAAACCTTGAGAAGACAGGACCGAAGATGTGACTGAGGCCACGCACCTCCAGCAAGCATCTATTATTCAACTGCAACATCAGAGGAGTGTTAATATGGGGAGGTGATGTCAAGAGCTCCGGGACCATAAGGATTCTTCGCCAAAGTTCCGGTGGGGAGAGGTGGCCTCTTGGTGAGGGAGACAGGCATCGGACCAAAGGGTTGCCGGTTCGAGGCGGTCTCCCTCTTGAAGGAGGCGCAAACCCCCGGCACTAACAAAAGAGACGCCACCGCTAATGCCCTTGAGCAAGGCACCAACCCCATCTGCTCCCCGGACGCTCTCAGCTGTCCGCGGCTCCGTGGCCTCCGTGCATGCGCCACAGATGGGTCGAATGCAGAGGTCAAATTTCCGCCGACTTGTGTGTGTGTGTTTGCATGCGCATGTTTGTGCGGGACGATGCGCAATTCTAATTCTAATTCTTAAGAAGTAAAATGTTTCTTGTGTATGGGCTGCCAGAGAGCAATTTCATGGCAACCATCCAAACAACTAATTGAAACCAATGAATTTAGGAATTACTTCATTGTTACTCGGGTCAGAGCCTGTTCCACTCTATGCTGAGCTTTTGGAGAGCTGCCATTTTGACTTTTCAAAGGCACATTTCTTACTTGTAGAGCTCCTGTCTAGATACGGCTCTGTTCGTCAGAGGGTCGATGGCGTATATCATGAGATCAGACTTGGTGTAGTCTTCCTGCTCCATGCCATCACCATGGCGATGGGGCCCATTGGTTTCCACGACAACCTTTGCTCCGGGTATCTGCTCCTGAACGTAGCGTTCCAAAATGCTGAGGATTAGAAATAAAGGATTTTAATTGGTGCACACACACACACGCCCACACACACACACACACGCCAACACTCACATGAATAAAGAGGTTTTAAAAAAGTGTCTCCGTACACACACAGGCACATGCACAAACAAAGCTCTGAGATTTCAGACGCACAAATAACACATACATTTTTTAAGCCTGTCACCTTGGCTCACTCGTGCTGTGAAATATAAATTTTTGTTACCCAAGAACACCTGCGCTCAGCAGGAAGGGGGGGTGAGGCAGAAAAAGACTGTAGAGCTTTAAGCCATCATTATCATGTTATATTGTATGTGTGCAGCAAAGGAAATCAGCAACCTGTGCCCAACAGTGCTGCAGTGCAGAGTTTGAGTCTGTCGCTGCAGAAAGGCCCAATGGTGAGTCTGCACATGACAGAAATATCATATCCATGCCTTGAATAATGTATTTAATGTTTAATATTTATATCATGTGTTTCTTCAAATCAATGAAAATACATGTAGCAGACTGTGGCGGTGGATGACTTGATTTGAGCAAATGCAGCGAGCGGCAGGTTCCCTGTTGGACTCCCAGCCGGTCGAAACCATGTGCTGCATGTCATTGTCTCTCTCCCCACAATTCTGTCTGCCTCAAACCAATGACGGCAAATTTCAGGCTTGCGGTGACAATGTACCTTTGGCGAGGCAGATGTGTTTCTCACTTGTAAATTGATCCACTGTTTTATGCCATTGTCTGAGGTGAAGTTAGAAAAGCAGTTTTTTTTCCCCTCCATGTAAAGGGGAAAATACTGTTTTTGGCTCCCACAGTATTCTTTTCGTAACATTTGCAAGTAGGTTTTTTTCAAAAAATATATGCAGCCAACGCCATGTCATGGATGATTTACTCAAAAAAACAGAGAGAAATTATAAGTAAAATGATCAATTACACCGTATAATGTACCTTACCTAAGCAGCTTTTCTTTGTTTTTCTCCACATACGTTGGAGGGACATTTGATACGACCACCTGCATGTCCAGCTGGTTCACGACTGACACCTGTGTAACAGAAAAAAATAATACAAAAATAGGAGTTGATACAAACAGCATGTTCAGCTCTAAATGATTTGACTAATTATAAGCCGGCACCTTAGGGACTGTGAAATAAAAGAAAAGCTTTGCAATCGAGAAAACATTCCTAAACCAAATAGGATTCAAGCTTGTGCCAAGTGGAAGTTGCTTTCGCAGTCGTATATTTATCTAGTTCAAGGACAATCTGGGAGCAAAATAAATCCCACTGGAATTAAGTCCAAACATCGGAACCATATTCAAGGAAAATGAGCAGCTATTGGATGAAATGAACCTCGCTCTAAGAAATGATGATAAACCCGCGGACATTGACAAACGGATACACACCACTATCTCTGCCTTGCTGCTGTGTCCTTGACCGTAGTTGTCTGTAGCCACCACCTCAAACTTAAAATACGACCTCCTCATGTTGCGGTACATGATTGCCGTCTTCACCACCCCGCTGTACGGTTCGATGACAAAGCCGCCTTTGCTGTCTCTCTTGTCTTTACCAGCCTGAGGGGGAATGATCAGCCGGTAGATCATTGAACTGTAGTTGCCGGTGTCTCTGTCCAGAGCCTGGAAAATGAGGAAGACAAGGCCATAATGATAATCGTCACAACACCATTATCATCATCATAGCACCATAATAACAATCCCAGAATGTCACGATGTATGGGACAATGCCATAATCCAACCACCCCCTACCGATCACCCGAGTACGGCCATGTATTGTGTATTGATGTATATAGTTCTGGACAAATATGTCTCTTCCACATTCACACATACATGCATCTCATGTTTACACACACACTCTGGGCTGGAGTTTCCTCACTCAGACAGCCACACCCCATCAAATGCATGAATAATTAATTGATTAGAAAATACACCCACTATAGTATAGATCGTAAAATACACATAAAGCACGCAGTTTCTTTTCAGGGTGAAAATGGGACACATTTGCGTTTTATCATTGTATAACTACAACACAGTATAGATTCATAAATGAACACATTGATTTAGCAGTTAAATAAATTTATGAAGCACTACACTATTTTTAAGGCCCCCTCTCACAGTTTTAGCACATTTAAAAAATACTTTTTTTCCTATGCAGGGCTGTTTTGAACACCCACTATGTAGGAAGGCTGGAAGGTTGGAATTAGCAATTAAAATGGTGAAGGAAAAAAAACTGGAGAAAAGAAGAGGAGAAAATTCAAATTGCGTTTGCCTCGGTTGTGGTGGGAAAGTGACAGAAATGTCTTCAGACCAAATGTGACGCAAATTAATATTGACAAATCAAAACAAGACTCTTTGGTGGTAACACGTAGGTTTGTAAATCTGAGACTGAACAACAACATGGAAACAGGGAAGCAGCATAAAGCAATACATAGAAAAAGATGTTGCGCACACACACACACACACACACACACACACAATAAGACAATGTGCATGCTTTAGACAGATGGGATGGAATTAGACTTGAATGAAAACGCTGAGATTATAATTGCACGTTCCTCAAAGCATCGTCATCTGGATGTTAGCAAGTGTGCGGCCGTCATTCCCATCCTTTGAGAACCTCCATGCACCCCCGCTTATATCTTTTCATCCTCCCATGAATCATGCATGTCTTCCCCCGTTTCTTCTGTGCGGTCAGTTTGTCTCGCAGCGGGATGCCAGTCAACTTTATCTAGCCATCAATCCTCTCTTCCTTCAAGTTTCCAGATCTATTGCTTCTCCCCGTGGTCCTACGTGCAGGCTGTTAGTTCCTCGAGTCTTCGAGTGAAAGCATTTAGAGAGGTCCAAAGAAGGGAGCAGGTCAATGCAAAACCACCACCTCAGGTCTTTTGGGTATAAAAATGTAAGACTTTTCCGAGCGTGCGACACTGGGATTTTTAATGTGGCTCTATGTTGAATGATCTCCCTCATTCCCTCAACTCCGTCACCCTCACTGTGCGTGATCTAATGAAGGAGGGATATCTAAGAATTTCCTTGAGAACCGCGATGAAATATTAAAACACATACTATTCTGCCCACGACCGTGCCCCAGTCTCGTGTGGCACCCAGGCTCATTAAAACATATCGTTATTTCTCAGATAGAGGCTGAAAGAGGTAAGCTCTGTGACCCATTTTGGGTTCTTGAAGGCACTTTAATAATACAAGACTTGCTCAGGTTGTTTGAAGTGATATGAAAGTTAGGTAAAAGGAAAGGAAAACAAAGACATCTTAATTAACACACAGAAATAGGTAGCTGGCAAGGGAATAAGAGAAAAAAGCATGTCCCTAACTGAGTTTAACATTATTTTTGTTTGAAATAAACAACGCAAACACAAGCACACAAACTTTTCCTCTGATTGTCACACGTGCAGTCTCACACTAACATCAATAATATTAAATGCAAGCGCCTCTGAAAAGGGTGGCAACTGAAAGCATCTTGAAATACACATCCTCCCCGAGAACAATATTACCATAACTTTAAAAGTACACACATTAGAGACGAAACTTTCCGACGCCAACGCAGAAATAACCGAGCAAACATCAGGGAGTCAAGACCGACTGCTGTAAATGAACAGAGTGGGTTTGCATGGATGTATGTTCGTGTCTGAGTGTCCATACTTTTACCTGTACTTGCAGGACTGAGGTGAAGGTTTTGGCATCTTCTGCAACCCCTCCGAGGTACAGAGGTCTGGAGAAAACCGGTGGGTGGTCGTTCTCATCCTGGATGTCAATCATCACCTTAGCGGTGTTAGCTGGGAGACACACAAAGTTAATCACATTTGGAAATACCACAAAAGAGTAAAAATAGAAAGTGCGTTTAGTAATTGGGCGTAAACATCCAGTGCCGAGCTGCCTGATAAACTGCACAGTCTTCCTGTTGCAGATGTCTCAGGAGAAACAAAAGGTGTGTGTTCCTGATAAAGTACCACGCCACGGAGAAAAGAAAGCAGGCAATAAAAATGCAAGAAATGAATCACAGAGGACAAACACAGTCACTTGAAGACCAGCCAGTAACATTTGACGACAGAGCTGCAGCTTGCAGCCAAGATTGCAACCATTTTTTCCACTGTGGTGTTTGCAGCGTTTTTGAGAAAGCAAATATGAACAGGGGAACAAGAAAGAACCTGGGGATTTAGAACCCCAAGTGCAGGAAAACCTTCAATGTTAAATTCAGTTCAAAAATTCGCCTTATATGCCAAGACTGCGTGCGGTTTGATAAGATGTGATAAACACGTTTGGCAACACATGGAGACGGCACACCATCCTTAACATAAAAATAAAATTAAATAAAAAAAGAATATCGTGAACATGTAGGTCTCCAAAGTTGAAAGCTGATGGAAGGTAGAGGGAAAAGTTCAAACGTGATGAACAGAAGGTTGGATGGAAGAGTGAAAAATGGGCGAAGCCTTGTTTGCTTCTCGTCCAGAGCTGAGAGGGAAAAGGAGCTGTGTAAACATAATGAACTGCTGAATGTGAGGCAAAGCTGCATCAACAAACCTCGCTGGTCATGAATATTGACAATATTACTGTCAACATTATGGCCTTCCCAAGTTAAGTCGTAAAAAAACGAATCTCTTTGCCAAGATTCAGAATCACGTTTTGCTGGAGAAGGATTTTGGAATACACACACAAACAGCATGGAAAAAGATATTCAAAATTAGTCAGCCAATGCTGGAATTAAACCGCACCACTTATTCAGCAGGAGACAAAACACTGCGCCAATGAGCCTCCGTCATCCATACTCAGTAATTGCAACTTGGAACTGCTCGTATCTAGTCTTTATCTGGACAATGACAGGGTTTTGAATCGTGCCACGTTAAACCGTCTCTGCACAATGTAGAGACCAAACTACGTGAAAGAATTACATGCCTGAAATTTAAAAAAAAACGAATCCCAGGGTTGTCAACGTTTCATACCAAGAACTACTAATGGGAAACAACAACAAACATGTTGGCGCTTGAAGAGATAAAAAAAAAACAAAAAAAAAAAACACAAAAAAACAAGCAGATGCCAACGTTGATCTGTCTTATCTACAGCAGCCATCTTAGAGAGACCATACCGACATGACTGTTTACAATTTCTGCATTGAGCATCAATTAAGCACAATGCATTTTGTCAAGGAGAACGAGAAAAAAACACGATGAGAGACCTGCAGCAATAAAAAAGGGGTGGGGGGAGGAAGACATAAGGAGGCGTTACAGGCTACTCACGTTTACTTCAGATACTTGCATGCATTCTCTGTGCAACTAAAGGGAACTTCATTTTTTTTATTTTATTTACTTAAATGAAGATGAAAAATAAATAGAGGATTAAAACACTAGGTTGGGGACCACTTGATTAAACTACCAATAAACTGTAAATACAGTATTTAAAACTCCCACACCCACGGGAATTAAAATGATGGATGAATAAAACAACAAGTAAACAGACTAAATATAAAAGTTGAATTTCGAGAAGTAGTTTGAAGAGATATTTGTGTTTTTGTACTTTAGTCGGATTATAAATGCAACACTTTTGCAACACAAGGCCCCATATTGTAGCAAGTGGGAGTCCATGTACTTTTATATTATAAAGCAAATAGGTGAATCAAAGCCCTGAACCCACAGAGCCAACAGGACTTCACTACAAGTCTACACTCGCAATGTATTGAATGAAGCTATGATGAAGAACCAACATTGCTACAATTAATAGGTAGTTAACTGAAGGCTTGTCTTAGAATATTTATGCCTAATAATGACCATAGCATTATTTATATATAATTATATTATTTATATATATATAATTACGATCAATCACATTTTTGATTAGCGAGATTAAAATTCTATTCTGTTCTTCATTTCACAGCAGTTTTTAGGTCCATATTGACAATGTAAATCAGTTATTACCAGTGTATATTGATTGGGATTTCCGCCCCTACTATCAGGTACTCGCCTTGATGTGTACCATTGTGCCATTCAAAGAATCCAGCCAAAGCACTTTTGTTGGAATCTGTTCAGCGAGTGGCAGCAACAGAAAATGTCAAACTATGGGACATTTAAGTAAAGGAAATAAAAAAAGTTTGCAGCTTCATAGGTCAAATCGTATCCCCATATTTAGTCATCTCCTCATAATTGCAAACATAATCCATGCTTTGTTAAAGTGTGGACAGTTTAACAATGTCTTATCTCTTATGCATTTAAGAGACACATCTTGTCCGAGGAAGACACATTTCCAAACGTTAAGAATACAGACGGCTGGCTGTCGTGAGCTGCAGGTTTCGACAGAAAGCTCAAATTCCATGAGGTTCCAGGTAACAATCAATCACCGAGGCCCAATATAACAAATCTTCCGAGACATGCAACAGTGTAAGCAAGAATAAGTTGGAGAAAACTTGTAAAGGAGAGAACGAGAGAGAGAGACATGAAAGAGAGAGAGAGAGAGAGTGAGCGCTAAAGCCTGAGGCTATTTTATCTTAATATCAAGTAGTGGGTGACGTGTTGTTGTTTTTCTAATCCTTAAGTGTGTGTGTGTTAGAGAGACCGAGGGAAAAAGAAAATGCGATATACGCGGTGACGCAATCCGATGCCAGTCCTGAAATCTGAAAGGAGTGGAGCAAAAAAAACGCGCACTTACTCTTTGACGGAGCTCGGAGGTTCGAGGACGCCAGTCTCATGGAGTCCGCTTCCACCTTCAGAACGTAGCTGGAATTGGCTTCGTAGTCCAGAGGCCTGGCTGTGGAAATCACACCCGTGGTTTCATTTAACTCAAACGCCCCTGGAGAGAATGAGGAAGAGCGACAAAGGAAGATGGCGAGGGGATGAGGAGGAGAGAAACAGAGGGCAAAACAAAAGAGGGCGAGGTCAGAGAGCGCCAGCGAGTGATGAGTGTGACTGCCTTCTATATGCCAGTCGCATAGTCGGAGGATCGTTAGCGAGTGAAATGGGAGGCAATGTGCCGGGAGCTGTTGTCAGACTTACTTTGAGGTATTTTGAACATCATTTAAATAGGAAGCAGAGGACACATTTAAAAAAGCCACCTCACCTGAAACCTATTACTGGCGCGTATTAAAATAGCTGCGGACTATTTCCCCGCCGCTTTTTATCAGACAGCGGGAAAGATGAATGCATTTCAGTGTTTTTCGGCTTCTCGTATCAAAGAGCACACGCCCTGTTGTTGGTCATTTACAACAACGGTCGACAACAAAGGCCTGCATCTCCATTTGTGTACCGTCATACTCACTCTTGCTTTTTGGAGAGCATCAGCGGGCTCACATTGCCGGTTAAGGCCAACATGCAGTGCACGGGAAGTAGCAACACGGTGCACTCAAAAAGGGGAGGGGGAAAGATAAATAAATAAATCAAAAAAGAAGGAGGAAGGGAAAGGACCCTTGTATTTCCAGTTTTGGCAAAATGGGCTTTAAATAAAATAAAATTTAAACATTTACCTTTTTTTTTTCAAGTGAAAGGTTATTGTAAAGAAAGCCACATGTTTAGGTTGGTGAAGAAACTGCAGCTGTGAGCATGCCGTTTAAACCGTGTACCGCATGTGAGAGGACATGCTAAAGTATCCAAACGTAAAAAAGCCTCCATATAGGCAAATGAGTGACACGAACCAAGGAGCCCTAATTGGATAAACCGGTAACTTTATCAGTATTCGCATCCAGGCGATAAAGCCCGCCAAGTCCTCCACAGCTCAAATCCTCCCCAGTGAAGCTGTGCATATCAACAGCTCTGAGCACACTCACCTCCCTCGTTGCCTTCGATGATGGAGTACACGATAGTTTGATTGACAGCAGCCGCCACAATGACCCCCACCGGGGTTCCAACGCCGGCCTCCTCGCTCACTGGTGGAAACCTGGGAGCGGATCAGTCAATCACGAAATCAACTGATAAGAACATTAAATATGTATATGAAGACTGCCGGGCCCACCAGGGTCCACGGCAATTTGGCAAGATAAGTACAAATGAGACGTAAATCTATCGAGCGCGTCCAAAGTGTTTACTCTTGCGCGCCGACAGCTTTTTTCTCCACCTCCACGTCGGGCGGTAAATATGTAGGAGCAGTGTATGACACGGAGGATGTCGCAGCTGGAGATAGGTGCCTGAAATTGTGTTCTTGAAAAGTATATTAAAAGATTAAAAAAAAGAGTTAAAAGAAGAAAAAAAAAAAGGATTTCCCCGCGTTCGGGGCCTGGAAAAGTGCCGAGCACTTCTTTTCCACCCATTAGATGTGTATAAGAGACAGATATATAGGGATAATACATCACTTTTGTTCAAGTACAAGTAGTTCAAGTAGTGATGGTGAACAAACGAAGCGCGTTTGTTCACCTGCCTCTCTCTCATTGGATGTGACGGGCAGCTTGTCCTCATTTTCTCGAAGTCTGTCCACTCTCGGACGTCCCGCAAGCTTTTGCACTATTAACGATACTATATAACAGACCCAGTGCGGTCATCAGGCACACTGTCACAGCTGGACAAACATTAGAACCACCGGCTACCGACCGGCCGAGCGACGAGGCAATCACGAAGTCATGAGCGGGAGCGGGAGGGAGTGTGCGAGTGCTAATCTTTGCGCAGGGACGTTAACTCCGCGACAATTGCTTTCTCGGACCACACGCCGTGCCGACGCAGGCGCCAGCAAGTACGACGCGAACTTGAAAAGTTCCCTGAATAAATAGAATACATGGGGTTAAAAAGGGATCTTGCGTTTTTGGGGAGACGAGACTTCAACTGCATCAGTTTTAATTTAGACCAAAACAAAAAGACATTTTCCACAGCAGATATTGTTTCGCTTGAGAAGCACAGGTGTTACTAATGATATGATTAGCAGCTGTGATTTGTTCTCCGTGTCCCACTAAGACACACGTGTGAGCCAGCACGCACGGCACCCGCATCCTGAGACTAACGCAGCTAAATTGGCACCAAATAATTCTATTATTTGCGCCGGCGCTTTTCTAACCGTGAAATGTCAAGACGCCTGTAGTCAAAGCAGTCTATTTTGTGTACTGAGGGGCATCAACACGGAGCCTTGCATTGTCATGGTCAGTATCTTTGACCTCTCTGCCTCCGGCGTGCTCCGGAAACATTTTCAAAATCGTAATTCGGTAGAGGTCAAGAGAAGAAGCTTTGCGAACTCATGCAAATGACCGCGGTTCGTCGGGCCTCCACATTGTGTAGTCTGCACAGATAATCCCGAGATGAGAAGTTGGCAGCTGTGTGGTTTGGATGCAGCAGCACATACTTGGTCCATCAATACATCTGATGGAATAACTTCTTCCACTGTAGTTGTAGGGCAGTAGTCTTTTCCTCTTCCTCCTCTTCCCTACTTCTTCCTCACCAAATGATCCATTTCCACACACACTCCACCCATAGCGATCTACGTTCCTCGTCCTGCACCCTCTTTACTCCATGGTCTCATGCTACCTTCCACCCTCCCCTCACCCACACCCACAGCCACACCCACAAACACACACACACACACACACACATCCAAAAAGCTTATGCATTGGACTACGTGCACACACATAATAAAGTCATACCAATGCGCAAAATGACTTATAGGTCAAAACAGACTAAAAGATGCACACACACGCACACACCCAGGCAACCACCCACGCACGCACCCACCCACGCACGCACGCACAGCTAATTATCATGCCCCTCCGTTCCCCCCCTCTGGCTCTTCCTAATCATTACTGTCCTAACTACAGCAAGCTGGGCTGATGCTGATAACGACAGAAACACACACACACACACACACACTCACATCCACTATTATAGCTGTGAAAATACTGTAGTACATTTCATCCTTTACCCAGGGGCCTCCCCTGACAGTGATGTTGTCATAATTTTGCCATGAACACCAAACCTAATGGAAGATTAACTACGACTGAATTTGTGAACGTGCGAGCGTACTTTTGAACACACAAAGCGATGGGTGGCATGCAAACAGAGTTTTAACAGTGCGAGTGGATGGACAGAATAGCGAGGAAAGTGACGGGCAAACGGTGATGACACCCTCCACACAACAGAGGGACGCGACGCAGCAATCAGTTAAAGAAAGGGTGGTCGGCCCTGTAGTGAAACCATAATATCCGTGCAAAGGATGAAAAGACAATTTGAGAGGAGCATTAAGTTGAATACATCCTCCCAATAGAATATAAAATTACACAGTGTAAAATCTTTGGTCAGCGCCCCGGGACAGAGGTTCAAGAACACCGGCCTGAAATGACAGCGTGCTGTTCTTTCTCACTGCCGGCGCGTATTGCATTACGCCTTCCTGCTCCGGTTGCTAATTGACCGGAGGACTTTCATTAGGAGAGCGTTGAGCGAGGCGTCTTAACCGCCCGGAGTAATCACCTTTACAGGTCGACTGCCGTTCTGCAACTGGCTTCTGGTCGCGCCGCGGCCAAATTCAATTTTCAGTCCACGTGCGCCTAGGATTTCAAGAACCCCCCCCCCGCGGAGTCCCAGTGTGAACAGTGTTCCGATAAGGCCGGCGTTTTACAGCATCAGCCCCCGAGGTTTAATTGTGCATGTCATTTGATTGTAATATTGGAGCCTCGGTTAAAAATAGTGTTGTAGAGTAGCCAGTGTTGCTGATTTTACCACAGTTGTCGGGGCATGTAACTAATCTGTTATTTCTTTTTTTGTTTCGTATTTCCGCTCCGCACTGTCTGAGAAAAATCGCAATTCATTTTCTCTACCCTCTGGCACTCTCCCTTGGCTTGCCGATCCCCTATCATAACGCCCGTCTCCCCGGCTTTGTCACTCACTTCCTGTCAATCGCTGTCTGTGGTTTTTACAGCTCTCTCTGTAGCTCTCAAACAGATTCTGGATTTCCCCGCGTTCGGGGCCTGGAAAAGTGCCGAGCACTTCTTTTCCACCCATTTTCATGGCCCTCTTCTCCTCGCTCCTTCCACTATAGTTACAGTTTGGTTGCCATTGTTATCTGTAATTGTTCTCCTTACTGCCCCAGCTACAACAGTCATTCTTTCGGAGTATTTTTGATTCATTTATTCCTCAAATTACCCTACAACTCAACTTATGAGTGTTCTTTTAAGTGCATGAGAGTGTGTGTGTGAGAGAGGGAAAGATAAATGGATGGAAGAGACTTCAGGAGGTACTAATGATTTTTGTGTGTTATTATCATTAATCAAAACAAACTGTTGTGATTGCCCCTGCCTCCGGGAAGCCACCCCATCAATCTCCCTCTCTCCATCCATTATCGTTTGTTGTTATAAGACATCTGACACTTGCAACCACATCTTCTAATGAACTACTCCAGATAAGAGTGACAGAAGAATGCCCGTAAAGTATCGAGCCACTGTGGTTTAAAAAATAAATGAATAAAAAAGAAAGAACTAAAGCGGCACTGCAATGTCCTGAGTCAAACCAAACTGAGAGCAAAGGTAACTTTTGCTTTCACCCAGTCGGCAGAAATCCAGACTCACATTTGACATGGGAGTTTTTCTACCATACATCGAATAATAGATTCCATGTGGCAAAAAAACAAAAAAAAAAAGGGAGACCAGACTTCCTCTTTTAAGTTTCATACCATGTTAACCATCTTGTACATACAGCGTGCATTCATTGACTGATTCAGGGAAAAGCACATCTCAGGTCACTATTACATTATCATTAATGATTGGGTAACTGAGGCGACACCATTTGTATTCAAAGAGCCCAACACAACACGTATTGTAGAGGGATCTGGGAAATAGTGGCTTAATTTAGACCCCGCAATTTTCAGGCTTAAAGAATACATTTAAATCATAATTATCTTCCTGTCCATGGTCATGCTGCACTGCGGCTATATATCACTAACTAGAGATCATGGTGTTTCAAAGCTCCAGCACAGGACCTGACAGCGGCTGACCTTCGGGAACAACTTACTGTACGCCAGGAGTACAACGCTGTCAGAAACGGATTTTCGGTTGGAAGAAAATGTCTGAATTCGGGGTTATACAGTGACTCCATTTGAACTTTTTTTTTCTCTCTTTGATCCGCTGAGTTCGCCAATCGGGGTTGTCAAAGCCAAGCGGACTGTCTGTACAGCCGTCGACGAGTGCAGCAAGACAACCGGCCCTTCCACAAGGGCCATCGTCCTAAACAGGACGATGTCCCGAGAGGAGGAGGTGAATAAGGCCGAGCCAGAGCTCCCTAAAAGTTTCCCCTGTGGCCGTTTGCGGCTTGTGCTGAACAGACGCACGCATACTTAATGCAAATCCTTCAAAGAATACTAACGCTACCTGTTTTATTACTGGCGCTGTACTACCTATTGGTAGTGAAGAGGTCACCCTCATTTGCACCGTTGAGCTGTGACTGAACATCGGCCGCGTTCTAGCCCGAGGGAATCTGCCAGCCTACTTTATTTTTAAATGGTATGCTCGGCCAAATGGCGGTGTGTTTGCCGTGTTTTTAAACCAATTTCAAACTATTTGCGGTGACAAGCCGGAGCGCTAAAAGCAAAGTCTGCCGACCTGACCTGCCGCAGACTCGGAAGAGGTCAACCTTTTAACCGAGCGTAGTGCTCGCGGATGCCGGCGCGCTTGTTTATCAGGGGTGACGGAATGTTTGTCCATCCGTTTCTCCATTTGAGTCGGAAACTTTGTCTGCCAGTATGCGCAGATCTACTCCCGCAGATCCCCCACTTTGAAGACTCGCGCGTCTGCGTGTTGATCTGCCTCCGTGAGCATGTGTCTGCCACACTACGCCTGTCGCTCAACTTCAGCGTGTTTTTTTTTTTTTTGGAGATTAACAGTTTCCTTCAAACTTTCCCCCGTAGCATCTCATGTGTCCTCTGCCTCCTTCTCCTTACACCGCACCGACACCGGCACTCCCCTCCATCCTCACCAAACCTCTCCCTCTCTCCGTCATTTTCTTTCCGTCCGTATCCGACGTCACCCAAACCCTTTTCCACGCCTCGCTCCATCCTTTCTCTCTTACCGTCTCTCAGCTGCAAGCATTTTTAAAATAAATAAATAACGGCAGTATGGTTGTTTGCCATTTGGTTGTCGCAGTTGTAACATTGCCACGAGCACTCCCTGCGCACTCGACATTTCCCCGGATTTATGGAGCCACAAATTGGACATGTTTGTTTTGCCACGTGCAGGGGAATAGAGGCGTTAATCTCGTAGATTAAATGTTGATGTGCTTTGGGGACTTACAGAATTTATATTTAATTTGAGAGAAGGTAGTTCACAATGGATAAATCACGGTGTTGATTATATTAACTGACAACACCACATAAATGGGCCCAAAAATGAATATTTCAATGAGAACGTTCAATATGAGATTTGAATCAAAGTAAAATATGCGACTTTAAAAGCTCAAGGGAAACAACAATCGGCGTAGTAGCCAATGTCCGGAAGAAAATTCTTGTCAGTGAGACATCAACGGAACGATCCTTCATTCAAAAACGACATCATGGGGGTCTGGCTGTATGAGGTCCGATACTCCGCAGGACATGTTAAAAACCGGCTGACTGAGCCTTTGCAGTAACGGTTTGATGCCTCAACACCGGATCAAATGACATTCTGTAATTTTCAATGCAGGCTAATCTGTGCGTCAGTGAGCGATAAGCGAGGAGGGGCTGGAGGAGTGTGCACCCCTATTCCTGATTCTTGAACAGAGGGTGCGCTGTACATCGGTTCAGACACGGCCTCACTTATCCCAAACCCGTGTTTGTCTTTGTAATGACGCAAGACAAAGCAACATACAGTGCCATCTTTTCTCACACAACTCCGTGAATAGAAATGAAGCTTTGATGTTGAATAGAGTGGGGCTCCCAAGTCTCACCACCTTCTAATCAGATGCCTTAACAATGGAACGAGCATTTGTAAGGGGGCTAATACCTAAATGATCACGTCTGCACCATCCCACACGGCCACATGCACCATGAAGACAAACATACCCCATCACACACACGCACAAGCAAGGGGTTGGATCGCTTTGTGGATTTCAATCATCTTTGAAGAGGCAATATTTTCTTTCTGCTCACTCAGCCCCCTGCTGATAATTGCCAATGGAGAGATAACTACGCGTGTGTATGTGACACTGTCTGCATACCAATGCTGCAGGTGCACGGTCGAGCAGACAGTGAGGGAAACGGAGCGAGGCGGAGGGAGAAACTCTGCGCACACTAGACGCTGTTGCTACAGTGATGTAACAAAAGTCCTCCTTGGCCTGTTTACAGATTTACCAGATGAGTGGAGTGAAAACGCACAAACAGCAGGTTACAGAGCCAAAGCAATGCCTCACTGCTACTCGGTGTGTGTGTGTGTGCGTGCCCCTGGAAGGGTCTACGCATGAGTCCCGGAATATTTTACTTTAATGCATCCTGATCACAAACCTTAAAAAGCATAAGAAAAATAACGAAATAACTCGACCGATGTTCATATAATCTATTGTGCAAAGAATGATCTGTTATAGTAAATATAATAATGCAGAGTATGATTTCGACGGTAAGGCTATGAGGCTCCGTCCCTATTGTGAGCCTTTTATTATGTAAGCAGGGGGACAGATTGGTTTTAGGTCAGTTCACTTTGGATTTTTAAATGAAACACTGACTGTATGATTAAAGTGCTGACTTTCAGCTACTTTGACAAGTGCAGAAAAGACCTTTTCTTACACAATTGCTAAGGGTATAACTAGAGGACAGCATTTCTATACTGTTCATGAACTTCAAAAGAAAAAAAATAAAATAGTCAGCACTTTTGACTTCACCTGTTTCATTTGAAATGCAGCTTGCCTAGCGTAAGTATTGAGCCAGTGTGTCACTGTCACCAGACCTACACTTAAAGCTATGGCTATGCAATGCTCAAAGGAGTAATACGTTCTACTCTATTCTATCCAGGGTGGCATTGATGGAAAATGCCCTATGAATTTTGATATCTGTATAATTGAATAATATAAAACAGTAAATGTATACTGGAGCCAGCCCCTCCGACAAAACAGCCCTCGTTTCAGCGCACTCTCTTCCATTATAGAAATCAATATGACTAATTCAGCCTCGCCTATGGAGACAATACTTTGTTATAAAATCATACAAACTCATTGAGCTGCATTAGTAAGCTCTTAAAACCACACAGGCACAATGATTAGATTTTTATTAAATGAAGCCGGGTTAATTGATTTAAAGCTGGTGCGCTGTACTCTGTGTGAACACCACGTGGAAATAGAACAACATCTCTCTCGCTCTCGTACGCACACTTAAGGACGGGGATAAAAATGTCAAATACAAGGCACGCAAATGCAAGGCACGCAAATGCACCCAGTGACGCACACAAAACAAACATATAGAGACAAATAACCACAGGAAGAAAAAACTGCATTTGCACACATATTAATGTGAACTGTGTGCTCATTACTACATACAAATACGCCAAGATTGTAAATAATAAGCACATGCAGACGCACACTTGTAGCTGAAATCTATATTACATATTCATAAATGCAGTGTTATATGGCTGGCTGATATCTCCCTCTTGCCTCTAACCATCTTCCTAAAAATAGACAGGAGCTTTATTCCGCCGTGTGTGCGCACGCCAGACAAACCTTGAAATCTTGAAATGTTGTCTATTTGGGGTAGAATATATCTGCGTTGTCACCGATGTCACGATTACCCACAAATAAGCCCATTAGCCTACAGCAGAAGGTGCCCAGACGTTTGAAGGAAGAGTAAAAAGCAACTGGATATAATATATATTCTTTTAGAATTGTCACAGATGTATCCGATCAATCAGACACCAAAAAGGCCAACCTTATGCAAATCTGCCATTTTCAAACATGGGGTGGGGGGAAAGAAAGTCTTTAAAAGAATCTTCTCCCGCATTTTTCTGGTCAGTCTGATGTCTTACTTATAGTGCCTCACGAAGCCAATTGATTCCCTTCTGACGTCACTATGGGGAACTATACATTAAGACGGGCCAGTAAATAGATCAGCGGAGGAAAAAAGCCAAGGACAAGACCAATGATTAGCAGAAAAAGACGTTTAAAAAAAATCCATCCAGGGAGAGGACTGAAAAAGAAAGAGCGACTGAGAGTTCACTTCTCGGCACTGCGGTGGTCACTTTCACATCTGACCTCACTCAAACCCTCTGTCAAGCCAGCCAATCGCGGAGGAGAAAATACCAGACGTGAGCCCCTGACCTCCTAAACCTGGAAGAGTTATAATGATGACTTCGGAGTAAAGGTGTGTCTGTCTGCAAATGAGGCCAGAGTATCATTTATTTATGTTAGCTGAGTTTGTTGTGAGTGCACATTTACTTTGGTTTTGCAGCTTCTCTGGATTATTTGGATCGGGAAGAGAAAAAAAAAAGACGCTGGATCCCATTTCTATATATGACAATGTAAGCTCAATTATTTTTTGTTTCATAAATTATTCCTGGGACGTGATCCAAATACACTAGTGCAAGCGTGGAAAGCTGGTTTATTAGTCGTGTCTTTACATGATATTTTTGGTTGCGTTATTGAAATTGACAGGTGTTTCTCTTTCTCTCTCCACATGATTGCCTTTTTTTTGCAAAAGTGACAATAAACCGTCTGTCTCACTTAATGGACCAAACATGTGAGTAGATATTGTACATTTGAATGTAACCAACTGCGCACTGTCTCATTTATGTTGAAATCAAAATTTGGCTATTTAACAAAAATGATGTTTGCAACGAGTCACAACAGGTGTTCTCACATCTACCACAACTGATATGTGTTAATGTACCTAAACACAATGACAATTTGTGTGTGTGTGTGTCTGTGTGCGTTTACCTGTATTCCTCCTGGGTAAACACGGGGATGACTGAGGGCTGAAGGACCGTGATCTCCACCAGAGTCGTGTTATCCTTTACGGGCTCACCGTCATCATAGGCCACCACCACCAGCTGTTGGTCAGGTACACACGTACACACACCCACACACCCACACACACACACACACACACACACACACACACACACACAGAAATGAATGCAACGAGTCACAACAGGTGTTCTCACATCTACCACAACTGATATGTGTTAATGTACCTAAACACAATGACAATTTGTGTGTGTGTGTGTCTGTGTGCGTTTACCTGTATTCCTCCTGGGTAAACACGGGGATGACTGAGGGCTGAAGGACCGTGATCTCCACCAGAGTCGTGTTATCCTTTACGGGCTCACCGTCATCATAGGCCACCACCACCAGCTGTTGGTCAGGTACACACGTACACACACCCACACACACACACACACACACACACACACACACACACACACACACACACACACACACACACACACATAGAGAAATGAACAAAAGACAAAGTCAAAACAACACGCAGCCACGGCTGAGTTCACAATATTATATACAGCGCGTCGACAGTGGGAATAGCCAAGCAAATTGATTCAGCTCATGCATGCCAGGCCAATAATAAACCACAATAAATGTTGCCTCCCCATCCAAAGCACATCATTTGCCTGGGAATTGGAGAGCAGGCTGAGTGTGGGTCCCACTGGTGTGCTTATTTGTTCCCGCTTAGCCTCTCTTCTCCGTTTAATTGGGGGGTAACCGCTGTTAACGGGACCCGGAGGAGTCTTAATGAAGGCCAAACCTAAATATCAAGGCATTGACACATTGGGTTTTCTCCCTCTTATTTAACCAGGAAATTGTCACTGATGCGGCACTGGCCTTCTTTATAGTCGTACAGTAACTCATTCTTTGGCCAGAGGACCCACTAAACGCACAGATAATTGCTTAACTGATGGAAGCTTCCGAACTTTGTCGGGACATGTGCTAATGACTTTTCTCAGTGGCACATTGAACGCAACTTCCAAAGTGTTCGAATCTGTTGCTTTCTAGTCGCTGGCGGTCGCCGTGCAAACTCTGACCTGTTGCCAACCTTCTACAGGTCATACCCACACCTGTAGAGCCTCTTCTGAAAATGATTACACGTCGACGAGATAGTCCACATGTGAATATTGCGAAGAAGGACACCTCAGCATGGTGTTTACCTCCGTCATGACCGAAAAACTGTACCCAGAGTTGGACTGATTCACATTGTTTGAGTTATTGGGGGCAAACGAGGTGGGACGAGTCCCCTGAGTGACATCTTCGGAGGACGCTGAATCCTTGTTGTGTTAATTAAAGCCCAATGAAAAGACAAAATTAGCTTGGCCCAGAGCTCCATTGAGGAGAGCAGCTGGGAGAAGGCCGTTTTGAAACTAATAAGCGGCTGCCATACACTTTGTACAGTAGATGAGGATTTCTAGGTCTGCTCTGCACAAAGGCACCTTTATGCACACAAATGCGACTGCTGAGCAAGTACAAAGACGAGATTAATGATCAAACGCAGCGATAATGACTGCCATGTCATGTGATGTCGTCCCAAACCTCCAACCACTAAATGCCGAAATCCCCCAAAAAATAAAATACTGAATGCAAAACAGGGACACCAAATAAACCTCCTGTAATGATTTCTCCATTGATCTACAGGCCCGCTGCCAATGTGTACTGTGTTTGAACAGATTGGCTTGATTGATTGGGAATTACAGCAAGTGGTGCCGCATACTGTATTTACATTTTATTATACGGTAGACTCACCACAGCCTGGTAATATTTATTACTTTGAATAGGTTACAGTCTGTAGGGAAGTTAATCTTTCCAGCGGGAGAAACCAATAGTGCAGTTTCACACTGTGGTAGATGTTTTTTTTTTTTTATTGTGCTTTGTAGCGCAAAGGGGAAATTTAAAAATGGCCTGCATGGTTGTGCAAGAAAAGAACTAAATAGGTCTGAGACTGCAATGGGCATCGGGATCAAGACTTTAAATGCCATCCCTGGCACATAAACATTTAGATGTGTCTTTTCTTCATCCTCTCAGACCCCTTTAGATTCATCACGAGGCCAAAAATGTAAACCACCGACACACAGCGCAATGCGTCGCAAGGTTTTCCGTGCCCTCTATTTGAATCTCTTTGAGTCCCTTTCAGTTGCCAGAAGTTGAATTTGCAGAGTCCATCTTATCCAGTTTCCTTCCATGTTTTCGGGCTTTATTTTTAACCTCTGTTTGATTTTGGATTTCTCCCTCCTCCCCATTAGACGCGTCTGCCTTTCAGGATTTATCCCTCCGGTATTGACCCTTGCCTTTTCCTTCCTCTTAAATAAACGAATCTGAACCGAACTCACTGAACTGCTTAAGCTCTGTCTCGGGGTCCGTTTCCTCGCGTCCCCGGCATCGGCTTACATAAAGTCTACGTCACGGATTGCTGGAAAGGCAAAATGTGCGCTTGCATACTCACACTGAACTTCAGGTTGGGCTCCTCATTGAGGTTAACTCTGGTAACCACGTGTCCCGTCTGCTCCTCTACGTCGAATATACTCGCGGAGTACGGATGCGCATCCTGGTCCACTTTATAGCGCACCAGACCTGCCGGGGTTCCCTGCGAAGAGGACAAATACAGCATTTGCTCTCGCGTTACAGGTGACAGAGGAGTGTTGCATTATGGGAAAATAGCCTCTCTGGTAGGACGTCTGGAAATCCGCCACTCTTATGGATTTTTTTTTTTCTTTCTGTTTTGCAGAGCAGCCTTAAATTAAAACAGAGTGTTAAAGCATTTCATATCCAACGCAATTAGATTGGACCCCAATGTCAGCAAGCTTCACGCACACACACACAAACACAAACACACACACACACTCCCACTGTACTGTGTGCCCATGGCAACATTTCTTTTGGCGTAAAATCTCTTATTTTTGACAAGAAAAGAACATGTGACTTTCAACTTCAACAAACTTGGGTTTTAACTGTCTCCTGAGCCCCCGAAGGCTCATGATGGAACACTTGGAGGAGAACAAACTTTGAATCCTTTTAAAAACTAAAAGAGAAAAAAGAAAAGCAACAGATGCATTGGAGACGGGCCTCGTTATCTCCTCGCACCGGTCCCTCACCGATCTGGGGGAACTGAGTGTGACAAAAGTGTTTGCTCACCGCAGGGTCAGAGTCGTTGGCCATCACCGTAGCTACGATGGTTCCCTTGACAGCATTAGGGGCCACCATGCCTCGGTACGCCGACTGGCTGAATACTGGAGAAAAGTCGTTCATGTCCTGGAGAGGAGAGAAAGGTGTAAGAATTGTCACATTTATAGCTATAATCAGGTGCAATTTGGGTATCTAGGTTATGCAGCTTTTTGTTCTCACGCCGATACATACAATTCACTTGAATCTCAATGTCATTTTTCCGTCTTCAGTGCCCAAAAATAGCTTCCCCCGAGACAGGAAATCCACATAAGCGTCCCATATTGTCCACATGCGTCAACAAGCCCCACCCATATGCAAAATGCTCCAAATCCACATTTTCCATGTGCAAAGCACACTCTTCCCATATTCCACAAATTCATGTGTTTTTTTTCCCGATAAGGAACAAATTGGAGATAATCCAAGAGTTGTTTAGAGTAGAGAACCGTACGCGCAACCCTTCAGCTCATGCCCTTATGCTAATATCGACTTGCTAAGTTTTTCCTGGAGCTTGCGTTTTATTTTTGGCCTGGGTTCGGCGAGCTGCGAGCAAAATATCTGCAGTGGACAGGTTTGAAAAGCGAGCGGTGGGGAAAAAAAATAGTTATTTAGGCCTTCATTTTATTTATTTTGAATCGCAGCAGGTGTCGGCCGCACTAGAAAAACCGCAGCCACTATCAAGAGGGCACCAAAGAAGAATGGAGGTTTTAATTTTCCCCACAGGCGGAAAGATGGATTTCGCATTCGTCAAATTGAGACACGGAATGAAAAATAGTAAACGCAGACGGTGTGAAGAGGAATTGGTATAGCGTATATCTCTATAACATTCCTCAACACAGATACCAGAGATATACTGATCGAGCTGCTTAAAAAACAGGACAAGCATTGAAACGCTCTCCAGCATTCCTTATGAACACACACGCGCACACACACACGCACACACACACACACACGCGCACACACACACACACCCACCCACCATTATTCTGACAGTAACAGAGGCCAGTCCAGGAGGCATGCTCCCCTCTCGATCCAAGGCCTCAACGGTGAACATGTACGCGGGCTCCGCGTCACTCAGCGCCTCGTAGTCCAGCGCCTTCAGGACCGAAAGCTCGCCCGTGACCGGGTCCAAGTGGAACAGCTGAGCCAGCTTCTGGTCCAGGCCATCGCCTCTGATTCGATAGGTGAGGTTGGCACCGAGGTCGGCATCCATGGCCTACCGAGAGACAGAGAGAAGTGAGTCAGGGAACTGGAAAGGAAGAAACCAGTGGAATTCTGATATACTTCATTTGAAAGACGAGCACTTCTATCACAAAGCGCTATCCATGTGCTGGCACTAATAAAACAGTGTTGTACTCTCTACGCCTGCTGTAGTTATCTTCTGTGGTTCAGCTGGACGTCAGAGCCTTATTTTTTTCTACTTCACTGTGTATATGTACTGTCTAGCTACGGGGGAAAAGCCGCCTCTCTCCTATTTTACATTCCTCTGCAACCCACAAAGGCCTTTTTTTTTAAGATGTCCCTCGTGCTGGCTGATATGTAAAAGGAAACCAATTTGGGCGTTTCGAAGAACATGCGGATACATAGCTCTCAGCAGCAATGTGGAAATGAGTCTCATTGGCTGGACCCAGGAACCAAGTGTATGATTTGAAATACTCTTATTAAGCTGACTGCAGTCAAAGTGAACTCAACTCAGAACATTATCCTCATGTGAACTGGTCTTAAACATATACTAAATATATACAAATTGAAATACACCCAAAAATTGCAAAATGTATACATTTTCAAATGAATCACTTTATATGACACCGTAGCAGTCTTTAATTAACTACTGACATGATTACATAAAGAGACCACAACTAAGACTACTACCAGCTGCAAACAGACCAATCCAGCCGCCTTCGCACTGACCTTTAACTGTAGTATGACGGAATCTTTGGGGCTGTTCTCTGGGAGGTCGACATGGTAGGCTTGTTGGGTGAATATCGGGCTGTTGTCGTCAGCGTCCAGAACAGTGACGGACAGAGTCAGCCTGGACCGCCGGGGGTCCACGGCACCGTCCCACGCTTCAACGATCAGGGAGTAGTGACCTTTGACCTTTAAGGCGACAGAGGCGGGGTTCATAACATAACAACTCTACACCAGTGAAATGGCAACTGTTGACTACGATTTATTGTCCCTCGCCCACCAAACTATGGGACATTTTGAATATGTTATGATAAATATAATCCATGTCTTTCTATTACCTCTCTGTCCAGCGGCACAGTGGTTCTGATGGCTCCGGTGGCGTTGATGGAAAAGAGCTCCTGGTGGTTGACCAGCCGATAATGGACCTGACCACTTGCCCCCAGATCTGGGTCTGTAGCCTAAACACAGATAATAATATTCAGTCATATTTCTAATCCTCACTAACACTTTTTTTCCTGGGGCACATTAGATACGAATTGTTGAATAGACAATGCGTCACAACTTTTCTAATAGCTAACAGCTAAATAGCTGTGTGGGAGTTGTTTAGTCGTTCAGTCGGAGCAAATGTAGTCAAGTCTTTTCCTGATAAAAGAAGTCGGGAGGAGGATTAATTTAAGGTGGATTAAATGTTAAAAACATGGAGTGCCTCATGAGGGTAAACCCTATGGCATTTGCAGACATTATAATCAGTGCTCATATTGTCAGCAAAAGTCATGACAATAAATTCACAGCTTGTCTTTAAAATAAAACATTATTTTTGAGTATTTATCATCCTTATAACGATGACAGAATCCATTTGATTTCAAGCTAATGCAATTATGAAAAGCAGAAAAACCCTCTGGGACAAAGTCTACACTTCCACATACGAGCGCATAGTTTGAATTAAAAAAAGAAATCTAAAAATATATTTTCCATCTAAAAAACTGCCTTCAGGATCCCATGGAGCCACTCCAGAAGATGTGAGAGTGGTTTGCCACTGTGCTCGTACAGGACCTCCAGCAGACACTGTGATTAGAGCAGTTAGTCTTCCAGTATCGTGCAGAGGAATCGAGTCACATTCTTCCAGCTGAACTCTCTCCAGGAGGGAGAGCTCGTCCTTTACCATGGCTGTCTACAAACCCTGCCCGAACTCGCTCAGTTGTTGGGGGGGGGGGGGGGGGGGGGGTTAGGGTTAGCAATTTGTTCTTTTGTAGTTCCTGTATGTTCCTTTTTTTGTTTCAAAGGTGCTTTTGTTTGACTTTTTTGACTCTGGACAAGGGGCCGCCCTAACCCAGCAGGCCTAAGTCCGGAGAGTCTGTTTAATAATTAATTCACGCAACAAGCACCAATTAAGACAGTAATAAATACAAAAAGAATGCAGATGGAATTTGAACGGATCAACCTACCTGATGATACCAAAGCTAAGGGGTCGCCAAGGTCTGTAGGGCTTGTGAATGTTTGATCAGAATTGCATGGCTATCCACTAAATATTTTGTATTTCAATGCAGACCACTTGAATCAAACATTTAGCGTCGCATCAAATCCTTCTGCCAACAATTCAACCAAAGCAGCAGGGAGAAAGAATTATATCTGGAAGCTCTGCTGTGTTTGTGTATAATTATACATGTAGACTATAATTTTCGATATACTACTTCAACAAATGATATTGTGTCAGTCTCCCAATTGTCAGGGAGCTGGTAATGTGTGTTAGTGTGTTCAGCTTCATTCCTATTTATACGCCCTTTTATTTACTGTACTGTGCCACAGCTTTTGCAGTGACCCATTTTTTCCCGTTTGCCCAATTTTGCATCATTAATATTTCATCTTATCTCACACAGTGACGAGGAGGATTAATAGAAATTGGACTCTGCCTTGCCAGGGTTATTTAGACTGTAAGAGAGAAGAATGAAGTCTCCTTGATGTGATTTGTATTCAGTGATTCATCACGATGAGAGTTATAAATTTAATGGCCCATCCAGCTTTTTGGGTTTTTCTTATTATCTTTGGTTGTTTGGAGAAGGGGGAGAGATGGGAAGAGAGGGAGAGGGAGAGAGAGTGAGAGACAGAGAGAGAGAGAGAGAACCGGAGAAAAACCTGGTGGAGAAAAACTGATTGAAGACACTTCACGAATATGTAAAACACGAGGTGGACATAATGTATGTTCATATTTCTACTCTTAATCCAAGCAAATACAGGTTTGCAAATGAATGATGAGAAACATTACTCATGAAGGGAAAAGTTTGACATTTTGGGGTGTACACTTAGTTCTGGTTGGGAGAGGGATGAAATAATCGACACCACTTCTCACGTCTGTTTGTGAAATATGAAGCTGCGGCCAGACAGCTGAGCTCAGCATAGAGCCTGAGGCCGCCCAAAACTTATACCATCGCAGAGTTGGTTTTGTGAAGGTTAAAACGCTGTCTACTTACAACACCATAGCCGTTCAAAAATCAGTCTCTGGCCAACATGAGCCGTTTGTGGCAGTTCCCTCTTATTAGGGTCCAAATCAGATACACTTTAAAAATCTGCGTTTCCCCCGTTCTAATTACGATTTGGTTGTTGACATCAATGCCATTCACAAATCACAAACTAACAACCCTGGCAGCTGCAATATGACATGAACGTCTAATTAAGCTCAGTAATTAACACATTAGATCAGCCATGAGCCGCCAGGCCCCAGGAAATGATTGGCCCGGAGCAAAAACAGTCTGCCGCCGTCCGTCAAAGGGATAGTTGTCGTGACACAAGATCTGACATTTTAATCTGTGATCTTTGGAGGCGCTGACGATCAAATGTGGTTACCTTTTGACAGAGCGGATGGAAGATAAGGAAATAAGCCGTCTGAACAAAATGTCAAACCTTTACTTTAAGTCACCGGTTGACCTGTCACAGTAAATATTCATTTAGGCCATTGAGCCATTTGGCTATGTCTCACAGACCATGTCAAACGAGTTGGCCCTCGCATAGATCTCTGAGGGAAGTGCCCTCTCTAATGATTAGGGTGGGTTATTTGGAGATTGAATTTGGAAGATGCCCAAAGATGCGGGTGACGGTCAAAAATGGGAAGGCATGGAATGAAATGTCCTACTATTTATGGATAAGGATGGATCCACACACGTTTGGAATTGTGGCCAACGGTTCAAATAAGAAAATCTTTTCCATTTTTTATTCAGGACCTTGCTTGACGATATATTGACATATATATATATATATATATATGCACACACACTCATGAGTAGTTGTAGTGTTCAACCAAAGAAGCATGATTAGCATTTAAGTAGCTGGCAAAGCGTCAGCCTGATCAAAGACCTCTCGACACTGGTGCATAAAGGCAGCGAAATAAGCTTGGAAGGAAATCCAAGCAAGCGTGCAACAAAGGGAGCGTCTTTAAAGATCAGAGCCTATCAGACACCATCCAAGTGTCAGGATTTCCCCGTGACCCGTGTCCGGAGGAATGCGCGCGTCAGTTACTAGGTCTGGAACAAGTCCAGGTAAGTGGAGACGGGGTCTGCGGACGCAGGTGAAACGCAACCACGGTGCCGAGACGAGATGCACGCAACACATGCTGAATTTGTCTCGGTATCGGGTTCCAACACAACCGCCAAGACTTTCCTGTCCCGAGGTAACATATTTCAAATCAACCTAAAACCAAGGATTTATGCCTTAGACACTAGGCAAGAGAGAAATGATCCGTGTGTGCTTTCAGCCTACACTGCTATGCAAGGAGGAATAACATTCAGCCCTAATTTTTAGCTGTCAGAAAATCGCTGTCCCCTCTTGTAATAGATTATAAAAGCCAAATGTAATCAGAGCCGACGTGAAGCTCTGTGTTTATATGTGTGGTGTTCGCCTTTGGCAGCCAAGACGGAGAGCTGCGGCGCTGGCATGAATAATTCCTTCGGGGTGGTGACCCCCCATGTCAGGATGGCAGGCGGGGGTGTCAGCCTCGACGTCGGGCCTTTTAATTGCAGATAGGCGGCCCGGAATTATTGATACGGTGAGTCGTCCTCATAGCGAGGGATTGGTGAAAGGAAGCGCTCAAACAAATGCACTGTAATGTAGCTAAAATGAGCATATTATCAGAGAGACGCATATGGATACATCGTGACAAACACGTAGTGAGCCTTGCAGCGAGGACGGTGCAGAAATTGTGTGTGTGTGTGTGTGTGTGTGTGTGTGTTTGCTGCTTCTCTGGATATATTTAAGAGTGACAGAGAGGGCACACGAGTCCGTTCCCACCTTGACTTGTCCGACATAGGCGTTCTCCTGCTCTTCGGCGACGGTGAGGTTCATCGGCAGCGAAGGATCGAACAGCGGGTCATTGTCGTTCACGTCCGTCACCACGATGCTCACCAGAGCAGTGGAGGTCTACGCACACAAACCCAATTGTGTTAAGTCCTGTTATATTTCATTTTTCTCTTCCGTTTTTATTTATCCATGTAAAATGTTTGACTAGTGCGACCAATTAACAGAGAACAGTTTTAAAAACATTCCAGACGGTTTATATCCCCATCTTGGTTCCCCGCCCCCCCCTCGCTGAGATCTCCAAACTGAGGAGTCCATTTTGCTCGCTCCTTAGCTGAACTCCCTCTCTCTCTCTCTAAAATGGACTTAGAGGCTCACCAAGCCAGCCACGATGGTTCAACATGGTTCAACTTTTGCTTTCTTCCGTAGACTATGACTTCGGGATGCGTGCATTTCACTCTACCCGGATTTATTGTTCATTTTTGAAAGCAGTAAAAAAAAAAAAAAGATTTTACTGTACAAATGGCGGTGGCCCGTGGTGGTCATAAACGTTTCAATGGCGCTATGAATTAAACTGGACTAAAATTTGATTTTCCACTTTATCTCCACCTCCTTCTGCATGTTAATCCCTCTGTAACTCAGATTTGTCTTGACGATGCTCAGGATCCGCCTGTGACAGATAATTCCCCAACATGGCGGGGGTGCTGTCGTGACCTACACTTTGAGGCAGAGAGAAAAGAGGACTCACAGAGGTGTTGTGGATTGATGACCAGCCGCATCAGTCCATATGTTTTATATGATGCACAGCATCCGTGCAGCGGCGCTGGTTTACTGCACCCGCTCGTAGGATCCACACTGTGTGGCAGTATGATGGATTCACTGGCCAAACAGCCAATTAGGCACTCTGTAGTCTGACACTCTGACAACGGGACATTCAATAATAGGGGACACGGACACGTGTGTGTGTGTGCGCGCGCGCACGTAAACACCCGTGTGAGGACAACCCAAGGCCTTTTCAAACTGATGCTGATTAATAGCCCCATATAAGGAAACACCCCCAATCTTTTCTTCAACTTATTCTATTTTCTTTTTACCCTTCTTTCTCTGTGTAAATCATACCATTTCTCTCTGTCTCTCTCTCTCACACACACACAGAAATGTACACACACACACACACACATACACAAACTGTGCCTAAGCCTCCATTCTTCTTCCTTCTTATTCATAATATAATGGAATGTCAGGCAGAAAAATGCTGGAACTACTTTTAGCCTTTTTCTGACTTACAGACCTTTGGGGCACAAAGATAATACACTAATTGTCATGGTCCAGACAGCAATTGACTAAGTGAGCATGTGTGTGTGTGTGTGCGCGCACGTGTGTGTCAAGACAGAACAATGTATGAATACACAGTACACTTGTTAAGGTAATAAGAGCCCTCACAGCTCTCTAGCCTCTACCCACTTGTTCTCTGCCTCCATATTCTATATTATAAGTCAGCGTCTGTGTGTGTGCGTGTGTGTGTGTGTGTGTGTGTGTGAGAGAGAGAGAGAGAGAAGGTCAGTACATTCAAATCGCCATTTTCTGTGCTCAGAGGGACCTTAAACTTAACCTTTTGTTTTAATTGACATGGGGGGGGTCAGCGCCGAGGAAGAGGAGGAGGGGAGAGAAACTCTTTTAACGGTGCTCAAACGGAGAGATGACTGGGTGAGGTCGGATGAGGAGGGCAGGAGGGAGAAGCTGATGAAAGGCGGAGGAGTGTGGAGAAGGACCAGAAAGGGGAGCGCAGGGGGGACTCCATCCAATGCCTTCATTTGACTTTTCATGTGTAAAAAAATTGACTTTTAAAGAAGGGGAGAGGAGACGAGGACCAGCGCCGAAGAGGGAGGGAGGAAGAGAGAGAAAAAGGGAGCGAGACCTGCAATCAGTCTGGAAGGCGAGGAAGGGCACACGCTCCTCTATTCTAGAAAAACAGCTCTTATTCTGCAGAGTAAACAAAGCCACATTATCTATTTGTTGTATTCAGACTGCATCTGAAGCCAATGGTACGAAAGGAGCCTTTTCCGGCCGTTTAATGCATTCAAAATGAACACTTGCCTCTCTCCTTCCTCGTCTCCATTCACTTCACTTTTTTAAATTCATTTATAGAATAGATCATTAATTCATTGAAAGACGAATTGTCCCTGATAGGGATTTGCGAATAGTCTGTGATCACCGGCTTGTGGGATTTGTGGTTGTCTTTGACACCTGGCAAAGGATAAAACTGCTGATCACGCTGTACTCAACATCTGGCAAAGAGTCAGGCACACACTTAAAAACGGCAAAACATGGAGCTGGCATTTTTGGATTTAGCCACTTGGGGAATGGTTGTAAAAATCCTTCATTTTAAGTTTGAAAAAGAGCAAAATGCACAGAAAAAAATATATATTCACATTTAGTCAGTGTGATCTTTGTTGATGTTATCCCAAGAACCAAGAGCAATTTTTCACAGGTAGTAAGTTCTAATGTTCTTTTTATGCTCATCCATTTTCACAGTTGCTGGGCCCAGAGCCTGTATGTCCAATTATTTTTCATTTAATTATTTAAGCATTCTACCGTTCCTATTCATCCAAATTTTAGTTTTATAAATTAATTTGGGTCATCTACTTTAATGATGATGGTTATTATGATGATGGCTATTAGCAGATAATAAGTATTTCCCCAAATTGCCTCTTTTGAAACAATACCTCAGCTCTGTGTGGCATTTCCCTGGGAATGTTTTAGATCCTTTCCTAGCCCCCTTCTTAAATTCCACCTGGGGGACGTGAAACAACTCGAGCAAAGACAACCACTTCGGATTTGCCTGACACATCGCGACGTTTCTTACCCCGTCCGGCCGTCCGTCCGAGGCTGTGACCACCAGGGTATAATAATCCCGGGACTCCCTGTCCAGAGGCTTGTCCAGAACCAAATAGCCCGAACTTCTGTTGAGGAGAGAAAACAGAGTTTTATGAGCCTGCTCGGCATGAGCGTAACTCTACACTACAACAGCAAATAAAAAATAGAGAAAAAGAAACGCACGCAGGCACCAAATCCAGCAGAGCAGAATACTGTGGTGTAAAACGCTTTGGTCTCTTGACCAACGAATCCCCTGATTGTCTGAAGCCGGCAGATCATTCTCATGCGGCTAGTGCCAGCCATTTTTTCAGTGGTCTATATGCCACCTCTGGCAACAAGGGGATGTGAGGGGAAAGCCTCTCTAGTTCCCTCCGAACGTTTATTCCTTTCACCCACTGCAGTTTGCCGACAAGTTAGCAGGAGCAGATAACCACAACGTAAATGCCGCCGTACCCAAAAGTGTGTTTTCTTTACGGCCATTATGGGTATGTTGGTGATGCAGATGGGGCCTCTGACGTCACTCACACTGAAATCAAGGAATGCCCAAGGGCTCTAATTACAACGCAGAACGATATCATACGTTACGGACCCTTCTTAAAAAGTTTATGAAAGTCCAAAATGTATGTCCAAAATGGTTTAAAACTACAGAAATATGCAGGGTAAAGTGATCAATAATGGTTAGATACACATATTCAATTCAATATATGGGTTTACTGGTAGATGTTGTGTATATTTACACTAACATGCACTCTTGTGGTGTATTTCTATGAATGACATAAAATGTATCGAGCGCCTTGAATTTTTCATAAAGCACAGGCTTTGAATTATTAGTATGGCTCAATATATGGCTAGACACTCTCACAGTTATTCGCTAAATATAAAATCCAATCCGCAAAAATAACTAAACAAAGATATGCAACGAAATAAACACACTCAAGAAGCTTTACAACTTCAGTGCCAATCGAAACCATCCGAATCTTGGATGCTGGCCTTGATTGACTATGTTTTTCCTTTCAGGGAAAATAATAATGCACATAATGATTGAAGTGTTTTTAACGTAAGCCCCTTTACTACCATCTGAAATGGACATTATATCTAAACATCATGATGCGTAGAAGTATGCGTTAGTGGCTGCATGTGCATATTTCAAGTGGTCTAAAGAGGATGTTCTTTATCTTCCCCAAGGAACTAAACATAGATTTACGTGTCAGTGTCAGAGAAAACATATGTGCATGTGCACCAACTTACTCAGGCCACTGCTATTAAACCAAACATCTGCTGTGACGTGTGGTTAGGGGCTGCGGTGAATCTCGTTGTTCAGAACGAACCCAAGATACCTTAAATTCCTCCAAAGAGAAATGCAGACGAAGCACGTCGAACCTCGTCCCCTGCACCTTTACCCGTTGCATTGCCTCGTGCTCTCCCGACTGAGCTTTTTTCCGGGTTTGTAACTGACACACCTACTGCACAAAAGCAGTGGAAAAAGCTGGCCGTTCACTCACAGCCAAGAAGAGCCAAAGAGCACGTCGCATTTGTGCGATGGAAAAAAGGAACATTTAAAGTACCATTATTAAAAAGAAAAGAGCTGATAGATGGATTTATATACACACAACATCTGATTGAAGTGTTTTTAACGTAAGCCCCTTTACTACCATCTGAAATGGACATTATATCTAAACATCATGATGCGTAGAAGTATGCGTTAGTGGCTGCATGTGCATATTTCAAGTGGTCTAAAGAGGATGTTCTTTATCTTCCCCAAGGAACTAAACATAGATTTACGTGTCAGTGTCAGAGAAAACATATGTGCATGTGCACCAACTTACTCAGGCCACTGCTATTAAACCAAACATCTGCTGTGACGTGTGGTTAGGGGCTGCGGTGAATCTCGTTGTTCAGAACGAACCCAAGATACCTTAAATTCCTCCAAAGAGAAATGCAGACGAAGCACGTCGAACCTCGTCCCCTGCACCTTTACCCGTTGCATTGCCTCGTGCTCTCCCTAGTGAGCTTTTTTTCGGGTTTGTAACTGACACACCTACTGCACAAAAGCAGTGGAAAAAGCTGGCCGTTCGCTCACAGCCAAGAAGAGCCAAAGAGCACGTCGCATTTGTGCGATGGAAAAAAGGAACATTTAAAGTACCATTATTAAAAAGAAAAGAGCTGATAGACGGATTTATATACACACAACATCTGACAGAAACTTTGAGTGCAGAAATCAAAGCTCTTCAAAAAAGAAGTACGGCAGACTCCTTTACTAAGCAGTGGTCTTTAAATTCTTATTTGTCTGACAATTTGCTCTTTTTCTTCCTAGCTGTGGAAAATGTTGTCCTCATCTCTGACTCCCTCTAGAAATGCAGATAGGATCGTTCCCCCTTTTAATGAGCAATAAATGAACAAAGAAAACAAAAGCCCTACATATGTGTGTGTGTGTGCGTGTGTGTGTTTGTGAAAGTGGGAGAGAGTGGGTGTGTTTATGCGATGCCCTCGGCGGAGTCTGAGCCCTGAATAGTATAATTTAGATTGCTTTCAAGTGCGCACACACAAACACACACATAGCTGCAGCATACACACGCAAATACTTAGAAAGTGTACACAATTTGAGCACACATAGAAGGACTGATAGAGGTTGCTTCTGTTTCTGACAATATAAATGTCAACAAGCACCAAGGTTTTCATCAAAAGTGATAAAATAAGTATGTGTGGGCGCGCTCTCACTTACTCTTTCTGCAGTGGAAAATCGAGTGCAAAATGTCCATGGGGGTCTCCACTGTAGATCTTGTAAGTGATAGTGTCCCTCTCCCGATCCACTGCCTTGACACAAAGTAAACAGAGACAGTCACCCACCCAGTAATAATAATAATAATAATAATAATAATAATAATAATAATAATAATAATAATAATAATAATAATAATAATAATAACAATAATAATAATAATAACAATAATAATAATAATAACACTAATAATAATAATAATAATAATAATAATAATAATAATAATAATAATAATAATAATAATAATAATAATAACAGTCAATATAATCATTCTGAGAAACTCAATTCATTTATGAGCAACCAGGTTATACCTGTATATGGTTAGCTCGATGTCATGTAAATTGTCACACTTATAAGTTCAAGTGAATGATGGAATTGTTAAAAGGCTAATGGTTCAACAGGTCAATCGCTACAGAGAGCACGAGCATACCTGCAGATTAAGCAGCGTAGCTCCAGTCCTCATAGCCTCGCTGATCTCCAGGTTGTACTGTTGCTGGGGGAAACGTGGAGGGCTCTGGTTGTTCGGGGGCAAAACTTCGATGTAGACGGTGGTAATGGATGACCTAAGGGAGGAGGGACAGGAGAGAGAGAGAGGGGTTAGGGCAAATTGGACAAACCGGGTGGATAAGCAAAGGAAAATAGAGAAACAGACACAAATAAAAGGAGACGTTGGAGGGATGAGGATGAGGACGAAAGAGTGGGTTTCAAAAAAAAAGCAGCAGTCAGAAGGGTGATCCAGAAGGGTGGTCTATGATTTAAGTTCGGAGTGGTTGGCCGCGGTTTGTTTTTCGTGCACGTCATGCTGCGTTTAGGAAATCGGTGTGAGCTCGAAGACACAACAACAACAGTGGCGCAGACACTGGGGGGTTTTTATGCCTCTCAGTGCATATTTGGCAATCTTATCCCGTTGTTGCGATGATTCACTCATGTAGAAGCGCCTGCATTCAACTTTCTACTAATTCCATATAAATAAAAGTATGTCTGAAGAGATCGACACCATCTTGTTGGGGCAGTGTTATATCATCCTTCAATTTGCCCTTTATTACGCAGTGGTAGGCCTTATTAGGGAGCGTGGCATGTTAGAAGACCTTCAGGATAACAACCATTACATTAAATTGAGTCCTTGCACCAGAACGCAAACTTTTCAAATGTTAGAATTAATATTTTTACAGACCTTAGATATACACCGACCACTATATATACGAATAAATGGTGTATTACACACTGATTACAAATAAATCGTGAGACTTGATAGTGCAACCGTGGATGATAACAGGTATGGAAATATAATTCATTATTTTTCCCCAGAGAATGACATATAGTGTTTATAGAAGAAAAGGACACGGGCTTAAAAAAAAGAGTAAAAATAAATAAATAAAAAAAGGAAAAATGCAAGAAAAAAGGAAATAATATGTGAAAAAATGGCTCCAAGAAAAAAACAAAAAAACATTTTGATTAATATCTGATGAGAGATAGTATTTCTTTCTAAATGTCTTAAGTGGCAGTGTTAACTTTCCCTAAGACAAACGGCTTTGGCTGTTTTAATAAGCTGCATATTTCAAATCCACGCAACAATTTCGCACGAGGCCTAACAATTCCAAAACAACAGGTCACCGTAATGAGCAACAACAGACAGAGCTGCTTATTTCTGGTGCTATGAACAGCTTGTGTCCTGGTGTCGGTGCATCTTCCAGAAAAAAAATAATTACCTGGCACAAAGTTGTCATGCTTCAGCCCTCTGACAAATGCTCCAGCTTACATAACTGGGAGACAGCACAGAACTAACTGCAAGTACGACGGGACTAAAAACGAACTCACACCCGCCACACCATCCATTATTTATCATATTCATTATTTTCCGACGATTCAGTCTAGACATGTTGATTCTTTTCAAGAAGGTCCAAAGAGATGCCATAGAGCCACATTTTGCACAGATCCAGAAGTAAAAATAATACAAAAAAAAGATAACAATTGAATGCATTTAATATGGTTGTAACTCATTCTGATTAAAACCATCTATTAATTCTAATACACGTCAATTCATTTTCCAAATTTTTCAGCTACTTCGTTACTAATCATCAAACAAAGAAAGCGCTGAGCTCTGACGTCGGCTGGCATGAAAAGAACAGTGGCTCTGATTGAAAAATGTGGATCTATGAAGAAAGACCGTAACAGTCTAGTTCTGTAACTTTTAATGACACATTTGAATGTGTTATTACTAATTACAGGCCGGAGGAATCCATCACTTAGCTTGAGTGATAATTGGTTCTGTGTTTCAGGGTAAAAAAAAAACACAGCGGGAGTAGAAGGAGAGATTATCTCTATTCAAACTGGATCTTCGATCGAAAAAGCCAATAGAATCGCTCATCCGACCAACAGAATCTGTTTAGGTTCACATGAACATCTGAATAGATAAAGGAATAAAGGCTGGGGAAAATGTAAGCTGCCAGAGAGAGTGAAAGCCACTGTTTTATTAAAAAAAAACATTCAGATGGAATTATTGATGAAAAGCCACTGTTGCTCTCTTCCCTCTCTCACTCCAACCAAACACTCGGTCCTCCGACAGAAAGAGTGTCTTTTTTTAACAATTATTTTCAATTCCGCAGACATCAACTATTTCCTGCTGGTACATCGTACACACCCAACATATTACACAAACACACTGGTCGTGGTCATTTCCGGAAGATTGTGTCACTTGGTCTTGATTAAAACAGAAGTAACAGACCCACACAACAGCGGTTTGTTGTCCAAGCCACTCAACACTAAATTAGGTGAAATTTTGAGGCGGAATGGCTTTGAGTGCACTTATCCATCATGTTTATATTTCTCCCCTGTTTACCCCCCTGTGAAGGAAGGCTACTGAATAATGGTTTCATTATTTCCGGCTCGCTTTGGTTTTTGTTCTTTTTTTCCTTCTGGGTTTGTTTTATCTTTATTCCAGTTTGGCTTCCTACGGCGGCCTGGAGCGCCGTCAAACGACTCTATATAAATCCACGTTATTATTATAGTTTTTAGTATTACTTCCAACTGTGGTTGTACAATAGCGGATTACTCACCGGCCAATGTAAAATAATGTAACAATCCCTTACTTTTACGTTGTGTTTGCTGTCTCCTTAGCAGTGTATTGGAGGGCTCAGTTATGTGTCTGCATTAAGACTGACCATGCACCACCACCATGGTTTACGACACACCTTGTAAGGTATAGTGCAGTAATTCCTTATTTTTCTATTTTACCCTCTGACAAAGAAATATTCAGACATTAATAGGACCCCTGGGCAGCACCGGCTTTTTCAGTATTCTGGGATGGGTCTATGTAGGCCACGCAAAAGCTCCCCTAATCTGAACCAAACATGTATCTCCAGGGTTTCTTCAACAGGTCTACTTCAACGGAGGTGTAATATACTCGAGCTGGAATCCGGTGCTGGAAAAAGGACATGAGGCCTATTTGGGGGGTCCTGACCCGTCATTTGAACAAATCAAGTAGCACAGATAGATATTGATTGGTTTTGCGCTGTTATGTTTTCAGCAGAGATAAACAGGGGGTCTGGGGAAATCCCGGAACAATCTGGGAGCCAATGGTCAGAACCCACTCAATCTGCGGTGGCTCACATTCTCTATTGATTTGGCAGCTGCCGCTGCAGAGCAAAGAGGATTCTTGCCTTTGTGACTACTGACAAATATTTTCATCATCGGGGTGAAGGCAGAGTCAGAGCTTTCTGAATGGCGGTTCAAACAAATTGGACTCATCGAATGAGTGATTTGGCCGGAATTACAGGAACTACACGACTCCTTTGTTATCCCATACCTCATGCTACCGCGGGACGGGACCTTGAAATTGTCCACAGATGCATTTGGAAAAAGATTTTCAAGAGCTGTGGCTTTGTCCCTCGTCGCCTCCAGCCGAAGCGCATAAGGATGCTCAGTGTTGACACAAAGGACTTCTCAGAGCAAAAGTGTGAATTATCCTTTAAGTGGTCCACTGGGTTACTTCGGTGAGTCAGGTCTCTTGCGGCTCAAATTTACATACAGGCTCAGGCGTCCAGAGCGAGTGGCCCTTCTGAGAGCCGCGAAGGGGGTTTCGGCGCGGAGCTCGGTAAAACGCTCACAGCCGAGGTCCCCGTATGAAATGATCATGCCGTGGGGAGGCCGATGAACGGGCAGCCACGGGTCCAACGACACCTAAGAGAGTGACGTCCTGAAATCGGCTTTCGAATAATAAATAAGTAAAGAGAGGATAATCCAGAGCCAGACCTGCTCGGATGATCTGAGCCTCGCTGATTATATAAGCTCATTCTTGCAGTGTTTTCCCCCAAACAATCCCCGAGCCGGTGTAGCGAAATGCCGCCCTCTGTTCTGCGCTTGTTATTTGAACAGCGCGGACCTCGCGTCCGCGGGTACGAAGCGGCGGGAACTTCACCCAGGTGTGCTTTGAGTATCGGCAAACAGCGGGCCGTGGCTGGCACCGTGACTCAGTTTGTACGTCTTTTTGTTTCCACTGGTGTCGATGGCTCGCATGTTTCCCCCCCCCCCCAGAGTCTTCCTATGGCGTCTCTGCATCTGATGATATGATACGAGGAAAAAAAAAGAGGGACCTGGCGGGGGAAATTCAAAGAGGGGGCCATTGTGATGCACGTGGTCCCCCTATTTCCTGCAGCCTGCGAAGGCACATGGCATTTTCCCCACGGTCCCTCACTGTTGCGTGATGGGTTTTTTTTTTCCCAGCAAACTCGATGCTTGGCGCTGTGAAAAATACACAAAAAGCATTCAAAGTCTGCCGTTGCAGCTGCCGCATCAATCTGCCGAGCGGCGTAGTCTGACCGCGTCACCGGCGAGCGAACAGCTCGATGGCGGTGGGGTTTGCGTCTGTTCGCCGATATTTCCCAGTTGAAGCGCTCCGTGCCAGACCTGAGCCGGCAAAGAGTGAACGCGACACAAGGAGCGGCCGCTTTACCCGTGAGATGACCGGAGTACGATCGGTTTGATCCACAGACAAGGGATGAAGGGGCGCGCGGGTAGCGCCCAAAATGAGACAAAAATATCACCTCATGTCAGTGGCTGAAATTGTCCTTTCACCCAGAGTACAATTTTCTCCAGGTTGCTCGAGCGGAGCGTATCTAGCAGTGTGTAACCCTTTACTTTTCTTCTCTTATTTCCGTCTCACACTTAGACCCTCCATTTTCCTCTCCTCACGCCCACACTCATGCCATCTCCGGATCTATAACTCGAAATTCCTGATGACATACTTCTGACAAAGGGAGAAAAAAAGGGAAAGGGGGGGACGGTGGGGGAGAAGGAAAAAAAAAAAAAAAAAAAAAACGCAGAGTGTCCGACAGTGAGCGGAAAGAGCCGGACACAAAGAAAAGACAGACGAGGCGGCCCCGGAGAGGAGCTCTTACCTTCGGTGAGGTACAGGCCCGTTGTCCATGGCTTCGATCGTCAAGGCGTAGCTCCGCCCCACGGTGAGCTCCACGCCCGGTGCCGCGCTAATGACCCCGGTGCTGTGGGAAACAGATCCCGCGCAACATCGCATGATTACGTCGCGCGCGGCCAACTTTCATATTTCAGGGCCTTCCAGCGCCTGTATTTTGTACTCTGGCAGGACGTGGGCAGTTTTCCCATTTTTCTTCACGACGCGACTCGTTAAAGGCTTTATGTTTTCTATGCAAACGACGTTATTATTTTACACGGTAAAAAGTGTTAACCATTACCTGTTTCCAATAAGAAAGTGTCCCTGGGCACCAGCTAAGATCCGGTAGGTGACTCGGCCGTTTGGACCCGCGTCAGGATCTACTGCTGACAGCTGGGAAGAGAATAAGCATGGAACATGACGAAACAGACAGTTTCAAATCTCGTTGACAGTATCTACATTTTTTTTTAAATGTGCCGTATTTGCCACACGCGTCAATAATGAGCTGATGATGCACTCTTGATCAGTGGGGCTTCACCTGCAGCACCGTTTCCCCAGGCATCATATCAGTAAACAGGTCGACGTCGTAAGAGACATTGGCAAAAGTCGGAGTGTTGTCGTTGGCGTCCAACACCGTTATCGCCACGGTAACCGGAAGGCTCTGCTGGACGCCGTCTGACGCTGAAAGCTGGAGAGACAGAGACAAGTAGAGAGTGAGGGGAGAAAAATACTTCTTTTTAGATTTTTTTCGACAAGAGCGACAAACACTAAAATGTTTGTTCTTGCAAAAAAAAAGAAAAAAAAGAAAAATTGTTATACTCAGCAGAGCGACAAACAGCCACCTTTTGAGAATCCCGAGGTGGGCGGTCTGTGAGCACAGCACGTCCTTGACATCTTGATGGTGTCGGGCTTTTTTTTCTCTCTTCCCCTTGTTTCTTTTGAAGTGGAATTGCTCTGTACATTTTCAATCTAAATCCCCCTGCTCCGGGTTTATTTATACACCCACGTGGGTGCAGCCGAAAAAGTCCCCGAAAATCTGTCAGCTAATCTGTCCCGGCTGTCTTTCCTCTGTTTTTAATTTCACCTACACACGCAGAGGCACGACTCCCAGTGACTGTTAACTTCAATACACTATCATCTATACACCTATTAAAAACAAGCAAAACAAGCTCCAATGTCAGTATAAATTAACTTTGAATAAACCCCCTCCACACTGTGTATCATTCAACCTTTATTTAGATAGTTATCTGGCTCTGTTTAAAGGCAACAGCAGCCCCCCCTACGCAAAAAAGCCTCCGCCTGACACTATGGAGCTTGTCCTCTCCTCTCCCAGTCGCTCCTCTCTCTCCCCATTAAGCAGTCAGTCATACTGCAAATTGCACTAACATGTACTTCTCGGAGTCGCACACATTGCATATCAAAGTGCTTATCAACAGGAGCTTCTCCGCCGATACCAATCTTCTCCACGCGCTCGTCTCCCAGCAAATCATCCTCTGCGTCTGAGAGCTGACTCACTCTCTCGTCCTTGAGTTTAATTTCTCCTGCGAGGCTTTCATGATGATTACTGTACACCTCTGCCTTTCAATCAATGCACCGGGGGCCCCTGTGCACGCTCCATCCTCAACTTTCCCAAAAACAGCAGCACGCACAAGGCTCGCGCGCCGTGCCTCACCACACACACACGCACACACACACACACACACACACACGCACGCACACACACACACGCACGCACACGCACCGACAGGCGCCAAATAACAGACTGCCCGTCAAAAGCAAAGGTACCACGCATGGTATGGCGGGGGCGCGCGCGCCTGCACGCACGGTTGCGCCGTGAGAGGCGACAGAGCGTCTCTCTGTCCGTGCACCGATATTACATGGGGGGGATATACAGTAGATATAGATTTGTACGTTTTCATCACCACTATTTCTTACAGTGGTTTTGAATATTGTGTAATGAACTCAGTTCCACTTTCCTGAGCGACTTATTGTGCAATTGAAACCGCTTCCCCCGCAGAGATCAATTTGGGTTTCTCGCCTAAATGCTGTAAACAAGCCGGTTTCTATTAGCGCTGTTCCAGCACATTTTAAAGCATTAACCAGTGCGAGTGAGATGTGAAATGTTCTCAGATTCCCACACTCGTTTATGAACGAGGCTCATCAGATAGTGAGGTGCTGAACCTTTTGATTCAGAGACAACCCCCGATCCTCCCACACACACACACACACACACAAACACACGTTCACAGGTTGAATATAATGCAATATGATATATAATTCACACAAACGTACCGTAAAGCTATAAGAGTCCTGCGTCTCTCTGTCCAGTGGCTGCACCAGGGTGAGATATCTTCGGATCCCAGTAGCGGACACAGAGAAAACGTTAGAATAGCTGTCCAATGAGAACTGGAGCTGAGGATCCCTGGTCTGTTGAAGAGGAAACACATGTTTAGAGGTACAGAGAAAGCACGAGAGGGGTGAGCTTTTTCTTCTTTGACCTTTCAAGGCCCAGTGAAGATCCTGCCGCTGGAACATTCATCAACGACACATTTATCAAAACATAATCATAACATAATGATGACTACTGAGCACCGTCATTAGTTTTGTGAAAGGAATACACTGAGATCGAATGCTATTGGTTGTTTGATGAAGGTACCATTACAAATGTTAAGCACCGATTAAGAAAACGAAGAGCTGGTCAAATAATTATTCTGCAAGTCTCTCCATTTTCATTGATATTTGAAATATTAGATACCATCACAGTTACAAAGTAATACAAAAAAATAAAAAATAATATACATATAGATATATATATATCTATATACTGTATATATAGATGTATATATATGGTGGTAAATGAGAGCAAGATTGGCCCAATATGGGATGGTGTGTGTGTGTGTGTCTGTGTCTGTGTGTGTATTACACTCAGTGATGGAAAGGCAATCCAAATCCAAGTCCTCCTCTGACATTACCCTCACACGCACTTCCTCTGTGTGCCTAGGTGTGTGTGTGTGTGCGTGCGTGCGTACGTGGGAGCAAGCTCTCATTCCAGATAAGGCTGGCTCAGCAGGGTGGGGGGCTGATAATATTGTCGATGTAGCCAGTGTGGATATTGAGTCATAAATAAACACAAGCACACACGCACACACATTCACCGTCGTATGCACACACATAAATAAAAGTGATGGACGGCACATTAAAGCAATTAGGACTAATCACAACTGTTAGTATTTCATGCAGTGGGAAAGACCAGGGTTGGCAATATTTAAAATAACTCAATATATATCAATCACCACAAACGCGCAGGCACACGCACACACGCGCGCGCAAAATACACACCAAAAAGACACACATTATGCCTGCTAAGCTCATTGGCTTTAGAAAGCAACGGACCAGAGCTTGTTTTAATCGCCGCTGACCATGCCGCATCTTAAAAAGACGAAGCTCGTGGGGATGCATCAGCGATAACAGTGTTGCAGCAGTGTAAACTCTTATATTATCACAGGGAGCCAAGGTAAGAGGGAGATGGGGTTTTTTTTGTTGCTATCCACACTCAGAGAAATTAGATCCACACACCCCAAGCTAAGCTCAATGCAGAGATGCAGCGGAAAAGAAAGGAGGCAGGAAATTGACCTTTCAGTGGATCAATCTTTTACCTGCATGTTTTTTTTTTTCTTTTCTCTAAAGCCAGATAGTTAAATACACTACCTGCACTATATAAGACGAAGCTCGTGGGGATGCATCAGCGATAACAGTGTTGCAGCAGTGTAAACTCTTATATTATCACAGGGAGCCAAGGTAAGAGGGAGATGGGGTTTTTTTTGTTGCTATCCACACTCAGAGAAATTAGATCCACACAACCCAAGCTAAGCTCAATGCAGAGATGCAGCGGAAAAGAAAGGAGGCAGGAAATTGACCTTTCAGTGGATCAATCTTTTACCTGCATGTTTTTTTTTCTGTTTTTTTTCTTTTCTCTAAAGCCAGATAGTTAAATACACTACCTGCACTATATATTCATGACAAGCAACAGTGATTCCCAACAGTGATTGTCCAATCACAATTACAGGCCTGTCAAATTTCCCCACACTGAAGCAGGGTCCAGATGTGCGTTTATTCATATTATTCTACGAGTCGGTTTGGAGGAGCATGTGTGAAATTGGTTCTCGGGTAGAATAGCGGCGATGCGACACGCCCATTTATAGGGTATATGTTCATCCACAGAGCCTCATTTACACATTTTGACAACAAGGACTGCAGACAGTATAACACTCGTCTATAAAGGTTTTTTATTTTATTTATTTTTTTATTATTATTATTTTTTTTTACAAGGCCGTTTTCCAAGCCAGCCAGAGGCCGTATTTTCAACCAAGTCACAAAGCCAACGTATAACTTTTATTAACTACATAGAAGCCGCTAATCTGCACTAGGTGACCACTCGGTTGAACTGAACACAACTGTTTCTGAATTTATTAGAGTGGCCTCGCACGCGGATCGGGCCGAGCGAAACTATCGTCAGAAGCAGCTTGCATTCGCTTTTGAATTCATGCCCGTTGCACACCCCCGTAGTTGGTTGGATGCTTAGAGCAGCGCTACTGGGGGTAAATATTGCACCCAGAGGGGCTTTTAAAGCAACCTGAATATGTGCGGCGTGAAAACGGGGACTTTGCAAATGGTCTGTCTCCATCTGGTCCCGGACAGCGTCACGTGAAATGCTAGGGGAATGAGCTTGTTGATTTATTATGAATATATATATATATATATAACATGGGAAGTCTCATTTGATTTTTGATGTCAACTAGTTGAGGCTTCAGAGAACTCGGTAGAGAAGGTAAAGACAGGAGGAAAGAACTCGGGCGGTACCTACAGGCGTCTGATTGGCTGTTGGCTATCAGGGAAGCAGATGCAAGGAACGATATAAATCACAAAATACAGCATCTTGTTAGGTTGAAAAAGATAATATATATAAATATAATTAATTGAATTTACTTGAGCAAAGGTACAGGCTCTATGTGCATACTTGTCTATTATTGGGTTTCAAAAAGGAACTTGTGCATTGTTTTATGAATTGAACTACGAATGAATTGAATATCTTCTTCAGCAATCAGCTCGGTGTGCTTTGAATTCTCACCTCCTCCACGTCATTATCAAGAGCGATGACGGCCAGTGGCGCGGACAGGCCGATGTTGGTGGCTATCGTGGTTCCCACTTGCGATGCTTCACTAACGTAGCCGTGGTAACTTGTTTCCAGGAAGTAAGGGGCCTGGTTGTTTTCGTCCAGAACTTCGATCTGGAGGTTGGCGAACGCCGGCAGGGGGTGGCCATTGTTCTGTTCTGCCTAAAAGGGAGAGATGGATTTTTTTTTTTCCTTCTTTTTTTGATATCTCACTTCCTGCACTCGGGCGGTCATTAATCCTACTGCTGAGGTCGCATTTAATGATATAACTTCACACGATTAAATGTTAAATAGCGCTCAGTAGAGCTCTTAGCTTTCACAATGGTGATAAAACAGGCCAGTTACACTTGCTTGGGTTTATTTCGAAACAAAGTACAGGGCAATGGGTTATAAATGAATTGATGACCTGCAATCTTTGAGAGGGTTAAGTCATTAGTCAGTTTGTCGGCTTATGAAGCGCAAACAATTTCCCCGAATATACATTCAAGGGAAACCAACAAATCTGAGTCATCTTTTTTTGATCGTGGATTGGATTGATTGGGTAACAATAATTGCGTGTAATAATGGACTGAGAAAGCAATGTTTGCCGCTTATGTCACACAACACTGAAATAGAAAAAAAATCCGTGTCGACAGATCCACACACACACAAAAATCATCAGATAGAAGAAACATTTCGAAGTTCATAGCCCAACTTGCGCTTTAGTCACTCGCCCTGGCAAAAATCACCGAATGCATTCATTATTGCACATTCCAGGGGGAGAACATTCGGTTTGCATCTCCTCACCTTGATCACCAGATCAAATCTGCGGTGGAGCTCTCGGTCGATGGGCCTCAGCAGCAGGAGCTCCGCCGTGCTTCCGTTTAGGCTGAAATATTCGGCATAGGACTGCGGTTTGCCTGAGAGGGACGCCAGCAACACACAGACACGACATGAGTACAAAAGAGTGAGGGAGGCATGGCCAATGCTTCCCAGTTATCTCATCCCGGTTCTGCGAATGTGTACACACACACACACACACACACACACACACAGACACGCTCGCAGTATGTTGCGCTTTGCCATGCCACATTGCTCAGTGGGGAAATCAAGGTCTGGTTCGAGCAGCGGCAACACAAGCACATATTTCTTAACACTGCATTTCTTGGTGCGTGTGTGTGTGCGTTGCATCCTTTAAGGCTCGCACTGATTGTATTGGCCTCTGCTGAGGGATGGTGCATTCGGAGACAGCGTGATCTCCCCCCCACCCCCCCCACACGAATGTTTGTGTCCAAGCCTGAATGAATTCAATCTGTATACCAGTCGTAACTCCAACAGACAGTCCTTAAAAACAAGTAGCGTTGTCCAGAGTGACTTTCAGCAACGGTGTGTCTTTGAATTAAATAGCAATTGCTCTTGATATAGTCCGAGGAAGGCCACTGGCTCTAATACTGCTACTTAAAAACAGCAAGCCTGATATTCATTAATTTACACATTTAATTGTAAATCCTACACCTCAGAGAGGCTCAAAATTCGCAAACTGATTCTTTGGCCCCCGTGACACCGTCTCTAATGATCTTGACTCGGACTGATTATATTTCCCAGGAGGAGTCTGGGAAATAAAACCGGTCTGTGTGAATGGATGTCAGTACATCATCACCATCAAGTCCTTTTTTTCGGGGACTGCATTTGACCATTTCGATCCCTTTTCAGTCCATTAAAAATCAATCGTTTCTTGCAGTGGTGGTGCATCGTAACTGATATAGATCCCTTTCCAATGAGGCTAATTGTGAATTATAAAGGAGGGGGGCAGAAAGTCAAAAAAAAGCCTGCACTTAAACATTTAAGTGCCTTTCAACATACCAATCAGGATGGTGTATAGGATGCCTGGTCTCTCGGACGGAGGTTGTATGTTTCTGTCTTGGTCCACAGCCTGTATGGGCGGAGTCACATTGACTGGATTCACCTTATTCTGCAGACAATGGAAAGCAGTTGAGTCAAACAGTGTGGCTCGTACGGTCTAAAACATCCAAGAAAAAATGACAAATCGGCATGAGAGGCAAGGAGCACGACATCTCGACCATTGACCTCAAAAAAGGATGGGTATCCTTTCGTTTCGCGAATAATACAAATATAGAAAGACAAGAAGGAACATGAGAGGAAGCAAGCAAGCTTGGAACATTTTTAACTCGGCAAACACTGGTGGTTGGTCTCGCCCCGTTGTTGCGCAAAAGCAATTGAGCATATGAGAAAATCAATTAACGGGGGCAAAAACACGGGTAGGCATGTTGCATAGAGCGCACATGCTCACCCACACACGAATCTGTGTGAACGAAGGCCCCTTCTAGCAGAACCACGATAGCATTTCATTCTGTAAAATCCAAAATGATAACAATTTGGACTCATTTGTTGCTTATATCTATATATACATAATTATGTCTTTTCATCCCTACTAATGTAATCTATACGTATACACAAACACATAAACACACTGTGTGAGTGTGGATCCGCATCTATATACGTGTGCGGCAGGGCTATAACGTCAACATGTAATAGTGCAAAATGCTGAGGTGAGTAATACGAAGACCCCCAGTGGGCGAAACTTAAACACACCTATAGGTTCACATCGACGATCACTTGAGCAGTAAAATGTCAAGCCAAGCACGCCGGACAAGATGGCACGTATTCCCAAAGGAGCAACCCCACCCACGCCGTGCCACAGACAACGCGGACAATTCCACACACCCATACGCCCGCTGCGCGACGATACTTCACCGCTGCGCCTGTCATGCAGCACTTAAAATCTACCGGCCATCACGGCGCTATATCTCCTGGCGCCTGTCACTGCGAGAGGAGAGGAGGGAGACACCGGCAGGGAGGAAGTTATGGCGAGTAATGAAGCGGAGTAAAGGAGGGTGTAAATATATGGAGGGGGAGATGAATCTGTCAGGAGTTCAGGATAAACACGGGGGCAGAGAGAGAGGCGTGAATGCAGCACACGGGAGAAAGGGGGAAATCAGCCAGGTCACCGAGAATCGAATACTACAAAGAGGACTTAAATGTCACACAGGTTCACATGGATAAATATATAAATATTATAATTATTTTAACAACACCAATAATAATAATAATTATTATAATAATACTAACTATTATTATAATAATACTAACTATTATTATAATAATACTAACTATTATTAGTAGTAGTAGTAGTAGTAGTAGTAGTAGTAGTAGTAGTAGTAGTAGTATTAGTATTATTATTATTATTATGTGCTCCCCTTGGTGTGGAGAGCACATTGTTACGGGAGCCCCCCTCATCGCATAGAAAACAAAACTAAAAAAACAACAGATTCCTGTTTCCACGGCGTGGAGCGCCGCACTGCTGCAGAGCTTCGGCCCCTCGTGGGAGGCAGCTACAAAAGTGCGGCATCTAGTGATGTGGCACTTTGATGTTTTGTTCGCGTTCTTAGTGCGGCGCGTGGCCAATCGATTGCCAGCCTGACGTGCAGGCAAACTAAATCGTAATCGTCAGGTATCTGCGGAGTTGTTTACCGGGTCGGCTGATATATTTTTGAAGAGGCTGCGAGACGTCTGAAGTGAATGCGTGCACATGGCCCGACGGCCAACTGCTCTGCATAAATGGCCGGCATCTTTGTGTGTGTGTTTGTGTGTGCGTCAGAGACAGACAGAGAGAGAGAGCGAGAGAGAGAGAGAGAGAGAGAGAGAGAGAGAGAGAGAGAGAGAGAGAGAGAGAGAGTTATGTTGGCTCGGAGGCTGTGAGGTTGTCATATCTCATCATTCTGATTAGGACTCAAACTGCGCCTTGACTCGTTCATTCCTCTCCTCACTTCACCTCCTTTTTTTTTCTACTCCGGGGAAAGCGGTCTTCTCCGCTTGGTCGCCATTTCCATCTCTCACCATATCCATCCATCTTTCATTGTCCTCCAACTTGCTCTCCTACCCTCCATCAACGGTCTGAGGATCCAACAGGAACCCTCACCCATTCAAGCGAAGCATACGAGGGCACCCATATTGAGTACAAATGCACAAATCCTTACTAGATTTGACAACTCATTAGATGTGGGTTACAATTTGGTGGTCCGAGGTCATGGCCAGCGTGACCTCTTCTTTTAAACTTTTCATTTTTCACTATACATAGGCTACCCCTACGAGACTCAACAGCCAATGTAAGCAGCAACTACTGAGCAGGGCAGCCGTTCTTCTTGAATGGCTGTGATGGGGTGGGTGAGCTCATTGACACTGAAACCTGGAAAGCGTCTGGAGTCTTCAGCAGCTCTGTACCAGAAGCAAATTGACCACTGAGGACCGATCGTCGTGCTGGATGAAACACATTTTGTGGAACGCATCAGATTACGAAAAAAAAATCCCAAGTCTCTTCCTGACATAACTATTCTGTGCGTCTGCCTTCACCTCTCTCTCACTCACTCACACTCTCACACACACACACACACACACACACCTCTATCCTAAACCCTGCCCTTGCCTGCGTACACTTTCTCCATCTCAAAACCATACGGTGTAAAGTTGATTTACGCCTGTTGTTGCTCACAGTGCCCCTCTTGGGAGGGAAGGAAGAGTGTGTGAGTGTATGTGTATATTCCGGAGAGATGAGGGAGAGGAGCTTAAAGGGCAAAGAAAGAGTTTCTTTAGTGCGTGCGTGTTTGTGCCTGCACCTGTGACAACGTAGACAATGTCCATTTAGGCTTGGCTGCTCTCCTGGCATGACACTGTTGCGAGTGTGAGGTGTTTGTGCGCGTTTGTGTGGAGGTGGATGTCCGGGGAGAGTTGGGGGTTCAGGCATGAATGCGCTGCCAGCTTGTCACCATCCAAGGTGTGTGTGTGTGTGTGTGTGTGTGTGTGTGCGTGCGCGTGTGCGCGCGCGTGTGTGTGTGTGTGTCTGTGTATGTGTGTGCGTGCGCATGTGTGCGTGCGCATGTGTGCGTGCGCATGTGTGCGTGTGCGCGTGTGTGCTTGTGCGTCTGTGTGGGGTATGGGATGAATGCTCCGCTGACTTGTCAAGAGTTGGGGATTTTGCCTGCTGCAACTTTGTCTCCTACACAAGGTGGTAACTCCAGTCGCTCTGGATAACAGCGTCAGCTAAATGCCTGAGATACAAATGCAAAAACGATATACGCTGTACATGTATCTGTGCGTATGCAACACGAAGGGGAGAAGGGTAACACAGACATGCAAATGTTCCCACAGATGGAAAGACGGCCCCTGCCGTACAAATGTACACAACGGACACATTCTCACCGGCTCCGTCAGCTCCAACACGTTGGCCCTGTACGTGATGGGACGACAGTCGCGGGTGTTTCCCACCAGCGCGCACGGTAGGAACATGGGACCCAGGTCATCGCCATCCAGGACATCCACAGTCAGAGTGGTGGTGGCTGTACGACGCTGACTGGGGTAAGGGGCTCGATCCTGGAGGGAGAGGGAGAGGGAGAGGGAGAGAGAGCGTTTTTAGTCGCAATTGCTTTTTTCTTCTCTGCACTCAGATATACGGATATATTTATATGGGACCACAACAAATTCCTACTGTACTTGATGCCAAATCCTAATATTTCAATTCAAGATAATCTAAGATTTACAGTCAACAAAACATTTTCTTTTTTTTGGTAATCCTCTGAGAGCAAATCAGCCAAATGATATCATGGATTCCACAGGAAAGTCGCTGGAAGTGAATAGTCAACGTAAGTGCGTCAATTGCAGGCTCAGTATTTAGAGAAAAAAGCTTAGAATAAACACTATTCCGAGTTTGTGCAAGTCATCTAGATCCCCATCGCCAGCACGTTAATCCTGATGCTGTCTGCATATCAGGCAAAATAGTTAGATATATCAGCACCACTTTTAAAAGAAACACTTTCCTGCCATTAACATTTTTTTCCTTGAAAACTGTCCAAAAAAAGATAAGAGGCAATAAACCTTAATTCGTTTTTTTTTTTACAGTTTTTTAATTACATCTGGACTGAGGCTTCATCTATAGCGCTGCATTATGTATTTCTCCATATATTTCAACTGACTGAGCAAAGTAAATAAATGGAACCAAATGTGTTTTTGTTTTTTTTCTTACTACAGATGAAATGATCTTGATGAATGCTAACATATGAAAGTGATTAAAAGATCTGCTTCTGTTATTTAGATGATTATATTTTAGATGTTATAAGTTTATGCGACTCAGTCAACCACTGGTGTTTTATATGTTCTCTCACATGAGAGTGCCCTTGAAACGTCAGCCTTATTCCAAGGGGTTTCTTTTACTGTCTCTAGGTTATTGCTGAGAATTTATATTCCGGAAATTCACAGCCACTCAAAACACTCTTAATATTGTATTTAGATGAACAGTGAATAGGTCAGGCTTTCAAGCAGTCAGAATCATATTCATTATTCAGTATTTCAGTATGTACTGCTGACTTTCAATCATATTTCCAGGGTAAATGGCCTTTTCAGACATACGAATATTTGCCAGAACGCTTTGTAAGCAAGCTTTTCCAGATCGAATAGTGATCATAATGGCGCTTTCAGCAAATGAAATAATTGTATGTCTTACCTCAGATTAGATCCTTAAAATGTGGAACACTGTTGCAAATTATTTCCCTTTTCCAAATTCAGAGAAATTCACTAAATAGTAGAATACTTTTATTAAAAAAAAAAAAAAAAAACTCAGAAAAAAGAGAAGCACTTACGTTGGCCTGTATGATGACCAGGTAGCGTGTTATCTCCTCATAGTTGAGTCTTTCTCTGAGAACGACGGAGCCGAACAGTGTCAGGGGGATGTCAAAGGTTCTGTTGGCTGTCTGAAGCACACACACACACACACACACACACACACACACACACACACACACACACACACACACACACACACACACACACACACACACACACACACACAGACACACACAGACACACAGACAGACAGACAGACGCCTGGGTCAGTTGTTTCACGTGCGTTGGCAATTTCAGTTTAGTAATGTAACCTAAAACATGGGGCGGATCATAAAAGTAAGAGCGGTAAATGTGCATATACGGTTATGAAGCTTCAATGTTGGTCTGGGTTTCAACGGACACAAGAGTTTCACCGCAAAAGAGAGAGAGCGCTTGCTGTGAGCTGCGTAATATTGGAACATAAAAGCCATCGCGAGAAAGGAGTCAAGAGGAGTCTACTGTAAAACAAAACAAGGAGAAAAAGCGATGATATTCTTGACTTATAATTGAACCTTTTCTGTCACGATGTATCTCTAATCCCATCCCCCAACTAAGCTGCAGCAAAACAGAAAATAAGGGATTAAAGTCAGCGTGGGGTCTCTCATCTCAAGAAGCAACAATGTGACACAATCTCTCGCAAGAAATGACAAATTCTTTTGCAACAAAAAGCCTGGTGTCAGCCGCTGGGGTAAGTTAAGGGACCTGTGCAAAATGTGCAAAAACTTGGAGAAAAGAGAGAGAAAAAAAAAAACACCCTCAGCCGATGTGACGTTAGTTTGAATAACAATAAAATGAACGCTGGTGCTGAATAAGCATGAGTTTATAACCCGGCGACACCACCTACCGGATCCTTTGGGTTGTGCTGGATTGTGTACTCTATCTGTCCGTTGGGACCGTCATCGATGTCCGCCGCCCCGTTGTTCCCCCAGAAACCGGAGAAGATGGTGGTTCCTACCGGCGTCAGCTGCACGGCGACAACAACAGAATTTCAATATCGGCCCCGACGAGCTCGCGCTGCGTTGTCGAGCACTTACGCAGCCTGCACCGCCTCCATTACACAGCCATGGGGGGAAAAAAAACAACCTTGCCTATGAGTTTGGCCATAGGGGATCTCGGTAGCCAACGCAGGAACAGATTTGCAGTTTCATGTTCATTGTGCTCAAATAGGACTCCAGGAGGGACACCAGCATGCAGAGGTTTGTGTACTTTCATTCGCAATGGAAATGCAACGAGACGCAGGCCACGCGGCATCTGCTCGTGCCTCAGCCTTTCTCCGTCTCACCGCCGTGAGCGCTCGCCTCACCTCATTGCCCCGTCTCAAAAAAGTCTAGGAGTGGACATTTGAAAAATGGCCGTTCACACCGAGTGTGTGTTCAGACGTTCACTTTCGTCTTTGACTTCGGCGAAAACACAGCTTAATGAATTGTGTGTCATAGAATAACATTTAAGGTATCTCTCTTGGATTTCTTCTTTAAATTTCACTTTAATATACGCACATGTGCGACGAGAAATACTTTAGCAACTCTCTCTCTAGTAAGAATATTCAGTTAGATGTTTTGTTTTTTTTTTCCCAGAGAAATTCGGGGAGTCTGAGAGTCTCCGCGGCACATGAAAGGAAGAACTTTGCCGAGCATAAATTGCTTTTTGTGTGTGTGCAGTTTTTCTTTTTTCCGCCTCCTGCCTTCGGGATCTGTGATTAGGTGTCGGAATTTAAGTCTAATCTCCAGGCGGCACAAGAAACATTTGAGATTAAGTTTAATTTGGCTGCTGCACCAGTGGTGTGTTACATCATACCCCTCAACGGGGTTATCTACGCCTCCCACTGATCTAACAATGGTCTTCAGAACGTGTTGCGCTGTCACTCCGCCGCGTTTGCGTGCGACTCTAATGAAGCGGCTCGCGAAAATCAGCCACAGGGATCACCTTCAACCCGCAAGCTTCCACTGCGAGCCCATCAATGGTGTCCTCCATGCTAAATGAATAACACCGCCGTTCTGGGTGTGCCTCTCTTTCGGCCACTCGACAATAGTTAGGTGGACTACTAAAGCTCTCACATCCGAATACATTTTAAATCGTGCAATTAATTATTATCGCCAACCTCCCCACATTTGCCTTGGCGTGGCACGGTAATCATACGTTTTTTTTTTGTTTTTTTGTTTTCCTGAGTTGTACTGAGGTCGGTGAGGTGAATAGAGGGAATTATCTTCGTAGGAGTAATGAGAAACAGGAGCTGTGTAAGAGGCGACAGGATAAAGGGACAGGGTAAAGGATGAGGGAAAAAAAAAAAAAAAAAAAACAGACCGCAGAAGACTACTACAGAGTGTGGCGAAGGAAGGGAGGGAGGGAGGGAGGTTGAGGATAGGTGACATAATGAAGAGCAGGGATTGGTGTAGGGCCACGGCATGCGTGCATGCGTGTGTGCGCGCGTGTTTGTTTGTGTGTGCGCGTGGGCGAAGCTGCGAAAAGCACGAGAGAGGCCAAGAGATGGAAAGAGAGAGGTTGAGAAAAGACAGATTGAGTCGGACAGGCTGTGGAAGACTGCATGATGAGATACTCTGCCGGGGCGGCCCGGGGTTGCGCTGGCAGGAGGCGGCATGTGTCCTTGTCCAGTTAAAGTCTGAACCTCCTCTAGTTAAATTCCCCTTCCCCCGGGCTACGCAGGGCACACTAACTGTGGGATTGGCATTGTAAAGACCATTCTGGCAGCCTGGGAAGAAAATAAAACAGATTTAGATCCTTTCCACAGCTGCTCAAAAAACTCGGCTTTCCGCGCTGCCCTTTAATTTCGCTGTCGGAGCGAATACGGATACAATACGACGGAGGAGGAGGTTTTTATTTAAAACCCTTCTCAGTATCCAGCTATGCCAGGCTATGTTCTCAGAATGCAGGTCGCCTCTGTGTCATGACGGTGGCGGGGGAAAACGTGGCTGGACCGGCGTCCTCCCCCTCGCAGGGCAAAACTGCCCCCGACATCTCTGTGATGTCTCTTGTGTGTGTGTGTGTGTGTGTTTGTGTTTGTGTTTGTGTGTTTTTTACCTCACTGACGGCGACGTAGTATCTCGGCTGCTGGAAATGGGGCGCATTGTCGTTGCGGTCTCGGACGACGATGCGGACCTCGTGCAAAATCACAGTGCCTATCAGCTCGTTGGTACACTGAACCTGGACCACGATGGACTGAATATACGAGGGGGGCTGGGAAAGAACGTAGCCGAGGGACAGGGAGATATGATTAGACTGCGAAAGGTTACAAAAAAAACAAAAAAAAAACTGTACAACAGAAATACATCATTTCATATAAAGTAAAAAGAAACATAGTAAAATAAAACTATTTCTCTCAAGCCTGAGATGCTCACAGCAGCAAATGCTGGATAAAGCAAAAGAGCCATGGACATTTACTTCCCCCACATTTATCTTCTGTGGGGAGAATACTCGAACCAAAGAAATGCACTGCCTCTATCCGTTGGTTACATGAAATGGGCTCTCGACTTGAGAATCGGCAGCACGAGCTGAGCCACTAATGACGCGCCAGATTCATCAAGATGTCCTTCTTTATGCCTCGGACTGAAGGGGCCCAACCGCGCAGAGCACGAAAAGAATGTTAACGGTATGAGACACCGCGCCTTACATCCCTGTCCAGAAGCCGCCCGGTGCTGTTGAGATAGAGGGCCTGTTTGGAAGGGTCCAGAATCACCCAGTGGTCGTGGTTATCTCTCAGCGAGAGAGAGATGGTGCGATCGGGCCCCTGGGCCACGCCGTTTATCTGCATGTTCTCCACCAACAGGGTCCCTGGGAACACGATAAGCCAATAAAAAAACAACATTACTGACCCAGGAGAGCGAGAGAGACAGAGAGGGAGAGGGAGAGGGAGGGAGAGAGAGATAGAGAGAGAGAAAGAGACGGAGAGCAGCCAGAGCAAGGCATACTTAAAAAAAAAACGATGTCTAACTTCATTAGTAAAAGATAAAAAAGACAGAGAGGGGGAGAGAACTCTGCTCTCCTTCATGTTTATTAGCTATACAACATACCTGGAAATGACATGCAGCCAGGGTTCAAAGGGAATTAGACGGTGAAGCACGCGGACAGCAAGAGAGAGAGGCACGGTAAAAGGCAGGTGGATTTCAGCGTTGTTAAATAGATTTTTTGGGGGTTTGTGCGTTCTCCCACTTAATACCTGAGGGCCAGCTGTAATAGCAGATTCAGCATTTCGGTCGGGAGAGAAAGCCGCTCTGCCAGGATACAACAGATCCCAATGACTTTAACATATTCACTTGCATGATTTCCACCAAAAAGAACCATTGGGAAAAAATAAAAGTACACGTTTTAGTATGACAGGCAGTGCCGATGGATAAAGAAAAAACAACCCCGCTTGCCTCTGTAGCTGCTGAGACGAGGAAACAAGAAGACTATTGAGAGAGAGAGAGAGAGAGAGAGAGAGAGAGAGAGAGAGAGAGAGAGAGAGAGAGAGAGAGAGAGAGAGAGAGAGAGAGAGAGAGAGAGAGACAGAGACATAGAGAGAGACATAGAGAGAGACAGAGACATATAGAGAGAGAGACATATAGAGAGAGAGATCACTAACAGGCCAGACAGGACAGGAGTCGAATGGAAACCTCTCAGCTAGTACATTTGAAAGCATTGAATATTCTCTCTCAGTCAATATAAAGCCAGGAGGAGCTTTATCAGAGAAGGACCAGAGGTCAAAGAAGTGTCACAATAGGTAAGAGAGGGAAGCTGAAGAATCACGGAAATATCTACATTTCAAAGGAATGTGCTGAAATTGCGGTTGGCTCAGAGCACTGCCGCCAGTTTTCACTTTAAGCGTTTTAAACCATTTGTATTTTGTATCCAAATATCAAAAACGGAAAAACCAAAGGTGGGATTCTACTGCTGGATTTTCATAGATTTCCAATGCCACTTCGGTCTGAGTTTTGAACTTACTGAAGTTCACGCGCTCGGTCCGATATAGAACCAGTTTCACCAAACCAATGGATGTCAATGACGAGGGTCATTGTTAATTAACTGGGAAATGGTATAACAGAATTGGACAGAAATGAGAACCATGCGAGCAAGAAGAAAAACTAAATGCAGAGAATCTCTGTGCGGCTTGAATTCATAAGAGACCTATTACCGGGCCCTGCACACTGCATTATTAATACAAAAAAAAAGACACTATGTATGTGTGAGAAAACACAAAACTATGCTTCAGCACATTAAGCATTGCAGTTTTTTTGCAGCAGCGACTTTGTGCATAAAACAGAGAAAGAAATTAAAATGGACAAAAACGTATGTTCTGTCCTGCGTCACTGTCCCCAATGAACCTGAAAACCTCTCCCTCTCTCTCTCTGTATGTGTGTGTGTGAGAGGGGGGGAGAGAGAGAGAGAGAGCGAGAGCGAGAAGGAAGATAGAACAAGGAGAGGGGAAATTAGAAATGAGAGATAAAAACAAAGATTTAGCGAGGGGGGATAGTTCAGGCGGAAAGTGGGTCTGTGTATGTGTGCATACAATATGTGTTTATGCTAGAAAATCATACCACTCGTCCATGTGCGCATGCACACACACACGTGCACGCACACGGGCGAGCGCACGCACACACACACACACACACACACACACTACCTCAGACATAAAATTGGGTCATGGCCTTATGTGCTACCATGGGAACCATGTTAAATGCCTGGCTGTGATTCGCTGATGTTAAATAAACTGGGAAACTTAATGAAATTGGTTTCTTTATATGAAAAATTGGATAGAAAATGGAATTCATTAGGGGGGAATTCATTTCTTGTCAACCCTTGGCTATCTCTGCCTCCCTGATATTTCTGCTGCTGTCTTGCAAAAAGAGTCAAAGAAAGAAAAAAAACAAAAAAAAACACCACCACAAGTACAGGTACAGATGAAAAGGGACCGAGAGTGCCTACACCACGTGTAACCGATCTGGATCTAATTTAATTCCGTACGCCGTCCCATATAAATGGGCTCTTTTCACAGTGACCTCACTTTATGTGACTGAATATTGCACTGAGCAGCACCTGATTAAATTGACCCATGCGTTAAAGCATACAGGCAGAACTGCATGAATGTGTGGGAGAGGGGTAACCTGAGAAAAGGAGGCACGAAGGACAATTAGACAGCAAGCAAAATGAGAAAGATAGCAGAGGAGAGGGAAGCGGTGAGAGAGAGAAAAAAAAAGAAAAAAAGGATTGGGTTGAACGCGAGGAGGATAGAAATCACCAGTAAAGAGAATGTTAGGCCAAACATGGAGAGAAAATGAGCATTGCGGTGGGGCTTTCATTGGATTTTTTTTTTACAGGACTTTAGCCATTAGACAGGTGAGGACCAAAAAAAAAAAAAAAACCCCCGCCACATCTACGTGCCACTTTAGCTCTGCGTAGGGGAGGGAAGATGGATTCAGAGCAACAGCTGCAGTAAGTCAATTTCGGCCTGGATAAATCCATCATTTCTAAGTTATTTATCATTATCTACCACTACAAAACAAGTCAATTACTGAGGTAGAGCAATTGCAAAGAGATGAATGTTTACCGAAGAAAGGATTTTTTTTGGGGGGGGGGGTGAATGTTTACCGAAGAAAGGATTTTTTTTTTTGGGGGGGGGGGGGGATTAAAATAAAAAAAACTTCAATCAAAGTTGGTTGTAGCGCGAGTGCTCATTTTCTCTTCTGATAAATGCTGCTCGCCGGCGCACCAGTGCGACGCAAGAGATGAATGTTTACCGAAGAAAGGATTTTTTTTTTTGGGGGGGGGGGGGGATTAAAATAAAAAAAACTTCAATCAAAGTTGGTTGTAGCGCGAGTGTTCATTTTCTCTTCTGATAAATGCTGCTCGCCGGCGCACCAGTGCGACGCCGCCATCGATGGGCGGAACCGACAGGTTTACAGAGAAATGTGAGCGCGCATGGATGCGTGGCTTCATTATGGCTGGCAGTCCCCTCTCCTCCGAGCCATTACGCTATCCAAATGTGGAAGTTATTTGATTTCGAAAGATTCGTTTGAAGATGTTTATGACACGGGCTTTGGTGGATAGATTAAATAAATAACTTGCCGTTACGTGCTACCTTATGATTATGGATCCACACAATTTCGCTCCATTTGCTTCCTGCATTTTTTTTTTTTTTCTTTTGGGAGATTGAATACAGCATTTAATGGAAATCTGAAATTGTGACGTTTTAAGTACAGTTTTTCGGGGATCCGCGGGTGATAAAACATCCTTCAGGCTAATTCAAATTTCCCTAAAATCTTAAGTGCGTTTTGGAGAATAACCTTGAGTTTAATGACAATTTAACGACTATATTTCGCATGCAACAGGTTCCAAAGCATTGCCCGGCCGTATTTTGGGTCGTCCATTGCACCGCAGTAATAGCGGAATAAGGTGTATATTATTGTGAAGACCCATGCGATATTAGTGATGTGTATTTGTGTCATTCTGTGCATGCCTGTGTAATTGCATCTGGCCCCGGGTCTGTCTCGTCCCCCGCCTTGCCACACATATCCACTCGTCCCCTTTTTAATAGATATTCTTATAAATCACTCTCCTCATTTGAATACGAGCTTCTTTATGACAGTTCCCCGGGCTTGGAAAATAAAATAAAATAAGTGAACTTGTATCTTGTTACTCGCTCTAAAGATAATCACCCTGAAGCAAGATGTTCTCTATTAAATCACACACGCACACACACAAAAAAAAAACACAATTCCACAGCCACAGAGCAATTCTTGCCATTATGCAAACAAGCCGTTCCAATTGCTAAATTCTTCAACAAGTTTGACACACTGGTGCTCAAACAGGCCCACACCCACCCACACACCCCCACACACACACACACACCCCCACCCCCCCCCCCCCACACCCCCCCCCCCCACACACACACACACACACATACATATAGAACGTTTACTACGATCATGCCACCTGATGAATGATGAGGCTCGCACAGATATAAACACACGTATATGTGTACACACAATGCCGCCCTCCTGTACTATCATTCCATCACACTCTGATAAACAGTTAACACAACTTTAGAGAGCGACCCCTTTGTCCTCTCTCAAATCCAGGCACAGCCACGCATTTGAAATCACACAAGAGCCAAGGTTTCCAACTGCCAATGTGAGCTATGGAATGTCACACAACACAATAAGAGCACAATGTTTTCTTACGGCCCAGCTGTTGACATTCAGAGAAATGACAAAAGGAGGCGAACAAAGATGAAAATGTCGATTGCCTGCATTGTGTGTGTGCTGAGCGCTCCGGCCTCTGACAAGCAGCGGTGGTACAGTACCTGTGTGGACACGGCTCTCTCAATCCTGTAATGCCAGAAAAAACACCTACTCGCCATACATATACAGATTATGTCTCTGATCCTTGCACCCCGTGTCTACGCTCTGGCCTTTTATGAATCAGTTAGTCATTCATTTCACTTTTAACCTCACTTCTCTTGGTTCATTTGTGGTACATCTGTCCCATTTACATTTCATATGTTATTGCTCTTTTGAAGCCCCTGCCGATCGCTCCTCGTCTTTTGCCCCGGTGAACTCCGGTTCACATTGTGTTTGTATGTACTGTATGTGAGAAAATGCTCCTAATAATGTGGCATTATTTCAAAGGTTCAAAACGGGAGGCGTGTGGGATTTTTCAAGACACACATAACACGACCAGTAAAGTAACGTGATGTGCATACCAGGTAAGAGAACAGTGGAGGGAAAAACAGGATGCGTGAAGCCATCAGCAACAGATGCGGGCGTGCACCTGGGTGTAGTGTTGCTCTGCTAATCTCCTTCAATGTCAGTTAGGATTACCGTCATCAAGTCGTGCAATTTAAAACCTCGCTGAAATGCAGACACGGCAAACATTGTGACAGGTCGCCCGTGTCTGTAGCGTATCTACAGCTGGAAGATAAGAGTGTGATTTAACTACATGCACCAACTTCTGTGTGTGAGTGTGTGAGTGTGTGAGTGTGTGAGTGTGTGTGTGTGTGTGCGCGCATTTCACCTTCCCCCATGCGATTACTCCAAGGCCAACATAAGCCGTAATTTGCTCGCGATTAAAGGAAGGATTAAACTCGTCAATTAAAATGTGATCCCTTCTCTGAACCTTACAAAAAAAAATTAAAAATCATATTTCAACACCCACCCACCCACACACACTCATCTACGCAGACTCAGGGATGCCACTAATTAGGGTATAGAGTTGAATGAACACAACACACGCTCAGCATATTACCGTTTCTTTTTGTGGTTGTGAATTCTTTCCATGTACAGTACAAGCAGAGCTCCCAGGGGGTCAAATCATATCTGAATTCAATCTGGACACAAACTGCATTATTATCCACCCCATCCATTATCTATAGCCAAATCCTGTGAGGGCTTTCAGCTGGAGCTGCCTTCACATGATCTAATGCCAGGTGTAAAAGAGTTAGTTTAGACCCCAGGTATAGATTATAGAGAGGAGAGGTGCCATGCCTGTTTCTTTTTCCCCATTCTTCCCAGTCTTTAAGCTGAGCTAAGCTAACTGCCTTCCTGCTGTGGCTTCACGTTTTGCACAAAGAAAGCAAAGTTTTGACCTTTCAATCCAACTCTCAGCAGGAGAACAAATAAGCAAATTTCCCCTAAATGTCAAGGTGTCCCGTGGATGGCAGAATGATGTAACACGAGCATGCCCTCCTTTCAGTGACTCATCCTTTTGCTGTTTACACACATATACACACGTATTCTCGTATGACTCAAATTAAATGAGATAACGTCTTGTCGTCTGCAGGATCCAGGACCAGACGCCGACTCCGAAACAAGCGACACGGCCGCCATGAATATGAATGGCCGCAGGTTCCTGCCGTGTCATTCAGCAGCTGCTGAAAAGGTCAAGATCCCCAAACAAGGTTTGCTCAGCAAGAGGTAAAAAGGTGTTGTTCACCTTAGAAATTTTAATGCCGCAAAGTTTTTTCCAAGTCAGGTCTGCGCTGAGACAAACAAAACGGCCATAAAAGGAAATTAGATTTAATAAGTAAAACAGGTGAATACTTTACCGTTGGGGCTCTCTTCGTCTATGGCAACGATGGTGGCAGGAGGCCCCGACCGGGACAGTTTGCATTCTGGTTGGGTGGAAGAGAAAAAACAACAACACACAGTTAGCCTTTATGGAGAGAGTGTGCAATACATCACACTTACTTACATTACAAGAGTAACAACCAGAAAGACCCGAAAGAAATGAGGGTGAAAATACGGGACGAGATGGAAAAAATGTATAATGGAAAGGACTATATAAAGACAAGATGTATACATAAATAAAAATTCCAAAATGGTTGAGACATACTGTAAGGACGACACACGCGTGGTGATAAATAAAAGGTGAGCTGGGAGGAGTTAGCAGGGGTTAATAAACTAACACAGGGAGTGAACACAGTGAAGGGAGGGAGAGAGAGACAGAGACAGAGAGAGACAGATACAGAGAGAGAGTGACAGGGTGAGAGGGAGAGAGGGAGGGAGATAGAGGGAGGGA
>JAFBJU010000383.1:916988-957481 GCA_016785305.1 Colistium nudipinnis | reverse complement strand
AGAGAGAGAGAGAGAGAGAGAGAGAGAGAGAGAGAGAGAGAGAGAGAGAGAGAGAGAGAGAGGAGACCGTCCTTACCCTCATACTGCCAGTCTGCCGAAAGAAACAACCCCCGCCCCCCGTCCCACCAGGGAGGAGGGGAAGAAGAAGGAGAGCGGAGTTGGCAGACAATGTGGAAGAAATAGAAAGAAGGAAAAAGCAGAGGGGGGGGGAAAAAAATCATGAAAGGAAAATTCATAGGAAGAAAAATTAAATTAAAAAGAAAGGCGTCAAACAGGAAATACTGTAGGCAGGTTTCAAAAACATGGGGGTCCATGGAATACAAACCAATAACAAATGTGTCTGTGTGCGCGTGTGCGTGTGTGCACGGTACACAAATATCGACCTGTTTATCGCCATCAGCTTTTCCACCTCTATTCAAAGCCACCACCCACATTTACTGTATAACGGCGTGGAGAAATGCTTCTAACCCGAGCGGCAGGCTTACAAGCGGTGGCACTCAGTGAGAAGAAAAAAATTAAATAAAAAAAAAGCAGCAACACCATCTAAGGCTTCTCCTTTATTTACCTCCGTGCTCAATTTCAGAATAGGGAAAGTAAGACTATTCCCACGTTCACCGCATTATTGTACAACTCTGGAGGACGGTTGGGGGGGGGGGGACCCACAGGAAGGGGGGGGGGGGGGGGGGGGGGGGGGGGGAGGTAGACGAAGGCAGGTAGACGAATATCTGCTCGCCTGGAAAATAGACTTGATGGAACAGTGATCACACACTCTCCCCCCTCTCTCTCTCCCTCTCTCTCTCTCGCTTCGCCGTCATGATTAAGCTTTACAACGGTGAGACAACATAGATTGTCTCGGAATGCATTGGTACCGTTTCTTGCTTCTTGCTCGGGGAGACGGTATCGAGTGTTCCCAAATACAGATGAAACTGTCCGAGGGGCCTCGGAATGAGCTTATAACGACGTGCCGAATGTGAGCGCTTTTACGACGCAATTTAGGGCATTGAGTCTCAGCTCGTGGGGCTTGTCGATTCGGTGGGGGGCCTTCACGTTAGGGTCGTCCGCTTGTCCGGGGACCTGTGGACTTGAACTTTTTCCGTTTTTGGGAGAGATGTATTTGCTCCCTATGGAAACGTTGACGTTCCCAAGCAAACAAACAAACATATCAAGTGTCGCAGCAGATGCGTGAGCCACGGAACAATAGTTCCAAGTTACCTCGCACTCACACCAGCTGGACTTTGCGTGCGCGCGTGTGCGTGCGTCGGATGACAGGTGCGTATGCCCTGCCTGACTGCCTTCTTATCCTTCAGCGTAAACCGATGCCCCTCATCTATTACTAATCAGCCATTGGTTCTCTACGGTGCATCTCTGTCTTTGGGTCTCTTCCCCCCCCCCCCGGTCTCCGTCTCCGTCTCCTCTCGTCCGCCCTCCCTCTCTCTCCAGGCTGACGGCGTGCCATCCCCCTTCCAAATAATAAAAACCCAATGGGCTGAAAGGGTAAAAAGCCCGGGTTCGTAAGGCAGGGCGACCGATGAACACGACGGGAGGCGGGAGATGAACTGAGGCAAAGACGAGAACCCCTGAAAACAGGTGATGCTCATTTGAGAGCCCAATCCCTCCGTGTGTCTGCGCTGGGAGTTGAAATTATCAGCGCCGCGCTAAAGTGTAACTTCGATTAAAACAAATGTGCCCGTGTAACCGTTGCAAAGATTAGCCGGAAGTTTAAGCAGAAATTTCAAATGCATGAATACGCATTCCGTGCACAGGCTCTCAAGTGAAGGGTGCGACTTCTATTCGCACCCAGGAGAAACGGCGCACGAGGGATTTTGGGTTCAAATTCCAAACTCTCCGCTCTTCTTCCAAGAAGCTCACGGACATATTATTTCTCCCAAGAATTAGACCTGTTTGTTTTCTGTTTCCCCCACCGACGCCCGCTCGTCCTCCAGCAGGCACTCCCTTGTTCTCCGCTGAGCGCGCGCTCGCGATCGCCTCATTCAAAGTTTCTGGGGAAAAACAATCCCCGAAATGACTTTGTGCACCGACGAGCGCGCAAACCCGTCTCGCGCCAGGTCCCTGTCACGCTGACGAACGGCCCTGCGCAGAGCTGTGCGAGGGTGAGGGGGAACGGCGGGGGTGAGGCGTTCAAGGTGTCGATTGAACTTAAAACCATAAGACCTCTCAGTCCACACAATATCACAGGAAGTCCCATCCGCCCAGCGCCTCTTGCTTTAAACCTGATGCGTTTCAATCAATACCCTCTTTATTTACGATTCACCTTCTTCCCATATACATTGGGCACTGAGCGTGAAAGAGAGAGAGAGAGAAAGACAGAAACAGAGAGAGGGAGGGAGAGAGAGAGAGAGAGAGAGAGAGAGAGAGAGAGAAAGAAGGGACTGTGACTGCAGCTGAAGACCACAGCAACCACCCAGGAGTCCAAACAGGCCCGAGGTTGTTGAAAACAACTGTTGTTGTTCAGGCACAGGCACACGCGCACGCACACACACACACACACACACACACACACACACACACACACACACACACACACACACACACACACACACACACACAAACAAACGGCTTAGCAACCGTCCCCATGACACACAAACACAGACACACACATACGCACGCTGTGAGGCGCGGAGTGTGCAGATCACACTTCTTTGGATAGCAAGAACAATCGGGGACATACACCTGTGCCGCGGTCGCACGCCAACACGTGCTAGAGTTACCATGAAATATACATGCCGAGACTCTGACTCGGTCAGGGCCCCTGGGCAATGCTGTGTGTGTGTGCGTGTGGGTGTGTGTGTGGGTGTGTGTGTGTGTGTGTGTGTGTGTTGTGTATTGAGCAAGGATTAGTTGCTTAGGGACACTGCCCAGACAAAGAGCTGTCACATACAGGCAGAGAAAACAATATTGATCTTCGATGGCAATCCAAAAATCATCTTCTTGGGTCAGTGTCGATAAAGAAAAAGGGTATAAATAATATATTTACACTGTGCATGAAGTACATTACATTCTTATTACATTTTACCTTCGTAAGTCTATAGAGGCATAGTTCCGAAGCTTACGGCATTGGATTTTTTGTCGAATAGACATTATAAAAACCATTATTGCGTTTCCTTTGTTTATATTTTTCCTCTGCAGTTTTTTTTTTTGACGTGCTAATCATAAATGAGTAGGGAAATGAATGCAGAGCCACCCACTTCGCGCTCTTATTGGAGCCAAGGGGCTGCTAGATTTTAAACACCCAACAGGAAAAGGAATGCATGTGCATCCCAAAAGGAGAGAAAAAAACAAAACAAAACAACTATTGCTTCAAAGCCTCTACAAATTGTTTGCCGTAGGGTGGTCATTACTTTTCAAATATAAATGAGAAATAGTTTCTACAAAAACTGAAAAATGGACAGGTCTCCAACATACCGTCATGTCTGGCAATAGAACATATGGGGGAACGGGAGCCCTTATTAGAAGAGGAAATCACAATGTCAATCCCATCTGCAGCACATATATAGTCACATATATAGTCAGTCATATATATGTCAGTCTGAGATGGAATGGGCCGGCATGAAAAATGGAGTAGAGAGGAGAATATCACAGGCATCACTGATCCACCGGGGCCATCGCACTGGCCTGCCTCCGCCGCAATAATTGACTCATTTCATTTGATGATGTTTTGGGTCGGGCCTGTGACGGATGCAGTGTGAGCCCTTTTCGCAGGGCTGGGAAAATCACAGAGTCTTCTGGGGACGGCTACGCTCCGCGTGCTTCGTCCTGATCTCGCAAAGAAAAAGGCTGAACATTGAAGGGCGTAAATAGGGTCAAGTCAAACACACCACCTCGACGCGAAGGGCCGTCACTTGGGAGAATGCACCCCCTTTTTCTCTGGCTTGCTGAGAATCAGTAGAACGCCCTGTTTGTATTGCAAATAATAAAGCAACACTTTGCAACCAATACACTTAACTTACGCTTAGCTTAGCTTAGCTCAAGACACCGGGGGAAACGGCAAATTTCCGCCGAAGCTCACGAATCGACGCATTCAATTTACATCACAGACGGTGCGCCTATGTACTTCCTGACTTTAAACACAGTGACACAATATCCAATAGCAATGTGAGATACTCGTTTCTATTCTATATTTGTGGAATTCGTCCCAAAATTATACTGAAGATAATCTCAGTGGTGTTTTGCGGTGCGAGTGTTAACTAATCTAATTTTAGGCATTTTCTTGGCAATATAACGAGATAAAATTTAAATAAATTATCAAATTGTTTTTGAAGCTCTCTTAATGTTGCCATATTGAATGATGCTGCGAATGTGGCCTGAGGTTGGGACCATCTGTTAAATATACTTGCTTGGATGCCGAGCCTGGGGTCTAAATTGTGAATGGGAAAACCCGATTTATGCAGAAATCCTATTAGACCAGACTGTAGCAATAAAGCCAAATGTGTGGTTATTCCATAGGTCTGCATTGATGAGATTTATAAAAAGAAAATGTTTTTAAAGGAGAGATTGTAAATAAAACCTTCCCGCTGCTTGATTGATGGCCACAGAATTGGGATCTGGCGTTCTCAAAAAATGGCAAATATTACTGGGTTTATGATGAAAGCGTCTACTCTCGTGAATCAGACTAAAATGAATGGATAATATACTGTACAACATTCACAATGTTAAAAAATAATAATAATCTGCACCGAAATGGCAAGCAATAAAATGGATGAGGATTAATGTCATCACAGTTACCTCATATTGTGAACACATTTTGTGTATAAGTGCTTGCATACCCACAGTGTGTGTGTGTGTGTGTGTGTGTGTGTGGGGGGGGGGGGTGGCCATTAGTGGCGTTCCACAGGGTTACTAAGTTAATTACATACTGGGCTCTTTTGATATAACATAATTAATATCCAAAGAGCCCATTTTGAGATATGTTACTTATTGAAAGCATAATATTATAACCGCGTCTATGAACATTTTAGGACAAAAAACTGCTCCAGGGATTTCTGGAGCCTTTCAAACGGGAGAGAACGGAGGGAGGTGGCAGTGAAGAGATGAAATACGGGGGGAGACGTGCGTTTGAGGGCGTGTTGTTTTTTCCTTGAAAAGTCCTCGCGGGTCATGTCCTTTTTTTTAAAGCCCTCGTCAGCAGGAAGCCCAATCTACACCTCTCCCCGGGGCGCGATTGCTCCCCGTCTTCCCCGCCCAACCGCCATCCATCAGCCATTCATCTATCCATCCATCCATAACCAGCCCCAGATCCGCTCAGCCATAGAGAACAGAGTAGGAGGAGAGGAGGGGAGAAAATTGGAGAGGAGAGAATTGAAACGGCCGCAGAGAGGAGAAAGGAAGAGCGGGGCCGGGTGGAGGAGGACAGATCGAAAATAAAAGGAGAGGGGTTGTGGGAGAGAGCCGGTGTGACCTTGTGTCAGATTGATGCATCTCTGGAGAAAACGGATCGTCGACCCGCTCTCGCACACAAACCCGCACAAAGACACACACACACACACACACACACACACACACACAACCTCACACAGGGTCAGTGCCACAGGAACAACCACTTTGTCACTGCGCTGGCTTATCCATTATCCGGACTCCCTCTGCGTCAGGTCCGTTCCCGTTCGCGTCCGGGCTGAACGCGGCTGACAGCGGCGGTAATCGGACACTAGTCGTTCTCAGGACACAATCGCAACACGCCCCATGCGGTAACCCCAGCGGCGGTGGACAGCGACGGCGGCACATTGTTATCCGGTAGGTGCAGACCGGATTTTGGCCGCCAAGATTTAACGGCACAGTCCGACCTTTTTCGTTCAGCTTTTGTTACCGAGAACGCCGTCACCAAATTGGAGTTGCTCTTGCGCCTCTCGAGGCTTTTTCGAGAGACGGCGCATTTTGTAAAACACAACGCCTGTGTTTTAAACCAAATATAAAATCAAAGAACACCGTGCAAGGCAGTTTCAGAGAGGACGCGTGACCTATTTGATCTCCTTAGATGATTCAAGTCTTTAGGCCAAACACGCTCTTCCAGGAGATTGCCGATCTTTCCGCATAAGAAAGGCACCAGTCACGCACCCGCCCTGTACCTTAAATACTCCGCGGAATAAAGTCAAGTCACACATGCCCTGTACATGCACGTGCCTCAAGGGTAAAGTAAGTGGAGGTAGCACAAAGAAGCTGTAAATGGGCGAGGGGTCAAAGTTCCAGCCGCAGAGGGAGAGGGGGAGAAAACACAATCTACAGAAATAACAGTCCACTTCAGAGATAGGAGGAGAGGAGAGGAGAGGGAGATGAGAAGGAGGTGGTAAGAAAGTGACAGAAAAGTGGGGTATTGCAGAAGTGAAGACAGACGAAACATCTGACAGAAGTAGCAATATAGTGTATATTATCTATATGGAACTGTCATTAGAGGTGTTTTTCATTTTTCATTCTTCTATGTGAATAGCAGAAAAGGGAGATTTGCAGTGATTCAGAGGCCTGGAACCAAACTGGAGTTTGGAAAACGAAAGGGATGAAAATATCATTTGGTCGAGTGCTCTGTGGCAAAATGATGGACCACCAATGCACCAGACCTTTATGCCATCCATCTCAGTTTTTCCATTTCCATCGTGGAGTTACCCATATAAAGGGCGCTCGATTATGGAGGAAAACGTCATACATTAATATAACTTGACGAAACGACTTAAGGCATGGTCACGCAGGCGCAGACTTTACACAGTGGGATAAAAAAAAAATAAAAAAACGCAGAAAGTGCAGTTCAAATTTGAAAAAGGCCATTTCTTGTGGTTTGAAAATATATATCGATATAAATAAAAAAAAAGGGCCTGGAATTAATGGGGATGGAAGGCAGTCGACGAGAAAGGAAGAGAAAGGAAGTGAAGACAGACATACATCTATAGACATACATATACACATAACATATATATATATGTATATGTATATACATATATATATATATATATATATATATATATATACCAATCTCATAATATATACAGTAGGCAACGTGAACAGCTGAATGAGCACGTCACACGTCCATTAGCATCTGTAGTGAAGCCTTTTTGTGTAAATGTGCCTGTTTATTTATGGTAACTGACACTTAGACACGACTTTTGCAGTCTTATCGACCCCTCAGAGTGCTTTACACACACACGCACACACACACACACACACACACAGACAATATGGGCGTGTGTGGGCTGTAGTATCTTGAAAACGTCGACATGCTGACTGGGAGAGCCGGGGTTTAAACCGCCAACCCTCCAGTTTGTGGACAACCCGTTCTACCTCCTGAGCCGCGGCCTGGCTCCTAATGCACATTGCTGCACCACAACCGAGAGCGCGATCTCATTCAGAGTGACAACTCGGAATTGGTTTGGTTAAGGGCCACAGTCGCCCTACGAGGTGACTTTTATTCTTTTTTCCAGTGGATCGTGCAGGAAAGCCTGTGGGCCTGAGAAAGAAGACACCGCGAGAGCAGCGACGTATGAAAAATGCGGGAATATTTGGGCTAAATAGTAACGCACCTGCACATATGCAGGCAGGTGATCACGCACTCGCACAGACGAAGAAAAAAAAACACTCTTCAGCGTTTCGGCCCAATAGGACAGAGATAGGCGCACGTCGCGCTCAATGTACGACCACTCAAGCAGAACTCATTTTCAGGCTTGCTGTTGTGCGGCGTGTCTGGTTCACAGATAAGTCACATTTAATTAAAACATGCACTGAAGCACCACCGACACGCCGCCATTCAAATGAGCTCATAATCGGAGTCAAGTGCAGGAACTAGGCAGGCTTTTCAAACTCCACAATGAGGCGCTAGTAACGATCCATCATTTTTATTCTATGGCAATCAATGGGCTCACATGTCAGCAATGAGCACTGATGGGGGGTGGGGGGGGGGGGGGGGTTGGGGGGTGTTTGGATTATTAAAACTTTCCGCCAAAAGCGGATTTGGCACATCGTGTGGTCTCTCATCTGGGGATCAGGGGGGAACATTAAAAATTACCACGGAACCCTTGTCGCCCGGGAAACCAAAAGTGAACAAACCTTACTTTGGGACCCGAGCTAATTAAAACACACTGGCACTCATGTCGGGGGTCCAAACAGCCAAAATCAGCCGCCCACGCTGGGACTGGGGCTCATTAAAAAAAAAAACACACTCGCGTCACGGGGCAAGCCGAATATTGTCTGTCAACCGGAGACCAGGGCTTATTAAAAGACACTATTCCTGTTGTGTGTAGATCGGCGAGAGCAGCGCCCGCCGTCCTGCTGTCGAGACAGTTTAGGAAACACAGCTTTAAAGGTGTAATTGAATGCAGGGGGGACGGGGGGACGGAGGGGGTGGGGGGTTGATGGGGAGACGATAGGAGAGACAGATGTGAAATGTGGGGGGATGTCTGGCATCGTATACCTTCACCGACAAGGAGTTGACTAATAACCCAACACGTGCACGCACACAGACACGCTTTATGCTTTCATATGCTCACCTTCTGCCTCTCTACGCCGAGGAGCCCACGCACACACACTCGCCACACCTTCACCTTTGGCCGCGGCGGCCGTCAGACAAATGCCAGCCGGATAAATCTCAAGAACGACGAGTTCAAAATGGAAGATTAAAATTCTGCCAAATGGAGCAAAAAAGTCAAGAGCTTAGTATTATTATTATGCCGAGCTCCCCCGTCGGTGTTGACTTCATTTCTGCCTCACCCTGCTTTAGTTGCCTGCGCATGAGTTCATGGAAACGTGTGTGTGTGTGTGTGTGTGTGTGTGTGTGTGTGTGGGGGGGGGGGGGGGGGGGGGGGGGGGGGGGGGGGGGGGGGGTTCAACATTATGAGATCCTGGCCATATTTAATTTTTCCCATTAACTGATACAATGGTGTAAATGAATGGTAAATCTGCACTCCTTCGCCTTTCATTGCGTATACCTTCACCGACAAGGAGTTGACTAATAACCCAACACGTGCACGCACACAGACACGCTTTATGCTTTCATATGCTCACCTTCTGCCTCTCTACGCCGAGGAGCCCACGCACACACACTCGCCACACCTTCACCTTTGGCCGCGGCGGCCGTCAGACAAATGCCAGCCGGATAAATCTCAAGAACGACGAGTTCAAAATGGAAGATTAAAATTCTGCCAAATGGAGCAAAAAAGTCAAGAGCTTAGTATTATTATTATGCCGAGCTCCCCCGTCGGTGTTGCCTTCATTTCTGCCTCACCCTGCTTTAGTTGCCTGCGCATGAGTTCATGGAAACGTGTGTGTGTGTGTGTGTGGGGGGGGGTGGGGGGGGGGGGGGGGGGGGGGGGGGGGGGGTTCAACATTATGAGATCCTGGCCATATTAAATTTTTCCCATTAACTGATACAATGGTGTAAATGAATGGTAAATCTGCACTCCTTCACCTTTCATTGACAAGGCTAACATACACACTTGACCTCATATTTTATAACAGAATATAACATTGGTTTAACACGCAAAAATCGTTTCCTAGTCGGACTGTAAACAAGAATTTTGGAAGCAAGCACGCAAATGTATTCATGATCTCTCAAAATGACATGATAAATAGCTTTGACCCATTAATGGCCTGCAGTGGGACTGTGATGGCATATGTTCCGGCTGACATTCAACGGCTTTTAATGTCTGCACCCAATCTGGGCCAAGACAGTGGACAGACCGAAATATATGACACCGGGCGCCCAGCTAACCCGGGCAACTTCCCTTCATCCATGGACCCCACGAACCAAAGCCGAACTACGTAAAGTACTTAGGTACGAGGTAATAATGTGTGAACGTGTGTCAAGTGATGGACAGAAAACGAATGTGGAGTAGAAACAATGGCAGGAAGTGGTAGAATAACAGCATCTGAAAGAGTCAATAATAAATCAGGGAAATATTCTGACTCTGCAAATGACTGGGATGTGCTTACTATCCACAATACGCCTGAAGTCCCAAAAGCAATGTGTGTGTGTGTGTGTGTGAGGTTCACGTCAGATCATTTCTCTGAATTGTAAGTTGGTGAAGAAAAGTGAAGCCGAAGAGAAAAGAAACGAAGGCAAAAGGAATGATTCGAAAAAAAAAAGAGATGGATGAGAAGGAGGAGGAGGAGGAGGAGGAGGGGGACGTCGGCCTTTACCTTCCGTGTCTTGGCCGAAGCAGGCAGACAGCAGCAGCAGATAAAGGACTCCTGTTCCCATTATCCGCGGCCATTTGACCCGGCCCCGCGGCATCGGCCCCATTAGCTGCGTTCCAACCATCTTCACCACCGTGCTTCACCAAGCGCCCGGCTGCAGAGGGAGAGAGGAGGGACACATAAACACAGGTCAGCCACAATCACTCACCAAGGCTCTAGCCCCAAAGGACGCAACAAGGAAAGCAGCAGCAGCAGCAGCAGCAGCAGCAGCACGGAAACGCACGGTGGCCTCGCTTGGCCCCCATTAACCAATAGGAGGAAAAAAAAAAAACATTTAAGTACAGTCATTTTTGAGTGCTTCACTTTTGGGCTGTGCCACCTGTGCGGCTGGCATTTATGTGAACGCTGATGTGGAAGCACATCTGCCACGATAAGAACCCCCCTGCAGTCATATGGCGTTTGATGAAGCTGAACTCCGTGCACGCCCCACACAGAAGCGGGCTTCGAATGAAAATATGCTTTCCACACTGACGGTGCCCTTACATCCATTTGGTGAAATGCTCCCACAATCTACTGCTCCCACGGCATTCAACATGAATTCTTTGCGATAATTCTTCAAGGCTGACGAAAATTAGAATGAACAACAACAACAACAACAGCGTATTCATCAGCAATAACCAATCACGGGAATACTGTGTACACCAAGCCGGTGGGACAGAGGAAGAAAGCATAAATTACCGACACTCTAATCTGTAATATACTTGTTTGCAGCAACTGCAGCTTAAATGAACTTAAATCCCCTTCTTTTATGAAAAATGAAGCATAATGTTGAAAACATAATGAAACTATGAATACAATTAATGACACTTTCATTTACGAATAGTGTAAGACTCGGACCAACCACAGGCTATCTTCTCCTATGTGAAACATTGGGCCAGTCCTATTTCGAGGTCTAGCCTGATAGATCATCAATTTGTGTGATTGCTACCTTTTTGCTCGGAACAAATCAACCCCCCCCCCCCCCCCCCCGGAACAAATCAACCCCCCCCCCCACCCCGCCCCTTCAAAATGGCAGAGATTGTTGCATTACACTGGGATACAAAAACGGTGACCTCTTTAGCATGCAGCGGTATTTGGCTCAAATTGATCGGTAATAGCGAGAATAACAGGAGATTATCCAGAGCTGTGCCTTACCTGGGAATGATCTCAGCTGGGCTTATTCAGAGAGAACAACGTTAACGGCTCGTCATGCATATCACAAGCCCGATTTATCAAGTTCCCCCCCGAGGTAGAAATGACCGTGACCGTACCGTCAGATTGCTATTCCCTCACCCTCTGAATGGAGACGGAGTTGGCAGACGATGAAAAATGTGATTGTGATATTCCAACCAATCCCCCCGGGGTGAAATCCAACGTTTCACGACAGCTTGAACCTGGAGCTTCATTTAAAGGACACACACTCGACACTCGCCGTGCCACCGCCCTGCCCAGAACCTCCCTCAAATGAGTTGAACACATGGAATGTCATCGCTTCCATTTACCTACGATGACGTACAGGTGATCAAGATGTACCAAAGTGTCGGAGAGAGCCTGCCGAGGGGACCTGATAACGGCTCAGCTGACATTGTATAGATATTTTTTGGCAAACGAGAAGCAGATGGCGGGGTTTTTTGTTCTTCCCCTGTGGCTTCGAACTTTTATGCTCCGCCTGGGACACTAGATGTTTATGGATTCCAGACTACTCTGAGCCCTAAATGTCTTCATAGGACGCCTGCGATGTTGATGACTTTGAGTCATTTTTAATAAGGTCCCTGGTTGACTAATCTCTGGACGTCCCCGATAGTCCTGGCGCGATATTAGCCGGAAACGAATGGACACGCGAAAAGGCCGTTTGCATTATGAGCATTTATGGCTGGTTTGAAAATCACATTTGAAGCACCGGGGGAAAAAAAAACCCAGTTACGAGCTGTCGGACGTAATGAAAATGTATACGGTCAATAGGAACGTTGCAAAGCCGGGAACCCATTTGCATGCGCGCAGACCGAGTTCAACACAGTTCAACACACAGTTGCACTTGGGTACTTTTTCCTATCACACTGCCATGAACTCACAGGACCTCACCGCGCTTTGACACCACATCAGTCGTCAATTATGCAAGAGTCGCCGAGGGAGACCACAGGGATTGGCGAGGTGCATTATAGAGTCATTAAGAGAAAAAGGAGGTGAATGGAAAATGTGTTGTCCCGGAACTAATTACGGGGATAGCATCACTTCGGGGTGCGGGGTCTCAACTCTTAGAAAGCGCTGTGTCACTTTTCACCAGACTGCATTTCGATCGGAACATTAAAAACATCCAAAACATGTTCATGTCTAATCCACTTAAAAGACATTGCAAACATTGAAGTCCGTTGCATCACAACCTGTGCTACGGATGGGGATTCGTGCTTTTATTTATTAACGACTGCAATTACCTGACAACACGTCCATCCTATTTTATTAGCTTCCCAATAGGACACAGGATTGATTCAAGGGGTCCTGGCATCTATTTCGCCAACTGTCACTCAAATAGGATTGAAAGGTCTCTACGAGTACCAATTACGTACAATAAATGCAATAACATGCCAGTTTTCTACTGTATCCACATTTGTACCCATGTTCTATTGTGAACCGCTTTGTGACCATTGCGGAGGGAAAGGGCCAACGGCAAATAACCTTCGCTGACTTGATTATGATAGACTTTATCGGATGTAGAAGACATTCTACTTTTTTACGACAACATTTGCTGTCGTGGTACTATGTAAGTGCCTCTGCTTCAGTTCATTACGTAAAAAAAAAAACGAACCAGTGCATCAACTTCCCAACCGGACTCAAACAGAAGCCGCCGTGGACCCCGAGTGCGACACTCCGTGTGTGTCGAGCGGAGCCGCTGTGTTATGTTTAATTCGCTGATTAAGTCGAGGCCGTGCTGTTTGCATCCGTAATGAGGCTCAAGTGTATCGGAGCTGAAGGCGCTTCTCCTCTGGTAGAACTTCAAAAAGTTTGATTCCTCAGGAGAGGCCAGCTGATACACTCGACCGAGAGGAGAGAACGAGAGTGATGTGAAGATGCAGAGGAGACTAGGAGAGAAAATAGACAAGAAAAAAAAAAAGACAACACGGGGGTGGGGGGAGAAGGAAGAATAATAGGCTACAACAGAGGAAGAGAAACCAAGGACAGGAGACCTTATTCCAGGCGATGCTAGCCAGACAGATGAATAAAGGAGAAAAGGGATGAGACACCGATTGTGTTGCTGTACTTTAAAGGCCACTGCTTTCCGTGTACAGAGCAGAGGGAGCAAACAAGAAGAGGGCTTAGTGAAGTAAGGTTTGATGGGAATGGAGGTGAAGAAAGAAACAATGGCAATCTGAGGAGAAATCCAAAAAAATGATAAAAGACAAAAGGGGGGTTCGCGCAAGAAAAAACAGAACAAATAAAAAAAAAAAAGAGAAACTTTGGAAAAGAAAAAAAAACGTCGGTTCACCGTACCGACGGAGTCTGTGCGTCCGTGTGTTAGGAAATGGCGAACCAAAGGAGCTGAAATAACAAAAATGGAGACTTAAAGGCAAAAAAAAAACGATGAGCGAGAGTGACGGATGCCGACGAGCCGTTCACTTCCTCCAAAGGAGCGCGTGTGCACGTGCGCGCAGAGAGACGCGACAAATGAAAAGGCTTCCCACCTTGTACCGTCACAGGCGACATCCGTCTGCCGTCGGCCTGTTTGTCGCTGCCAAAACACTTCGGGAAATTTCCCCCCTTTTTTTTTCTCCCCTTTTTGTACATTTTTAAGGCAGATCGCTGACAGCCTTGGGCAGAGTGACTTCTGTGCGCTTTATTGTCTCGCTCAAGGGAGCTGTTTTTTAGGGGTTTTTTTTTTTTGCCAGGACACAGAGCCAGTGAACTGCGACTCTGAGGCTACAGGTCTCGTGTGTGCGTAACGCAGCCACGCTGCTGCTGTTCACCATCAATAGGAAAGGGTCCCCCCGCCCCCCCCTCCCCCCGAACGGCCCCCCCCCCCCCCCCCCCCCCCCCCCCCCCACTCACTTTTTCCATGTTTGCGTAAATATGAAAAGAGCGTAGGCAGGATGACGCACCGGTGGCCAGGTATTTGTCGAGTCAAAGCCGACAGGTGTCGTGTCGAACACCCGAAATCCGTTTGGTGCACCGCCATAAACAGCCCGCGTAACTCCGTCAAATAAACTAGATGATGCTTGTAGGTTACAATAAACAGTGCTCGAAAGCACCGCCATCTCGCCATTGGGAGTGATTCAATTATGTGAAGTTAAATTTCCTGTACGACAGGGCGTTAAACCAAGGTTTGCAGCATTAGGGGATTAGGAACAAAATGTACCCTACTTGGCAGTATCCGGGTGCACAAACTCGCACACCCACCCACACACAGCTGTGTTGACCTGGCTGTCCAATAAGCTAATGGCCAGGCACTTTGTTCGACATGTACTGCCAATCTGCCAATCTCACAGAGTGTCACGGGGACAGTCAGCACTTGGGAGTGTGAAGACATCCCAAACAGAGAGAGAGAGAGAGAGAGAGAGAGAGAGAGAAAGAGAGAGAGTACCGAAACGTTTTTTTTTTTACATTTAAGTTCGGGACTTTTAAGTATGCAAATGTTCCGCCAGAGATGGACGGTGGTGGGCGAGACGCAGATAGACCCAAAAAGCATGTGTCGAGTAAACTTTTTCGCAAAGACGAAGAACAGCTGTCCACCTCTCACCCTGCGTCCTTCAACCCAACACAACGATCCTACCCGCTGCCAGTTTTAACCAAGGGCAAAAAATAAATTTCAAGCCTTGTGCACAGAAATTGTACATGGGCACAATCGGGCCGTGCTGCCTTCGAACGCCCCGAACTGAGATCACTCGGGCGACCTGTTTGGCCATCGCTCTAGCCAACCAGTGGGAGGCTCGTTGGCCTCCGACGACCACAAACAGTTTCTCAAACTCGGAAAGTGAGAAAAGTGAGAGAAAAAACAGCAGTAACATTGTTAAAATATTGTGTTGCTTTTTCTTTTTTTTTTTAATCACATCCTCGAGTTTCCAAATTGCAGGTTGGCTCATTTGTACAGTTATTGGGATGTTTTTCCCTGCAGCATCTGGAAGCCGAGCACTTAAGTGTAAACATTAAAACGCTGCACCGTCATGGCAACCACGCTGACACTTGTTGCCGTTATGTGACCTCGAGTGCGACCGAATAAATGAGGCAATTTGTGCGATGTGTTCACATCCGCCTCAAAGGACTTCGCGAAATGTAATCAGTCTGTTATTGCCGAGCACAACACGGGTGCCGGGATTTTGGCTGCGAAAACGGAGCTGCTGATCAGGTTTGCCACCCCATAAGCGAAAAAAAACAAAAAAAAAACATGAGTACCGGCATTGCAGAATAAGTTTTGTGAATGCACAGAAAATTTCGCCACAACTCGGGAGCAAGAAAGGAGACCGGAAAAGGAGAGGGGATGAAGAAAGGCGAGGACAGAAAAGCAGCGTAATGCCAAAAAAAAGGAAAATTGGGAACAAAGCAACAAAGCACTTCATTCACTTTATAATTTTTTTTTTGTGCAGATTGTTTTTTAAGCTGCCAAAACAATATTGCTTTGCTTAATAATCATGCAAATAAATTAAATTCAATTCAAAGCGAGAGTGAGAAAGAAAGGAAGATTTAAATGAACAAAGACGGGGGGGAGGGGGGCGGGTCACAGAGGGACGCTGAGTCAGTCGAGGACAATTTAGCAGCATTTCCAATGTATTCGTTCCACTTTGAAGTATTGCAGTCTCAACCACCCAAAACGATGCATTGTCAAATCCTGGAAGGTCTACTTTCATTTCAGGACTTTTCTTCAAATGAATCCCTTTCAGCGTAGTTCTTGTAAGCGTTCGATTCAGGATGAAGTGGAAACACTCGAGTGGCTTTGTGGAAAAACACGACGTACGACTGAACTCGAGGTCCCGCAAATCCGGGCTGAATTTAAACCTGAGTTTATTGCTGGACGGAGCATTTCATTTTCTCGCACCTTCCCCCCCCTTTTTTTTTTTTTTTCCCTGCCCTTCACTTAAAAATGCTCAGATGCAACCGGCTGTACACAGTCTGTCCCGGCAGCCGACGGCAGACAGGTGAAAGCCAACTGGCCGGTGCGCACGGTGAGGCATGTAGTTGGCATGTAGGCCCCACCCACCCACAACCCCCCCTCTGTAATCGGCTGAAACAAGAACAGAGTCAGAGGGAGACTAAATATTGGACGTGCGTTCATCGGATGCGTGGAGGAAGAGATTGTTTGCCGAAAAAGTTTGATCGTATGCGTCTCTCTACGAGGCTTTTTCCTGGTTTTCATTGCACCATAAAAACAAATGCTCCCCGTCAAAGCTTTGTGTGTGGGGGGGAAAATATCAAGTCTTTCGATTTACCACGCGAACATGAATCAGCCAGTTGCCCACAGAACCAAATATGGGGGGCCAATTTAGGAAAAGCGCACACGCACGCGTGCACACACACACACACACTCCAATTCGCTCGCTCTGCAACTAATGGAGCGCCGTTGAGCTTCGGCAATCCATTTCCTGTCCTGCCAATGAAGGCCTGATGGCTCATTTCCTGTGCCGGTTCTGAGGGGATCTTTCAGCCAGCAGGTGACACAACGTTTGGGTGGTATTCAATACGCCATACAATGGAGCGTACTCCATATGCATGAGTGTGTGTGCGCATTCATGAGGGCCTATTCTCATGTTACCGTTCATATGTGAGTGAGTGAATAACGAGGCGTGCCCCCTGGTTAATATGGCGTGGGCAGGTGTTAACTATGACAGAGTGTGCTGCCACTGGTCACCGGGCGTGATCGGTCAGATGGCCTTTCCTCCTTAATTACTTCACAGGCACATCATTGTATGGATGGCAACACATACCATTTCATGCACTTGATTTCCCCTAAAATGTTGTGGTAGTTCAAATTTCAGCTTGTCTGATCTATGATTTTTTTTTGGGGGGGGGGGGGGGGGGGGGGGGGGAGGGGAAGCATTCATTGTTGTGTCCCAAAAGTAAGAGAGAAAAACAACACCTAGAGAAGACACGCCGACATCCTTTTGACTGGTACTGTTATTGTAACCCAGATCCCTTCTATTTTAAATAACGCTGTAACGCTCCACTGCTGTGGAAAATAAAACATTTCATATTTTTTCCCTGGCAACGGTAGTTCAGGGTCAGGATATCTACCGCAAATATCTTTGCTTTCTTTTATTTAGTGAATACAATGTGCCGTTTTGTTTTTGTTTTTGTTTTTTTAAATGAAGTGATGACTGGAGCTACTTATTTTTGATTAAATGTTAGTACAGGTGGTCATGAACGGTGGCTGGATCGTTAACAAAGAGGCAAAAGGCAAAAGTGAAGGCATGATATGGATCTGTGATCTCTGCCGTTACACCAGAGATTATTCTCCTAGGCCAGACTACATCTGAGGAGAACCTTCCCAGACAGAGCACATATCCTGATGGCCCCGTGCCCGGACACTAATCCAACACTACTATTACCGGCACTCTCCATGCGCGTTGAATTCCCTCCACAAAATGTCCGGAAATCTGCCCGCGTCGGCCAAGTCAACTAATTCCTTTCCCGACCATCCAGGTCTGACACACTGCCCTGGAACGGGCATCGGGGTCTGCACACATCTCACAGCTGCCAACACCACTTAAATGTTGTCACCTGAGTCCGGCTGCAAAGCTGCTCATCCACTGATCCGCAGGGACCCGGCACGCACGGTGATGGCGCACACAGATCCCCTTTAACTATTATTGGATAGGACAACGGTGGAATGAATGAATAAATTAGCAAAAAAGCATGAATGAATGACTTTGCTTGAACAGCCAGACAGATCTGGGATCCTGTTTTCTTTTTGTAAAGAAAATCAATATATTAATAAATGATACATGATATATGAATAGACACTGTTCAGGATCTTTTTTCTTCTTGACAAACAACTAACAATCAATTTGCAAAAAGGATGATGTCTTCCCAGAACGCTCATGTCAAAGGTCCTACCCACAACCACTCTCATTTGAAAGACACCACCACCACCACCAAAGCATATAAAGAGCCAGCCTGATTTAGCTCCTCTCATATCTGGACGAAATATCAACAGAGAACCACTTCAGAAAACTTCAGAACTGACAGCTTTGTTAAAGAATGACAGTGTGGGGGAATAAAGGGAAGGAAGGGAAGGAGAAAGAGAGAGAGAGAGAGAGAGAGAGAGAGAGAGAGATGGATGGAGTGTGTGAGAGAGAGAGAGACTGACAGAATAATGAATGTGGGGTGAAAATAACTGCTTGAAAGTTTTTCTTTGAGTAGCTGCGGTTTACTTTGTGGGAAGAGAGCGAGAGAGAAAGGGGGAGATAAATCAGCGCGAGGAGGACAGGAAGAGGCGAAAGTCCAGTAAGCATATTTTCTGGGTTCCACGCTTTGTAAGCCTCATACGGCAACTGGCAGGATTTAGTCTACATCAAAGTGACGTTCCAGTGAGTGTCCCCCCAAAAAAAAAAAAAATAAAAAAAAATCAACACGAAGTTCAGGAAACAAAATGAACAAACTCTTGCTGATGTAACCTGACATTCAGTTGCGCGAGGGAGGTTTTTCCCGGGAAGGAAAATAACGAGTCCCACCTGGAGATACTCATGACACATGTCCACACAATCAAACGCAGCGCGTAAACACTCGCTTTTCGATGCAGTCATTTGTAATCGATAACGAGAATACGAAAATACTAAACAGTGACCATTCGCCGTCCCGCTAACTGACATTCACCGCACGACATCGACACCGTCTGCTGAGTCAGCACGCCCTCTCATCGGACCTTTTTTTTTTTCCTAGTTTCGCTCGCATATTGTATCGGGTACCGTGTGGGTTTTTTTCCCCCCACAACGCTTGACTTACATTGCTGTGATAGATTTATAGCAGCGCCGCGCTACCGTGCAAAACAAGTCTGGAGAAACAAGATAGAAAACCCGCAAAAAGAAAAACTGCAAATAAGCTACTGGAACTACTGGGACTATTCCATATTTACAGACCATAGTGAACTGTTTTTCCAACCTTTTCAATTTGAAACGCAATAAAAAAAGACTGTCCTGAGAGGTTGAACAGGTGTTTCCCAAAGTCATGAACTCCAGGTTTAATAGTTTTTTCTTGTACTAGTTGGTTGACCATAAAGCAGAGAATGATTAAGTTCCAGTTCTGATGATAAAAATCCTACATTCCACCCGTCTACAGTCTATCCCCGAAGTTTCAGAGGAAGTTAATAAGTCTGCGAGTGTGAAACTATTTGAAGCCTTCAGCGATCCGCTTTTAACTTTTTCTGGAACAAAATGTTGTTGCCCAGCAATATTTGGCCAACCAAAGTGGGGAGAGGAAGTAAGAGAAAAAGACACGAGAGGAGGGGGGAGGGGGGAGGGGGGCGGGGGGGGGGGAGCGAGGGAGGGGTGGTGGAATCAGCTTGATGCCAAGAGCTGTGCGCTGACCCTGATTAAATGCCTCCCCTAACTCACTGGGACCACTGATAACACCAATGCACTCTGGGTGCTTTGCACGTTGTGTGTGTGTGTGTGTGTGGGAGTCAGAACTGGAGATAAGACGCGTGCGTGTGTGTGTGCGTGTGTGTACACCCGTGCATGTGCTATGTGCGAGTAGGAGTGCGTATCGGTCAGTGTGTGTTACAACACCGATTCTCCTGTGTAAACATGCTGACGTGGCACACTTTGAAGTTGGCAATGGTCACTATATTCTCTCCCCAGTCTCTCTCTCTCTCACACACACGCACGCACGCGCACACGCGCGCACAGACGCGCACACACGCACAAAAAGCCAGCCAAACAGCCATCCAGCCAGCCAGCCCAGCCAGCCGGCCAGCCAGCCAGCGGCGAGACTTAACACTGGCAACCTTCTGTGGCTTAGCATGTGGCCATGGACACACACATGCACACACACAAACACACATTTGCATTTGTCACAGTTGCATCCTCTGTCTCTCCCACACAGAGATAAAACAAAAAAATAAACGATCTGACGAACATACGAACGCAGAACAAATGCGACAGATACGAAAATTGCTGCCGACAAGTGTGACTGTGCGTGCGTGTGCGCGTGCGTGTGCGTGCGCGTTTCGCTGAGCGTGCCTACCACTCTGGAGTCTATCACACAGCGTGCCTTAGAGCATCTCCGGCTCTCAAATCCGACACACGTGAAATTCTCTAGGATTGCCAGACTTCCTTCAGACCGCCTTATTAACACATGGCCTTTTACACCGAGACATATATGTCATTTGTGTGTCAAATTTTGCGTGTGTCCTGCCCACCAGCCGACTTCACAGTGCACACCACATGGGCTACTTAATAGCCTCATTGAGATTGCCATTGCACCAACTGTCGCTGACCCCGTATCATGACCGCAGTATGTGAGATTATGCGTGGGCGTCCACTGAGGAGAAGGCGACTCTACATGGAAAACAGTGTTATGTTATAGTATGCCTAAGCCAGGCTCATTGACGAATTCTTTCTTATTGGAGTCCAGGACTGAAGAGGTTTTGAGCCCCTGATCACATAGAAAGCTTCTTAGGGTATTAAAGTGGGGCATGGGGGTTTCCTTAGAACTTTTGCCACACAGGATTAAAACTGAGTTGATTTAATCTCACCCTGGGACCCAGGGGCACTTGTTAACTTTCCCTCATCCAGAAGACCGACCACCAACATTCAAAAAGGAATCTTTGACCCAGTTTCTGAAAACCGCAGGTCCAAGGGGAAAGGACATCTCGAGTGGGGCGAGAAAGACATTGGAAAGTTCACGTTTTCTGTCTGTCAGCGTAACAACGCCGCACCTTGAATTGCTTGATTTATTTCTCACCAGTTCATTATCCGCTCAAACTTGGCCTGCTGGGAAATTCACGCTGCACAATTAAATACGATGCGTGGCGCCCTCCGTGAGTTATACGGAGAAGAAAAATGTGGTCACAAAGACCACAAATTCAACAGCGCTTGTCGATGTGCCTCTCTTTGTTTCCCCTCTCTGGGTTGCCAGATATGCAGATTCCCGGCGACGTTTTGGCCAGCGCGCAGATAATCATGTTAGGGAACAATTAACTTGGTTGTATTGTTGAACGCAACACGCACACGGAACGACTGCAAAACAGCACCTGGCACCACAGCCGACCATCTCCAACAGGGGAAAAAAAAAAAAAAAAAAAACGTCAAACGAGGATCAACGCTACCGCACTGAATTTAACAATCAAAAGTCATTCCAAACTTTTCGCAGCGCAACGCGGGGAGGGGGAGGGGTTCAGAGGACGAAGCATCTAAACCGAAGTGAACCCTTCCTCCCCCGTGCCACACAGGTGCCCGCAAGTCATCACTTGTCGTCGCCGCGAGGGGATAAAGTCATCGCAGAGAGAGAGACCGACATTCAACTCACATTTCGTCGTGTTGGCCACAAGGCTTCTTGATCCTTCGGGAATCGGCAGGAGGGGAAAAAAAAAAAAAAAAAAAACGTCAAACGAGGATCAACGCTACCGCACTGAATTTAACAATCAAAAGTCATTCCAAACTTTTCGCAGTGCAACGCGGGGAGGGGGAGGGGGAGGGGGGCAGAGGACGAAGCATCTAAACCGAAGTGAACCCTTCCTCCCCCGTGCCACACAGGTGCCCGCAAGTCATCACTTGTCGTCGCCGTGAGGGGATACAGTCATCGCAGAGAGAGAGACCGACATTCAACTCACATTTCGTCGTGTTGGCCACAAGGCTTCTTGATCCTTCGGGAATCGGCAGGACTCCAGCGGAGGCAATGTCCCGGATACTCGCGGGGCTGTAACGCGCTACGGTGAGACGACGCGCTGTTTTATGTTTTTGCAGGATTTGTTTGAGTTTTGGTGATTTGTGGCTATTTGATACCGTGCACTTTGAAAAGGATTTACGATGCATTTGCGGCGTTTGTGAGGCTCGATATATTTGAGGCTTAGGCCAACGAGCTAAATGGATAAATGCATTAATGATGCAGCGCTGCTGTATTTTATCCTCTTATCCTTTGCTATTTAGCACCGAGCACAAATCACAGCAGCGGGTGATGGGGGTGCCATTAGCGCTCAAAGGTATTTACGCTCCGCACGCTCGGAGACAAAATGATGGACTGTCTCGGGCCTCTCGTGGATCGGGGTGGACGTGCTGCGCTGAGCCTGTCATTCACGCGCTCTACTCCGATTGGTCTTTCCAGACACACCTCCCGCCCCCTTCGCCTCCGGCTTCACCGTTTGTCTGCTGAGCACAGGATGACTCCAGCACTCGAAGCGATTCTCTCACAACAGTGACGCCTCGACAAGACGAAGACCGATGGGCGTCGGCGGCGAACGCAATCCACTCCGCTCCACTCCACTCGCGTAGCCGCGTGGCAAACAACCCCGAGCCTCCATTTAAAAGAAGTGCGACCGGCTCTCTCATCTTGTTTTCACTCACATTGCCTCCGAGCACATTTGCATAATGTTGAATAAATGCACAATTAATAGCAGCTCACTGCTGTCCCTCCTTTTGAGTCCCTGTGTTTGAGCAGTCATAAGCCGGAGGAACGCTGCACTTAATTCCCCCCCCCCCCCCCCCCCCCCCCCCCCCGGCAAGAATTCCCCCCCCCCCCCCCCCGCCCCCGACGTCGGCACTAGATGAAATGCGACGGGACCGGCAAAATCATTACAGGTCACCGTCAAGGGGAACATGAGGGGGCACTGTCGGACGCGAGGAGGCATTCGGCAATTCACGCAAAGGTCGAGACATTTCATTTCAAAACCCACAAATCTTAAGGCTATATCGATCAACACATGTTGACGCTTGTAGCTGTGTCAGAAGTACAGAGCCCTGTGCTGTGTTGTTGTCACCTGACAGGGATGACTTAAGAAAAGTTCATAAACCCACAGAGCGCACCTTTATGTGCAAAGCAGCTAGTGCTGATCACAGACTGACTAACGCGAGGGGACGCGTTCGTGACAGCCCGTGGCGAGGAAATGAGCCAAATATGTACTCCACAGAACGCAGGTACATGAGCACTCTGTAAAAACATGAAAGAAGCACACGCGTTCCCAGGGGGTGCATGCACACCGAGAAATAACGGTGTGCAGACACGCGCAAAGATGGGATAGTCAATGCACAGGAGTCGGTCGGGCGTGACAGCAGGCCGAAAAGAAAAGAGCAAACCCAACATACGTTTTTTGGGGGGATTCCACCTCTACCCATGAATAGAGATTGAAGAAATCAGCCATAGGCCGCTGTCTGTCACGAACGACAATGGTTGGAATTGCCCACACGAGTGCAACAAATTCAATACGACATCTCTCAAATAGGTAGCCTGGCTACTCGGGAGAGTGGACCGAATGCAGAGCGTGCAGATATAACAGGTAGGGTGTAAGTACATGTAAATACAGCTACAAATGTCCCGGGCGGAGGGGGGGGGGGGGGGTCAAAACGTCTCAATATTGAAGCCAATGTTGTAACCTCTCGTCGCAATTAAATCAGAGTAAGGCTCCACCAGCCGCGGCAAGCTCTGCGGAAACCAGGCTAATCAGTAAACCTGCCTGTGGCTCTGTTTGGTCCCGGGGAAGACACTACACCACTTCAGCCTCATAAATATTGTTCCGAGAAAACCCAGTTTACTCTACAGACAATATTTGTAAGTGTAATAAATATATATATATATATATATTATTTTTATTGTATGTAGCAATGCATCATCCCAAATACGAGAATTATACTAAAACCTTTGTATTGGTTTTCAATTTGTATTCCATATTACTTCGTTGTGTACTTTTTTGCCCAGAGACTTTTGTACAAAAGTAGATAAAGATTTGAAGGTATGCCTTGATATTACTATCATTTGGAGTAAATATGTTGGGCTTTTTTTATACAGTTAAGACATGAATTGAATTGGCATCGAGATAGAAAGAGATCACAAAAAAACGCATGGACGGTTCCCATATTCCCAGAACACACACACACACACACCTACACACACACACCCACACACACACCTACACACACACACACACACCTACACACACACACACACACACACACACCCACACACACACACAGACACACACACACACGTAGTGAGATAGAGGGAGAGGCGCAAGTACATATGCCCCATGCCAACCCACAGATGTCGACACAAAATCCCATGCAAAGACACACGCACGCTCGCTCGCACGCACGCACGCACACACACACACACACAAAAGTAGAACAAAATTGGCCCATAATCCAACAGGTAAAGTCACAGGCACACTCAGTTTCGAGTCGATCAGCTTCTCCGCAACGAACACAGGCACACCAGCAATACTTGTGTTTTTTATACATTTTCCGCTACTGTTCATTTAGTACTTGTACTAGCTCCACCTGTGTGTACAAGCCGCTTTCCCAAGTGCCAGAGCTGAGCTACACACTATGCTAGTGTCCCTCCTGGCGACTGTGTGGACACTCAGAGCAGGTGAGTTTAAAGCTCATAATAAGGCAGATTATTGTAAGAGCAACATGTTTGATGCATTACACTTCAAACCACCCCCACCTCTTGCCACCTTTGACTTTCTCCCACCACTATCTGCTCCATATTGAGGAGGCGACAGCTTGCCGTAACTTAAAGTAATCGGATGACTCTCCCTCTCCCCCCTATAATCCCAGACACACAGGCTGCTGCTCTTGACTGGACCAGTGTACGACTCGGAGGCAGACCACATATACTCCTACTTTTGTATGGCAGCAGCAGCAGCAGAAAAATGCTTTCACTGTAAAGGCTACTTGTTGAAAATAAACTACCTTGCCTGTATTTCATGTGAGACAGGTGCTTTTTATATATATATATATATATCATATTTGTATATATATATATATATATATAGTCATATAAAGTGGTGGAATTTAAACCACTATATGACCACCAGCAGATTTACATAACCCTGTTAATCCACATTTATCCCTATTTGTTGTAATAGGGGACCCATTGATAGTGCAGCAAGGGTGGTGGAGGTTGCAAACACGGAAGAAGTGCAGTTCATCACGAACCGACCTATGTCGCCATGGGTCGTCACGGCCCACTGTGCCTCAGTGCACTTAGAGCAGTGCGTTGCATTTGAATGGGCTGAATCGTCTTGAATTAATGCAAAGTAGACGTCCATTTTTGTGAATTCTAAACCGGAGCCGGTTTCAGCACCGGGGACAGCGCCTACGAAATGCGCACACACACACACACACACAACTGTTAGTGCTGATTTACACAACGACAAGAGTTCCTCCAGGCATGTGTCAGCAGCCACGCACTCGCATCTATTCCTCTTTCTACTCCACCTTACGCACAAGAGCAGGTTTTGCTCTCCACACAATTCTCAAATTGCCTCATCTCTACAGAAAGGCAAAACGGACCCTATGAGGCACATGTCATTATATCTAGAGGAAGCCAGAAGAGGATTCAAATATTGCCAAAAATCCCCAAAAATAAAGGGGGTGACTTAACAGCCACACTGTTAAGTCACAATATAGTTGCTTCACAGGGGAATAAAGGCTCAGATGAGAAAGGTCGCTCCACTTACCGCGGGATCCTCGTTGAAGCCATATGTCTAAAACCCAAATCTACTTTTCCCACACACTGTTGCCGCCTCTGGGCCGCGGTAAGACACAGCCCGAGGAAAAAATCCAGGAGATATCATCGGCACAACTCATCCGCCCGGCTTTGGACCGAGCCCACTTTTCTTTTCTTTTTCTTTTTTTTTTTTTTTTTTTTTTTCGGTGGTGGAGGAGGAGGGGAGCGATTTCTGTGTCCGTCCGCGCCGTTAAGAATGAGTTTATCTTTGAGTCGCGAAAAGAGATGAGTTTGCATCCATCTTTTTTTTTTTTTTTTTTTTTTTTTTTTTTTTTTTTTCGGTGGTGAAGGAGGAGGGGAGCGATTTCTGTGTCCGTCCGCGCCGTTAAGAATTAGTTTATCTTTGAGTCGCGAAAAGAGATGAGTTTGCATCCATCCTGAGGAGGGAAGGAGGGGAGGGGGGGAGGAGAGGAAAAAAAAAAAACACGATGTCCCTCTAGTCTTTTTTTAGTTGAAGTCTCCGGAGCGGGACTGTGCAGGAGAGAGACACAGCAGAGTAACTGTGGATCTCAGCCAGCGTTGCCCTTTTGCTTTCTCCACCAGAGAGAGAGGGAGAGAGAGAGAGAGAGGGAGGAATGGAGAGGGAGGGAGGGAGGGAGAGGGAGGGAGGGAGGGAGAGAGAGAAGGAGGGAGGGTGGGTGGGGGAGACAGAGAGACCTCTAGCGACATTAGCAGAAAAGAGAGCGAGAGAGAGAGAGAGAGAGAGAGAGAGAGAGAGAGAGAGAGACAATGATGCAGAGTCAGGGAGGATGGTTTTGTCTTGCTGTTTCCCGCAGCAGCAGCGGAGACAGTGATCGGTGCACCGCGGTTAATCCCGTTATGCCCTGGGTAAGAGGCGCAGGGATTAGCGGGAATTCGGCGCCCCGCGGTGGACAGGGGAGAGCTTCCCCCTTCTTTAACTCCTCACTCTCCACTTCTTCCCCGACGCCCCGTCAGCCCGAGCCTCCCTCGCAACACCCAAAGGAATGACGCGAGAAAGAAAAACAACAAGGGGAGGGAGGGAAATAAATAAATAAAGCACGGCAGCGGATCATATTACCGTCTAATTCATTCATTCGTTCGTTCGTTGGCCCTGTTGCTACAGGTGCAGGTCTCACCCCGCCGCGGCACCTTGCACTGCGGTGAAGCCCCGGGACGCGTCTTTTTGGAGAAAAGACCCAGACACTGTGCAATTAACGGTCGGATTTCAGGCTCCCTTGGAGCTGTAAAGCAGCCCTATTTATTTGGGATTAACTGTTCCTGCACGCCTACTCCCAAGTTCTGGCAAGCTATAGAAAGTCACTTATTCCCCCCCCCCCCTTCCCCCAATTGTGGCCCCAGTTACCTTATATTCCCTCTCTGCCAAACGTGACACTGTAACTTTCCCGTGATGAGTAAACAGAACACCTAACCCCCATTAAAAATGAAATTAGTAATGTGTTCATGAAATAAAGTACACGCCACAATCAGTAAAAAAAAAAAAAGGAAGGATTGACTATTTGACTCCTCTCTCCTTCTCGGCGTGGGACAAGACGTTGGGGTACTCACAAGTTGGGGAAAAAAAAAAAAAAAAAACACGGCTCAGATAACCAGCCTGTGTCAGCGCACACAAAGACTTCCACGCGACAAACCCAGGATGGTGCTGCCGTGAAGGCACAACGCAACCCTGCTACACGCCACCCCCGTCCGTCGCTAAGCTTCTTGATTCATCGTTCTGAATGGGAGCCCCTCGCTGTTTTCTAAATGGTGGCCCATTCAGAAACTATATTGCTCCTTCTAATAATTCTGAGTTTGTAATCAGTCGGTCGACCGCAGCGTGAGACGGAGAACCCGCCGCGCTGGCTAAAGAAGCGTGGGAGCCAGCGCCTCACGACGTTTCAGGGAACAAAACAAAAAAAACTCAAAATCCTGAAAAAGACTCTGTGAAAAAGCTGATTATAGTTGTCGAGTGTGCAGGTTAATGAACCTCCAAGGTCTCCGCAGAAAACCTTTGTCTAATCCCACTCTGGGGCTTTCGCCGTCTTTATTGTATTAAGATTGCGCTCGGCCCGCTGATCTGTTCCCTGTTTGTTTTTGAAAACAGAAAAAAATTTTTCCTAGGTAATTACAAAGGGTTATTTATTCCACGAGCCGGTGCACCTCCCCAAACTGCACGTTGGCACCGGAAGGGGCCGCCGCGCTCAATGAAGAGGATCTACAGTAAAACTGACTAATCCCCTGCCCAATTTGCTTTGAGTTAAGTTATCCAGCTTAACTTCCACATCTCTTTGGCTGCGAGGGTAATATAAGAAAGGGGCGAGGCATTTAGAAAGCAGTTTGCCGTCGGAACGTAGAGTAATCCAATAAAGCCCAAAACATTTACACGCAAGAAATACTTTGGAGACAACTCTAACCATCTAAATATATTGCTCAAAACAGCTTTAATGTAACCCCATCACATCTGGATTCCTAATTCACTCTGCAATCAGGACGTTTTAACGCGTCTCCCGCCCTGACTATACAACTTTGAGTTTGTTACTGGAGCACAAACTATAAATAACCCCTATTTGAGGATTTAATGCCAGCCATCAATAGACTCGGTGCTACATTGTTTTGGCGGAAGGAGGTGACATTTCGGGGCTCCCCGAGGTTGTTTTAAATTGGCAGAAAACGCCGCCGAGCGGGGCCCTCGAGGTCCATCGACCGTGCGCCGCGAAAAACCCCATATTTGTTGCCATTTGTCATCTTTTATCAAGACGCGTGATCTGCGGGGCCACGAAAAAGAGGTTTGACCGCTTCGCATTCAAAATGATGCCTAATCCCAAAGCGCCTTTTGCGGCAGTCGTGGAGCTAAACTACCGTCGCCCCCGTGGCGCAGCTCGCCACAATAGCCGGGGGGGGGGGGCTTTATCTTTTGCTCATAAAATGTGATAGGAAGAGTAATAGCTGTAAGATAGCCATCTGCTCTGCAGGAGATTGCGGCGCGTTAATTACGTTCTTTCTCTCCTTTCAATGTTTTATTTTTTTGTTAAGTTTTGATGACCAAGACTGGATGCGGCGGAGGAAGACGCGGCGGCAGAGCGGCACGCGGCCGGTCCGGTGTGGTGGCGGAGCCGGCCGTCTGTCCATCTGCTCCGTGGGATTACACTTACTGTATGTGCGCCGTCTGATAAACACTCCAACAATAACCTACTATGCACCGATGCACCCACTCTTTGAAACGGAACGCCCCCTTCTGGATGGAAGCCGACGTGGTTAATCATAACCGTGGCAAAGTTACTTTGGAATTTGGAACCCGGGTTATATAATCCGAGGATGGAATTTCTTCGCCACCAGTAAAAAGGGTTTTTTCGCGGGGCAGAGGGCCAGGCCAATTATAGCCCCTATACCACTGTGATCTTACCTGCGCGTCCATCTGCTCTGCACTGCTCTGTGGGATTACACCAAATCCTATTGAGCTCAGGGAGGCGCAGCCAAGATCAGCAGGCCTGAACTAATCATGACTAACCACCAGTACCGAGACCTGAACCTGCCACGGCACCCCTCCCCCCCCCACCATCCCCTGTATTTCTTCTAATTGGACCTTAGATTCGATTCAGTCTCTCAGATCTCTATTCTACCTCTTTTTTTTTATTTCGTCCTAAATAAATGTGACACGACATTAGTTCATTTGTGGACATCCTGCTGCACTTCCACCAATGAGAGCCAGCCTTAAAGACACATTGCGAATGCAGGTCAAGCCCATCCGGTACTACGTTGGGTTCGCTGTGCAAAATTCCTGCTGCTACTCGCCTGATTGGCATTTAATTTGTTTTTTCGTACATGCAAAAAAATATCCGCGATGTGCCAACAAACGCAGTGAAAAATAAGGTTGCAAGCTGGCGAGCCTTGATGCAAAAAGTGCAGGTTAAAAAATATCAAGAAAATGTTTCATGAAGTCATAATCTCAATGCCGTCTTTTCCGACCTCAAGGAAACAGCATAAAAACATATTTGTGTCTACATTCCGTAAAGCAAAGCTTAAAACCTCCTTTTTACATACGTAATGAAACGCAGACTGCTTGCCCTGTAAGTAAACCCCGCATTTAAGTATTATCATGGATAATCCTGGCTAATAATTTAGGTTTACTTTATATGGGAGCCGGAGAGAAGAAAATAATATTTATGCAGCCGTCCCTTTTCTCCAATATCTACGTGGCAAGGGACGAGAACCAAGTCGGCGCAAAGAATAAGACCCACGAAGAGAAAAATCTTCATATTCTGTAAGAAACACAGCCGCCGTCTTCGAATCATTTCTCACCCGTTTGATGTCCGAAGCAGAAAAGGACACAGTTACTCCAATAAATTAAACAAAAGAAAAAATGCTATGAGCAAACACGAAGACAAGCTGAAGAGGGAAAAACTCCAGGGGCGAGCAGCGAAAATGAGAAAAACCGGGGGAACGACACGAGCGACAACACCACAGTCATTCCGCCTGCCGCTCGTTAAATCCATCTCGTGCTGGAGCCCTTCCTAGTTCATTTGGTGGAGCAGATGTTAATAGCTTAACAGGGCTAGGCAGTAAGTGTTTAATTAGGTCTGGGGGAAAATGATTTATTCAACACATCTGGGCCCATAAAAACGCTCTCTGGCCTCTGTCCTTTTACGACTCCCGAGCTGGATACTCTCCTGAACCGGCAAACACACAGCGAGCGCCAGGTGTGGTCCACAAAAGCACAAGTGACACGCAAGCACGATGCCTCCTACTCGCCAACTCCTCAGGGAGGAGGAGCGGTGACATCACTACGGGACGGCTGCACCCCCGGCAGGAGGCTGTGGTAGTGACGCTCACACAGGGTGGAGGATTACTGGGATTTGTGTGTGTCATCAAAGCCCACGTGGAGCAGCGGGTGCAGTTCCACTTTGTGCCATTGCGGGGGTCAGGCTTGGAATTACTGGATGTTTCCCCACAAGAAGGAGAAAATAAGGCCTTCATTATTCACTAATCCGTCAGCAATATGTCTATGTGGCAGCCAGGACTGGACTGCTTTCCCACACTGGGCACTGGTTCCCTCTCGGACGGGGCCGGGCGCCTGTTTCCTTGGATTTAAGGTGCTTTGGAATTTACCTGCAGCTATTTCTGCACCTCCAGCAGAAGGACATTTTGGTTTTTTTTGGCAGTTCTGTTCTGGGCTCCCCTTTTCCTCGCCCCTGAAAATGGTCCCATGGCCGTTGAAAAGCAAGCGAGTCATTGATCGTGGGCAGTTTCACACTCATCAATGCGCGCTTCGAACCTCACGAGAGGCCTGCCTTAAAGGGCTTTCACGTGCTCGCGCCCCACCCGCCCGTTACACGGGCATTGCATCATGCATGCAGCCAATTAGAAATGTGTATTTCTCCTGAAGGGGTTAGAGAGACCACTGGTGGATTCTAACCTCGACCTGGCGGTTCTGCTCATAAATTGGGTTAAAAAGCTTATTTCTCAATGAATTCAAGCTGCACAGTACATCACTGAATGGTTACGAGTCCTTTTTGCAATTTCACGACTCATTTTTGGGAGCCAGCGTGAATCGTGCAACAGCATTACCGCTCGGCTCTTCGCAATCAAAATAAAGCCCGTTATTTGCATTTGGCGGCGTATTTGTGGTGCGGTGGAGTTGCATGTCGCCACTCTGGGTACAATTAGAGTGTTTTGGTCTGAGCGATACAGTATTTGGCGAGTGCCTTTCCTTGCGTGCATCACTTGGCACAGTCATGTATTGGTAGATGTTGAAATCTGCATATATAGGATCTAGGATTTGATTTTTTATTTATTTTTTTTAAAACAGGAGTTTTGAGTTTCAGACATTTCCCAGCGAAAGCACACAAACGTGTATAAATCCTTTGTTTCTTTTAGCCTTTGGCTTTGAAGGATGGTCCGTCTGAAACAACAGAGGACTTTATCGCTGGCTTGACTGGGCTGTTTCTGGGTTAAAAGGAAAGGAAATGACAAAATGATCGAATAGATACAATTATTCTTTCAAATGGGGGCGCTACAAACTATGACAGATCTGCCCCTTTTCCAGCGAAACCTTGTTCAAGACGACAGCTCGGCAGATATGTATGTGATGTGTGATGCACAAAGACGCGCGAGGACTCTACCACAGGCGTTCCGGGGGCCGGCCAAACATCCACAGATTGCAGCACCTTCCTCTGATGTTTCCCCACTGAAAAAAGTGGGAGAGAAAACACTTGCCCCGACGGGTCCATTTGTTCTTTTATCAGCGCCAACACAAAAAAGGTAACAAGTACTGAAGCGAGACACAAATTCAAACCCTGAGTCGACGCTCTTTCAGTTCCACTTTGTGCCATTGCGGGGGTCAGGCTTGGAATTACTGGATGTTTCCCCACAAGAAGGAGAAAATAAGGCCTTCATTATTCACTAATCCGTCAGCAATATGTCTATGTGGCAGCCAGGACTGGACTGCTTTCCCACACTGGGCACTGGTTCCCTCTCGGACGGGGCCGGGCGCCTGTTTCCTTGGATTTAAGGTGCTTTGGAATTTACCTGCAGCTATTTCTGCACCTCCAGCAGAAGGACATTTTGGTTTTTTTTGGCAGTTCTGTTCTGGGCTCCCCTTTTCCTCGCCCCTGAAAATGGTCCCATGGCCGTTGAAAAGCAAGCGAGTCATTGATCGTGGGCAGTTTCACACTCATCAATGCGCGCTTCGAACCTCACGAGAGGCCTGCCTTAAAGGGCTTTCACGTGCTCGCGCCCCACCCGCCCGTTACACGGGCATTGCATCATGCATGCAGCCAATTAGAAATGTGTATTTCTCCTGAAGGGGTTAGAGAGACCACTGGTGGATTCTAACCTCGACCTGGCGGTTCTGCTCATAAATTGGGTTAAAAAGCTTATTTCTCAATGAATTCAAGCTGCACAGTACATCACTGAATGGTTACGAGTCCTTTTTGCAATTTCACGACTCATTTTTGGGAGCCAGCGTGAATCGTGCAACAGCATTACCGCTCGGCTCTTCGCAATCAAAATAAAGCCCGTTATTTGCATTTGGCGGCGTATTTGTGGTGCGGTGGAGTTGCATGTCGCCACTCTGGGTACAATTAGAGTGTTTTAGAGTGTTTTTGCTACAGACGCTAGTCAAGAGTCACAACACCTGTGGTGCACATGCAAATGCACGCAAGTGCTTCCCCATGCAGCGCGGACTCAGCTGCCATTCTGACTGAAAGAGATTCACCGCTATCGGCTTCGCCGCACAGGTGGAGACACGCCGCCTGAGCGCTGCTTAAAAAAAAAAAAAAAAAGTATTAATTTTATTATTATCAATAATATTAATATTAATAAAAACATTCAAAGAACGCCGAAGTGTAAACACTCCCACACCGTGGCACCTTGCACAACTTTCAACCGGAGCGCTTGGTCCCGCAGGGTCCAAATTTCGTTTCTGAAGCTACGTCATTGCACAGCATTGGCGTCATTGGATAGCTTTTGTGTCACATGGTCCAAATGATGATTCAGGGGCCATCCCCCCAATTAAAGATTTTGAGGGGGGGGGGGGCGGCACACACCGATACATGATTCTGCACCAGATAAAGCCCCGAGGACAGCCCGTTAAATCCGCCCCGGGGCTGATTTATGGTTCACATTTCTCTCACTAACGAGACCAAACAGTAAGAGCAGAGGCACAGGGCGCTTTACGTGGATAAACTGAACACATCACATTTATATCGTGAATGTGTTTGTCAAATTTCCTTACACCGATTCCAAAATGATACCCTCCCCTTACAATATATTGTGGCTATATCTCATTCTCTCTCACATACACACACTTGATTTGTTCTTAGGACACTCATAGCTATAATGCCTTCTCTAGCCCTTTACCCGCAATGACGATTTGAATGAAGAAAAAAATGATCAAAATGATTCAGACTCAGTAAAGGTGCGAAATCATTGCTCTCTCACATCCCACATCATTGGAACGCCAAAAGTTCACAAACAACGACAAACATAAAGGTGGTACGGTGGGGGGGGGGGAAAGCCGGATGAGGTCAAACATAAACGGTACGCAGCCACTTTACGTGGCTCAATCTACAAAAGCCATGGTGGAATCATAATTCAGCAGCCTAATGTTGCCTCTGGGAATTTATCGACACTAATTCCAAAAATAAGAAGCCGGACGGACAGGCAAAGGTGAGAGTACATTTAGCAGACGGCTGGCACAAAGCCACCGGACGCATCACAAAGGATATCCAGTCATTTGATTTCAGCCAGCTTTACTGGCATCATTAGCGTGAAGGGCCACTATTGGATTTTGAGGGGGAAGAAAACATTGGAAATTCAAAGTTCCTTTTTTTTCCTGTAGGTTGAGAATCCCTTGCCAGGACGGGATACCTGCTTGTCACGGCACGGAAGTCCATTGATTATTTATTATTATTTTTTGGACGGAGGCAGACCAGATATCACACATACCCTGCAACGCAAACTGTAACCCATGAAGCTGCTTTGAAAAGCACCATTTGTGCGTGAGATGCTGTTTTAGGCCTGCCTCTTAACCTTAACCTACCCAATCGTCACTCTTCATGTCCAAACCATAATCCTAAAGGGGAGAGGGGGTGGGGGGGGGGGGGCTTATTATACCGCAACACCTGTGGCTCCGGGGGCTTTGATTCCAGCTTCTGCAATGACGCACGTATTCCTGAGAGGACAACAATACGTACACCCCTCGGTATATGTCTCTTTGTCCAGTGCCGCATGCGACTGGTCCTCAAGAGAGAGATTAACATTTGCTTTGTTAAAAAAAAAAAAAAAGAAAGAAAAAAAGAAAGAAAGACCGGAATTGCCTCCCCCTGAGCCATTTCTCCTCCGCAGCTGAGCCCAAAACCATACAACACTGCCACGCACACCTGCACACACGCCAACGTGACTTCTAATTCAGGGACTCCGTGGTCCATTTTGTGGATTTACGAGTAAGAAATCCACATTGCCGGATACGGAAAACATCTTTCAATCTATGCAAAGTAGACCTTGGGTGTGCTTTCCTGTTATTTAATGATTGCAGAAAATGAGATTAGAAAAAAAAAATCCAGAAGCTGACGGCTCGAGATATCAAACAAATGAAGGGTGACCTTTATCTGTGTGCGCACCCTCTGTTGTCACGCAGATAGAAGCCAGATACGCTTTGTAATCACATTGCCGGATACGGAAAACATCTTTCAATCTATGCAAAGTAGACCTTGGGTGTGCTTTCCTGTTATTTAATGATTGCAGAAAATGAGATTAGAAAAAAAAAATCCAGAAGCTGACGGCTCGAGATATCAAACAAATGAAGGGTGACCTTTATCTGTGTGCGCACCCTCTGTTGTCACGCAGATAGGAGCCAGATACGCTTTGTAATATGTATATTACCGACCTCCATTTAAGAACATATTAAAATGTAAAATCAATCTACTTGTCTGTGAAAGGCTCTTAGTCATCGAGGTCACGGTATCTTCAGGAGAGTCTGCGAGCAGCTGAGATGCAAATTGCTTGCACACGGTGGCCTGTAGCAGCAATGAACGTACAGCGATTTCTTTGAAATATGGTCATTGAAGCATATGTCAGATGTACTACGAGGGCCCCTGCAGTGGAGGATACATTTTATAGCCCCGCCCAAAACTGTTCCGTTTGTTTGTGTGAATATATACACTTTGTGCAAGGAAGAAAAACTATTACATCACTAAATATATGCAAAATAGTTCAATACTGGTGAGTATTTACCGCCACCGAAATGTGCTCGTCTTCATGCGACACCCCTGGGGGGTACCCGATGCCCTGTCCAGAATGTGCCTTCTTCACCCTTTTGACTTTTGCATACCGAGATAGGCTGCAGCTCCGCCCGAACAGGACCAGCAGGCGGCAAACAAACATAAAAGAGCCGAAAATGCAGCGGAAAAATGAGTTTTAGAGGGCGAATGGAGGACAGGTTTGAAATGAACAGCTGAAAGAGGCAAGAGGGGATGATGGAAAATTACACGAGTTTCTCCTGAGCTGGTCACACAGCCAAGACGTCTGGGTGGTGTGTGTGCGTGCGTGCGTGCGTGCGCGCGCGTGCGTGTAGGTGTATTTGTGTGCGTTTTCCTTTGGCCTGACTGATGGCAACAACTCCAGCGTCTGACTGAAGGACTAAGGGCAGTCCTTCAACCAAAACAGACAAAGAGAAAACAGAGAGTGTGGCAAAGTCAAGGACCCAGACAGGGCCGGACGGGGACAGCGTCTGAAAACAGTGCGTTTGCGGCATAACATATTTGCTACAGGGTCAGACCGCGTGTCGTGCGACCGTGAGACGGTTGTATAGCGACTTCCCTCCAGCACAATTCCAAAGGCCCACTGCCCATGAATATAAAAGTGGGGGGGGACACGTATTGGCATAGGGTACCTCAGGACAGCGTGATGTCAGCGTGTGTCTTCTTCTGCTGAATCTCTGAACAGGCTCAGATCAGAAAACGGGGTCATTTAATCCGAACGACAACAGGAGTTCCACACCACAGTCAGTGTTTTGTCATAGTTCAAACAACACATAGTAATTCCATTCCCTCTTCAACCTCTACCGAGTGGATATAACATTTTGTAATATATCAACATTGTTACAAGAGGCCAGTCCCCTTCATTTACCTGGCCAAAATAGCACCAGCGAGGCACAGCGGTAGGCTGTGATCTGCGCAAACACAACCTCAGCTGGGATACACCGAGCGGCACCGCTGAGGCCCCGTGTGATGCGAGTCAGCCACGATTAGACAGAGTCCTCAGTCTGACGCGCGCAACTCGGCATAAACACGGCGTGATTCCTGCCAACGCCAGTTGTGGGAAGAAAAGAAAAGAAAAAAAAGCTTCATGTCAAATGGCGAAGTGGAGCCGATCGGATGCGCGGACCATCGGCCCGTGATGTGAGGGCAAAGTGTCTGACGGGGGCCTCGACCAATTCATCTTTTTTTTCCCCTTTCACTCATTTTACTTTAAGTAGTAACAGCAACGGCATCCATCGTTGGAGATAAAATATTGGCCAGGAAAGGAACGTTTGCTCGGTGAAGTTGTGAGACGAAAAATATTTGCCTTGCACAGATGCCGTGCACGCGTCATTCAGCAGAAAGGAGATATTTGCTCCACACTGGCACCGAGGTTATATTCCCCTTTATTATTTACTTGATCAATTCAAATGTAGTTGTTATTATTATTATTATTATTATTATTATTATTATTATTATTATTATTATTATTATTATTATTATTATTATGAGTTGTGAGGAGTCAGATTTGACCAATATTAAAATGATGCTATGACGGTAAAAATCTTTTATCTGTGGATGAGGTTTTACTTTTGTGAATTACGCATGCAAGTTATGCAAAGTGAGATGGATAACTTTGCACCTATATGCCACTGAGCGTTATGGACCGCATTATGCTGTAAGAAAAGTAGGTGGAGCTGCCAAAGATCAATCCTGCCTGGCTGTGCATTTGTCTCTTTTTTATTCTAAATCTGACTGAATATACAGTGAAACCCTCTCTCTCTCTCTCTCTCTCTCCCTCTCTCTCTCTCTCTCTTTACGAGTTTCTGCTTCGAGGCAATTCCTTTAGCGAGAGCACCGTGTTGTGGGAGTCATATACTTACTGTAACCCCCCCACCCCCACCCCCACAGGAGGATTCAGCAGTTGTCATCATTGCTCATGCCCTCTAGGAAACTCAGTCACGCCCCGGGGGAGGAAGCACAATCGCGAAAAAAAAAAAAGAAATCCGTGTGCACGCTCACAGACGCGCAACTGCATTCACCAACGAGAGCGCAGCGACGGGTCCCAAACTCTCTGTGGCCCAGGGGGACGTCGGGGCAATCTTTTCCGCTGCTACACCTCCACCGACGCTCACTAATTCTCGGCGTCTCTGGAGCCTCTCCCTCATCCTCCCCCTTCACTCTCGTGGCCTGAAGACGTCAGACAGACAGACAGGCAGACAACGTTTCGCCTCCGCCAATCTCTCGCCCTGTGATAGAGGTGCACGGAGCTATCCGGGCTTCTACCCGAATGGGCAACAGACCGCGGACAGACGTTCGAAAAGCAAACTGGGGTAGTACCACCAAGCCCGCCACCCGCACTCTCCCTCCGTATCTTCCTCGGCCCCGGCCCCTGTGCATATCCTCTTCCTGTCACTCTGTTTCTCCACCTCCTCTCCTTTTAGTATCACCATTACGCAGGAGGTCACGCCATTAGCCCGCTGGCCACCGAGCGTGAGCCGCGGCCCCCGCACGGCCGCTTACCCGGCATTAGGGGGGCTCCGCTCAAAGGGGATCACAGCCAGTCACTGGCTGGATCCCCTGCTCCGTCACACGGCCTATCCAGCCAACCACGCAAAGTATCCGTCATGTCACTCACTATGTCAGACGCCGCGCCGGTCCATTAGTGAGGCAGTTACGACGGCCCGTGCTCCGCAACGATCCTGCTAATTAGTTACTCCCTCGGCGGTGCGGCTGTGGCCGGAGGGGGGGGGGAAAGCCTCCGTGACCTGAGAAGTGGCATCTTCGACGCTGTACCATTCTGTTTTATAGGATCACGTGTCGGCTGTTTTTGTGCTTATTGAGCAAACAGATGGACCTCATTTACGACGATGAAAACCAGTGAATCGGGATGTTAATGAGTGCGAATGCATCGCCAAAACAAGGACAGACAAAACAAACAAAAACAAACAAAAAAAAAACCTGACCTAAGACTGAAAAGCTGGTCAGTGCAGTTCGCAGCAAAACCTTTGGTCTGGTCATGCAGTTATTTTATACAGGAACCTTTATATCGCCAAATACCACCGGGAACCTTTTTTCCAGCCCACGCCGCCCGTTTTCACCTTCATTCAATTACACAAAGTGACTGCGGGGAGCTGCTCAACTCAGCCACAGTGCAGCTCAGCTGGAGCAGGTGGGGTTAAGTGCTTTTGTCAAGGCCACCACCGGCGAGGGTTTCGCTCGCCCGGCGAGGAGGGGAGAGAGTTACTCAGTCCTCTGGCTCGGGACTTGGGGAGGGACACTCCAGTCGCAAGCCAAGAGTATCTCTTAAAATCCCACTCGGATCATTAATTCATCAGGGCCAGAAGAAACACGTTTTAGCATTGAAATAAATACCCACTTAAAAAGCTGCTGCAAATGCACTGATCCTTCATTTGCTCTTTCTGTTGTGATGAAATGAATGTTTCATTTCGGCTACCAAACTCACGTGTCACCCAGTGAGATCGCTGAGTGCTACGTTTGAAATGTAATGTCGTTTTTCATTTGGAACACCAACCCCAAAGGAGCAGATCATTAGCCCAGCTGTTCATCAAATTCCTAAATGCAACAGCATTACTTCTTAGTCAATACTCCAAAAATATATGTATATTAATCTTTTTCTTTTTTTTTCGTGCCTTTAAGCCTCACGCTTTACGTTTCACATTTAGCTCTAAGCTCTGCCTGTATATTGTAGACATATCTTAAAGACTCATTGAATTACATTTGTCACGCTCCAAATTAATTATTGGAGTCTCCACTCCACTCAAGCCTTTGACTTGGGAATCTCTCAAAGCTACATGTAGGTAGGTGACATTTGTCAAATAACAAAACCCTGGCTTCTATAACTGGAATTGAGGGGGGAAATAAATAAAAATAAATAAGAATTTGATCATGAGCTTCAAAAGAGTGCATCCCCAAGAGTAAACCTTAGTTTCTGAGCCTGTGAGGTTTAGAGTTAAAAGCAATGAGTAAACTGAAAGCTTAATTAGAAAAATGCAGCGGAACAAGAAGAAAAATGAAGAGTCTCAGGAGAATGAAGACGTATGTTCAAATTAGGATAGAAGTATTTAACAAGTATCAGAACTGAGGCACAGTTGAACTACTGGTCTGAAGAATATCATTCGGAGGGAAGAATAGATAAAGTACATCCGCCAACAAGAGAGAACTTGGTTTTACATTCCCCTGAGGAGGAAAAGAAAATCTTGACGCGAAAGCGCGCGTCCCCAAAATATATAATTGGGACGCAAAGAGATCAGGGACGAGATAACACAAATATGTACTGTACGTCCCCATCGGCAATGTGTAGTTTCTGGGGTCATGTCAGGAGGAAAAAAAAAAAAGGCCGAAATCAAATAAAGCAATTCGTTTTCAAAGATTAGGTCGCAGTTCACCAGAGGGACACACGGAGAAAAACGAGGGTGAATGTGAGATGATAACTGTGTGTTTATCTCAGGCTGCATTATGACTCAGTAAGTAAAGTCCCGTGAGAAGACGACCGCCCACTGTATCGAGCCGCAACCTTTTCTCCGCACCAGTATCTTAAACGTTCACCCTTCACTTTCAGTATACATGATGTCATTAAGCGTTACAAATGTTCCCAATAAAGACTCGAAATAAATATTCAATATACAAACAACCCCCTACATCTTGTGACATTATGACCAGTCCAAAGCTTTGCGAGAAAAAAAAAAAAAAAAAAATCCATTTTGATTGACTTTGTAAAGGTCATGTGATTAAGAAGGTAGTGGGAAGATATTTATCTTTATAGACAGTCTACTGAACACTTGACATGAGCTGATTACACACGCGCGCGCGCGCCAAAAAAGTCATTTAAATATGTGCTTTAACTACTTCCACTGTATTGGTGTGTGTCTGCGTGCGTGTGTGTGTGTGTGTGTGTGTGTGTGTGTGTGTGTGTGTGTGTGTGTGTGTGTGTGTGTGTGTGTGTGTGTGTGTGTGTGTGTGTGT
>JAFBJU010000383.1:724769-916199 GCA_016785305.1 Colistium nudipinnis | reverse complement strand
AAAAAAAAAAAAAAAAAAAAAAAGGCAGTTAATTGTCTTTTGCATGTTATCGCCTGCGGCTGCGTTGAAACCATAATAATGATGTTTTCTTTTCAACACGCTATATGTCTGAGACGTGATTCGGCCACGTATGACGCTCCATTGGCCTTTTCCCCCTGATGATGACTATAATGGTTGGCTTTGCTTTGTATTCTCTGAAAGCCTCGTTCAGACTACCAGGCGCAATCAATATAATTATTAGCTTGAAAACTTTGTTTCCCCAACGGTGCTGTGCACAGGGGCTCTGGGCCATGCACATTTCTCCCCTCCTTTTCACTGAGCTTTAATTAAGACAACAAGGATTTAGCATCCTCCCACGACACCACCCTGGAGGGTAATTCTACCTCGTTAGCTTCCATCACTCTCCGTACAAAATACATCGGCCCCAGACTCTTTGGTTCTGGGGCGTAAGATAAATTGGTTGCATCCTGTTGATTATATTTTAAGCAAAGTGCGACATTTAACTCCTCGCGCCAATTTGTGTTGTGTTTTGAATGGGACAATATCAGTCGCATAATTATAAGAAAAACCTCTCCCCTCCATTTGTTCAGGAAGTAAACATCATATTTCCAGTTTGATAGCTTGTGCCTTTTTCATCTAAATGACACCAGGCTGCTAGCTATACTTTGCAGGCCCCCGGGACATTCAGCCTAAATATATAGGACCCGCAAACTCTTCCTTTAAATGAATCACACGTAAATGTGTGGAGTGTACGGCTCGCACACAGCCTTTGATCACAGCCCAACACAACTTCAAAAGAGAGAAAAGAGAATTCAATTTCGCATGCCCGATTTTTTCTTTTTTTTTTCTCCTTCACACTTCTCTCAAACAAAACAAAACAAAAAAACGACCAAAAACCATGTGTTGGGTATTGAGAAGATGATTTGCCAATCACTGTGGAAATCTTGGGCTCCTGTTATGAATCCATTATTGGCTGTTGCTTGAATAATTGAGCCGCACGCCATGTCTCTTAAAACAGTGGCGATGGAAGTGGCTTCACTGGTCTCCGGAATGTTGTCCCGCCAAACGGTTTGCACGCTCTGGAGCTTTCCTCAGAGAAAGACGAGGGAAGGAAACAGTGACAGAAAGGGACGAAAAACCACGTGGAAGCGTGAGAGAATGGATTGGAAATGGGTATCCAAGTAAGACTGATGCAATAAAGACGCCCCTGTGCGTGCGCACGCGCGGCGGCTGTGTCAGCAGCGAGAACACGTTAGTGAGGGGCAGCAGGAATGTCCGCCCATCTGTCAGGTTAACGTCGGCAATCTCTGCTCCCCTCTGTCCGTCTCTATCCGCATCGCTCTCCGTCACTCGGCAACAATATTCAGGTCAAAATAAAGCCATTTTTCCAACTTGCCTCACTTCATGGGTCTCCCACATCTACCACTCGCAATCTCTCGCTTCTGCTTATCTCCCACAGGGTTTATCTTTCCCTCTCGCTCTGGTTCAATGCAGACGTCCATCTCAACTATGTGTCCCCCGAACAGAGAAGATGTTGTTCAACCTCTCTTTTCCTATATACTGTGTGTTTGTGTGTGTGTGTGTGTGTGTGTGTGCCTGCGCGCGCACGTGCGTGCGTGCGTGAGTGCGTGCGCGTATATGCGCGTGTGTCTGGGTGAAAGTAAGTGTGTTTTCACACAGTGAAAAAATAAGATGCTGCCCTTTAAAAAGCTTTGTTCCAAGCTGCTTTTTTTTGGCTGAGCAGAGTACTTTCTAAAGATGAAAGCGGCTGACCTTTCTCGGAAAAGCACACATGCCATCAACGGCTGTTTTTATAAGCTGCCCAATGATGACCATCTCTATAAAGAGGGATGAGGGAGGATGGCTGGCCCTGTGGTAAGTGAGTATTGTAAAAAAAGGTGTTAATTGGGAACATCTTTTGTTATTCCTTGGGCTTACATTAGGCAGTTTCTCGAAGCGATAACAACTTAGCCAGGATATTGAACAAGATGGGTCGATGTGATGTAAAATTCTAAAATAATTGAATCTTCTAAATAAATAAATAAAATTTTTTAGCAAGAGTGAAAACACGGATCCTGGACTCTATAGGATTCTAAGCAAGTACAAATGTTTATGACGTACACCAACAAAACAGCGGAGGTCACATTTTTTACGCGACAACTTACAAGAAAACTGACATGGGAACACACACAGGAAATTGGTTGGTTGTTTCTGCCAGCTTGCGACCTTTGAAAAGGCAAGCAGCGAACGGGGCAAAGGTCAAACCGTTTGAGCTTCGAATGCGGTGCCTCGGCCACGCACCTGTGTGATGCTGCACGCACCCCGAGGGCAGCACTCACAGAGCCCTCGCCTTACAAGGGAGACAAGGGCCTAACGGTTGTCAACCGCTGTTGTGTGGGTGGAGGTCGCTCCTAGAGGGCCGGGGTCAGGGACAAAATGGACGACAAGAAACAAAGGCGTAAACAGCCATAATGCACTGCAGAAGAGCTGTGTAAGTACATTATTTATGCTGGTGAGTTACGTGAGTAAGTATGCAGACCAATGTTGGTGAGAATTAATGTAAAATAACCTAAACTAAAATTTAAAACAGGTTGTGAAAAACACTGTTATGGGAATATAAGGACTGCTATATCTTTTCTTTTAACTAAAGTATTATCACCCACTCACAGATTAAGCAAGTCCCAAGGCCTGGGATAGGTCAGATGACAAGCAAACTGTCAGAAGTGATAGTCGGTGTCTTGGATGCAGGAAAAAAATGTGGAGAGTTGTACAAAAGCCTGAGCGGCTTCGACATGGGGCCAAATCCCAGCCAGACATCTGGGTCAGAGCATCTCCGGAACACCGAGGCTCATGGGATACTCCAGGTCAGCAGTGGAATAAGATACAGTTCCACCTCACAACCTACGGCGCTTAAGCACCTTTATGGCGTGCCTGGGCAGGTTGGAGCAACACAAACAAAGGCCCGATAGCCACTGGCTCCCATGTGCGTCTATTTCACCCGTTACTTTTCTGAAAGGAAAAGGTAGCGTTCCCAACTCATACACGCATACACAAACACACAGCGATACGCAACCCTGCACACTGGAAGCACAACTTCTTACAGTGACTTGTAACATTCTGGCCTAAAGTCAATTTTACACTTAATTAGCCACATAATAAGAATTCATTTTGACTCCCCGCCCTGAACAAAGAGTAAGATCAACGGCCGTGCCGTGGCTGAGGATGTGTAGATGGGGATGATGAAAATACAACGAATCGTGTGTCAGTGTTTCTACAACCGCAAACAATATTGTAATGACGGAGTGTTGTGTGGCTGATAAACGTGGCTCGGATTTTAATTGGTTGAGATATAATTGGAACAAAAGGATAACATCGTTTTATTGTCGACCAGCAGATACACAGGTGCTGACTCCACTAGGCTTTGTTTTTTTTAACTAAAGTTGCCAGGGGTGATTTTTCTTGTTGACAAAGGAAACACACACAGCAAGTTTGCACATAATACTGTCTTGGAATTGTCCTGTAACAGACAACAAATGTATATGCTGGGTGGTATTTCGCTGGGAAACACTACTATCACGCTGGGAGGCTTAAACTGCTGCTTTAAGCAGATATACATTTTTTTAAAAAGCCAAAGACTAAATTCAAATTGAACTATCCTGTTTGTTTATGTCTGTTTGCACCAAACATTGTTTGTCAGGAAACTTGTATGTTTCTGTCTCTCTGCGTTTGCCTTTGTCTTCGGCTGCCCCCCGCCCCCCCTCCCCCCTGAGAACAACTCAAATGACGGCGGACCTCCCGATGTGCAGCGTCTGATCCGGTCTCGTCGAGACAAACAGACAAGGGCAAAGACAGCTCTGCGTCGCGGAGAGACTACAAAGTTGTCCGTCGCAATAAAACGGTTAAAGAAAAAAACATACTAATGCATGCTCGCGGCATTGATTCACAGATATCTACTCAGGAGTCTTATACTTTTCTCTTCTGTTGCTATGTGTAAAGTAAAACTATTTTCATGATGTACGATTGCTCGTAAAAACTGTTCTCATTGCATAAGTGTATCATCGCACAATCTCTCGCCTCAAATGAGTCCACTTGCCGCTGTAGGAGCCCATCACTCGTTGTAAGAAGCCGAATGGGTTACGAGGGCCTCAACTTCCTTCCAAATTATGACCTCAAATCAATGACTATACATTTCTGTCTGAACAGTTTACTCAGGATCGAACCTCGTCAGCTGGCTGATGGCCGCGTGCGTTCTGGGGACAAGAAAAATTCGGGTTTGACCTCTGAAAATGCCACATATTGACATTTTCTGCTTTGGTGGTAATTGTTGTAGTATTGACTGGTGAGAGTGAGAGGTTAAGGCAAGATAGGGCCCCAATCATTGAGCAGGAAACGCACAGACGCGCGCACGCACCCACGCACAAATTCACGGACGCAACGTTAAACTGATACGCACATATCAGCCGACCATCCAAAGGCATGTTCCACCAAAGATCCCTTTCGCCAAATCGCAAATCGTCATTTATATCATACACATTAATGCCACCCACCCAACAGAATATTTGGCATAAATTATGATCCTACTTGAGGGATTTTGTTCCACTGGACTTTGTGTTTAAAGCGTACGGCGAGGAAGGGGGAAAGTGCGCATCCGTGACGCACTTCAAAGGAAAGCCCCTGTTGCTGTAATCTTGGACAGCGTCGCTTCGATTTTGTGACGAAAAAAACGGAATTCTTTCTAGCGCTCGAAGCTAGTGGGCGAAGATTCGTTGTCGCTGGATTTTTAGGTTGGGAGACTGTGACAGGAAAAAAAAAACAGCAAATTATCCACGATCACAGCAATTGCATCGCTTTTTCTATTGTTTTTCTGCGGCACGTAACACAATAATCAACCACTATCAAAGCAAACAGAAAGAAATAAAATCAGTGGCCTGGGAGAACATGCACATGTGTTGTCATGGATCCATATAAAAACACAAAAAATACACAGGCACAAAGAGTGCTGCAGACAACACACAAGCATCCACTAATAATTATCAACAAAATAAATAGAACTGTTCTTCCAAGGGGCTTCTTTAAATAAGGACTTGGCAGATGCTATAAAATAATAGCCTTTTTGTTAACGCTGCCTTTCATCTCCACTTAAAAGAAGATATTTCCTCCCCCCCAAAAATTAATCCTTTAAAAAGAGATGAGCACGCTGTGACAAGTGGTTGTTCTGGGACATCTGTGAGAAAGGAAAAAAAAAAAAAAAAACATTCTGCTCTGGGTGTACAGAGTTATTTGTTCATTTGTGCAATATGATGAGGTGATAAAAATCTTATTATTGTTTTTTCCTCCAATGAGACTGTTTCTGCAGATCACATGGCAGGCTATATGATGTTGAATCCAGCACATGTGGCTGTCTCCATGGGAACCAGGCTCATCACACACTCAATTGAATGTACGTCATCCTCAAATACGGTTAAAAAAAAACATATATATATATATCCCCTGAAAGGATTCAGTCAATCTTTAAAAATGATAAATAATCAGCATGACTCCCCTCGCCATGTAGATTACAAGTGATATGATGCATTTGATCAGAGAGAGAAAGATAAATACTTAAGAGGTCACTGATTGCTTTTGATTTCTTTTTTTCCATTTTCCATAACAGCTCCATCAATGAGAAAAATCACCACCTCGTTAAAAAATATGTATGTGGTTTCTTTTCGTGATATATAGGGACTCAACGCGTACACACTTCAGACACAGGACATACCGACTCTTATGTTCCAAACCCGGATTATGTGTAATAACAGCGCTCAGGGTGAGCCAAGGTCAGAGTCCGGTGAATTCATTGAGAGTAACCTCAAGGACACTAATAGTAGATTGTAGAGTGGAAAAGCCTAATTTTACATTTTTGGCAGCCAGCTCTCCCAGGGTGACTTATAACAACCGAGCCGCTGTATATTCAGCATCTCGCTCAAGGACATTTTGACAGAATCCACGGCTATTGATGTGCACGCCGTCTGCCTCTCGGAGATTGAATCCGTAACCTTACAGTAATGGGATGGTCTCCCTAACCACTAATCTGCTCCGCCACCTGAGAAGAAGAGGCGGAGCGATAGGAGGCCAGATAGATAGACAGATAGATAGACAGAGAAAATATGAGCGCACGGAGGAAAAAGGGAAGAAGGGAGCGGGTGTGGAGGAAGGAGACAGACGGCAGGGAGAAAAAGATTGTAATTGAGCAGAGGCCGAGGCGGAGGTGGTGGGGAGAGGAACAAAGTGTGAGTGATGGCGTGGAGAAAGTAAACTAAAATAGTGAAGCTGAGGACGGGGAGTGATGGAGATGACACAGAGAGCGAGGCATTGAATTAAGTAGAACGAGGAGAAGAAGAGGTAAAGGAGAACTGCCCAGGACTAAAAAGCAAACTTGATAAAGTTGGAAAAAATAAATAAATTTAAAAAAAATGGAGGTCGCATTCACAACAGCGTCTATCCACCCTGGCCTCCCCTGTCTGGATGTCTCTTCTAAATACCCATCAGCCATTGGTCAGGCAGGAGGAAGTGGTAAGCGCTGAACCCTGTGACCCTTCATTTCCTCAATGACAAATTCGGGTGTCCTTTCATTCCACTCCCTCTCTATCTCACTTTCCACCAGGGCTGTCACATATTCTCATTAGTCACCGTGGCAGCTACAACGACATATGTGTGTGTGTGTGTGTGGGTCTATAGGCCTGGGTGTGGGTGCGTTTCTTTGCACGTGTGCACATGTGTGTGTGTGTGTGTGTGTGTGTGTGTGTGTGTGTGTAGGCTTTTGGAGAGAGTCCAAGACTTAGAAACAGAGGAGGCAGCTATTGCACGTGAAAAGAGAGAGAGAGGGAAATGATGCGTGCATGTAATAACGAGGGGAAAGCCTGTGTTTGTGTTTGTCTCTAGGATAATGCGTGCATCTGTGTGTACATCATTCATTCTCATTACGTTTTTTTAGGGGTTATTTTAAAGCCTTGATTTATCCTATACCATACTCTATATATTATTCCATAGAGGTTATTCCGGGAAGCTTTCGGCTGTTCAAATGATTACAATGCACAACCACAACCCACATGCTTACGGTCGGGCCTTTCCCAAATTAACGTGACATAGTGGGCGAAAAATGCCCCCCAAAAGGGATGGCCGTGTGTTTGTGTTCCGTATGATTGGCAAAATAATAAAAAAAAAAAGTAAACACAAGGAGAAAAAGAAAAAAGTCTGGACAAAGTCATGGCCGAGAGGACACCGGCATCCTCGTGGCTGACGCGTTTTCCAGTGCGAGCTGGAGCCGAGTTCGAAAAAGTGTCAGCCGGAAAAGCCAACACAGGCACACGGGTGGAGCGGAGCATGAAACCCGTGATCAGTAGATTTTTTTTTTTTTTTTTTTACATTCTACATTTTTATTCATTCTCCGCCCTTCCGCTGCCCCGGAAATGCTCTTCCCTGTTAATATAGCTGTGCTACGGGATTAATTGCACGCGGGCAACTGGGTCCAGTGTGTCGGGCTGAGATGGGGGATTCGGTGGCACCTCGATCGTGCCTGTGTACTTTACACCGCGGGATGTGATTGAATTGGGCAGATAATTGGCTCGTACCGGCCAATTGGTATTGCTCAGTCTGACAACCACGGAGAACAACCCCGTGGACTCAAAATCTGCCCAATTATACTCTGGTGTGGGGTCAGCGTTCAAAACAGCTGACTCTGACAGACGTCCCGTTGCCCACGCTTCATCTCTGTTCAAAGGCGCACAAATTGCACTGTGGCTCATGTGTGTGCCAATTTGCGATGTGGAAACCGAATAATACAAAATGAATGCATACGGTTATGTTGCGTTCAGGTGCCCTGCCTTTTCTTTCGTTTCTCCCGTGTGTTTGTGTGTTGTATTGTTCGTGTCTGGCCTGCTGGGTGTGGCGTCCTTCAAGCTGCGGTATGGAAGACTGGTTCTGCTGAAGCCTCGCGTGCACCGCTCCGACCATGACCCCGAACCCGAACCCGAACCCGAACCCGAACCCGAACCCGAACCCGAACCCGGAGACTCTTGTTATTACAACCAGCGCACATTCCCGACTTCCTGCCACTTGTTTTCTTGAATACTTCAAAAACTGCCTCAAGTCTCCGCTTCCTCGTATCCGTCCTCAGAGTCCAAATTAAAACACAGACCTTTTAGGGGTTCCGCAGCATTAACTTTGATCCTATCCTATTGCCTGTTGTGAGTCCAGCAATGTTAATGGAGTGCAATGTTTAATGCGTAGAGCGGACTAAAAGTAGGACCGATGTTTTAAATGGGATCCAGAGGGAAGGTGAAATGAGGGAGTGGGCAAGACGGAGCAGGACGAGAATATCAAATACAGAAGATACAAGTGAATAATATTGGTTGTAATAGTTCTTATTTATTCTTTATAATAAAGTCAATGTTTTGATGGTTAAAAAAAGGATTCCATGTTTGCCAGGTTCAGCTAAATTCAATTCTTTTAGATTAACATTTAAAAACCGCCTATAGACATACGGTATGACAACTTATGCGCACACACAAACACACACAGACACACACACACACACACACTTTTTCCAGTATCGCAGCGATTATGTGACCACTGGGGTCAGGAACATATATACGCGCGTGACTTTCCCCGGTGAGGAAAAAATAAGGAAAAGAGGGGACATCTATCGCGTCCAGTTTAAAAAACTTGGCCTTAAACTCTCATTAGCAGCGCTTTCTTGAAAAAATAAGTTGGATAACTAGGGCGGGCACGGAGCGTCAGTAAGCCCTGTTGAACCGACGCTGGGAATGTTCCCTGGCCTTTTTAATGAGGTTTCACCCATTACACATCAAAGAGGCCTTGATATAGAGTTCTGTCTGACTTTGTATGGATTTGTAGGAACCTAAATTCACTCTTCCATCTTTGAGCCTCTGCCACAGTTTCCCCCTTTCCCACCTGTCTCCTTTCTTGTCAGTCACCTCCGTTTCAAGGCCTTTTCTACGCCAATCTTCCGTATCTCTGTTCTCACATCCTGTACCCCTCCACTTCTCGCCCCCCCGCCCTCGGCCATCAGGCACTTTTGTATTCATTCGCCACCCTTTGTGTCTTACTTTGGTTGCTGTGCTTAATAAATGACAAAACATGGGACGGTTTGCCAAGTTCAAACCCCCGGCGATTCAGACCATTCAGATTTCATCGAGCTGTGTATATTTGTGTTCATTTCGTGCCATCGTGTTCCACCTCTCTGCCTCCTTTCCATTATATACTGTATTTATGTTAAAAAAAAAAATCATATTAGGTCGGATTACACACTCAACATAAGATGTGCTTTCACCTACACAGAGCTTGAAAAAGAGGGCCAGCTTGAAATTCATAAAAAGAGGTTCTGTTCCATTAGTTCAATACACTTTTTAACTCTTAATGCAGCTTTATTTATCATAGTTACTGTTTTTATTTTTTATTTTCAACTGTAGTTAAAAAAAATATGTAACACTGTTACTAGGCCTAATTCTAGTTCAGAAACAAACCTGGCATGAGTGTGTGTGACTATGAGTATTGCCCATCCCAATCACTCCACATGACGGTATCAAAATTACGACGGTATCAAAATTACGAGTGTATATCCAGTACACGCAAAACACACAATCACGCACAAACACAAAAGAGCCGCACCACCAGCTGCCCCATTGACAACAAACTCACTCAGCCAGTCAGACATGCAGTGGCTCCACCCTGATTTCCCCACACACGTCCTCGTTCATTATTGCAAGTCTCGTGTGATGTGTGTCTACCTAAGCTGAATATGTAAGTGTGTGTGTGTGCGTGCGTGCGTGCGTGCGTGCGTGCGTGCGTGCGCACGCGTGCTACAAGAGCTTTTATCGCGTGTCCATACACATCCGTTCAATAGCATCCGGGAACGCCGCCAAGCGAGAGACGGAAAAGAGAAAAAGGAGCTGTGCAAAAACACAGATCCAAAGATGGAGAGAGAAAGAGAAGGACAAAGGGAGGAGGGAATGATAGCGGACGGGGGGAGAGAAAGCGATGAAGCAGCTGAGAAAGAGAGACAAATCCTTTAACTCATACCATGGCCACGAGGTAGATGGTAAACGAAGGTAGTGAAGGCGAAATTGTAACTGAGCGCGATACAAAATGTAATTATCGCTATTCGTGCACTTCATTATCTTGGCTCAGGTGTTCTAATGGTCCCATCATGTTATCGTTGGGAAACGGTGATGCTCCATTGGCTTCACTTGTTGTTTCTAGCCTCCCTCCCTCTGTCTCTCTTCCTTCCCATCATTTCCTGTGTTGCCGTGTGTCGTCCCCTGACAATTTAATGGACACGAAAAGAAATAGAGGAGCTCAGGCCAGTCCAGAAACAGCCCAGGGTCAATCTTGCAAACGTCGATCAGCTGTGCGGCCATTCTGACGGCGAGTCAGGAGGAGCGCCACATCGGAGTCGGGCCACAATGCTTCAGAAAGCTGCTCAATAACGTCACAAGGACTTTATCAGCAGTCGGCCTTTGTCCGGGGGCTACCCAAATACCTGCAATCCCACGGCAAAAGGGATCATTCCATTGGCTCATGAAGAACGCATCATGCTTTGAATATGAAGGTTACCGTTAAAAAAGTAATAGTAATACTTTTAACACCGGGAAACATCTGCTTTAACATTTGCTGTAGAATATCATTGTTTGTCGTGCACTCTTTCTTAATCAAGGTAGTTCTGTGGAAGGTCACAAGCGCCGTTGCCGTAGGGTGTTTCACGCCTCCTACAGATTATGGCATTCAAGCGAAACAAAAACGAGGAGGCATCTCCTCTCGGCGAGTCTGAATGCCGGCCCGTCTCCAGAGTCCACTGCCGGCAACTAAGACGCTGGAGTGCCTTCCTCAAGTAGCGTAGTTTATGTGTATAATTCCATAAAGTAACACCTCCATTACTTTGGTTGTCTCCCTCCATAATGAAGTTATTGTTCCATGAGCGGGATAGGCTCAGTCCAATTATGCCGCAAGGTCAGTGCTTATTGATTTACCATTCATCTGTTGCTGAGGTCATTACCGGCATGGTTGCTGTGATGATAATCTTGATTATGGGTGGATTGTTCGAGTAATGTGACGAAGGAGGGAAGAAGGAGGAGAGGGAAGAGAAATATGGCCGCGACGAGCCGGTAAACAAAGGGAAGATATAGTTGAGGAAGAAATAATAATAAAAAAATAAAAAAAAATGAATGAATGCATGATTTCATCTTTTAAAAGAACCTGTTATTTCCCCTTTGACATTCGGGAAAGTCGCGGGAGGAAACACAAAAGAGAGGAAGGAACTTAAAAGATTAGTCATTCAAATGAATGACTAATAACACACGCAGAGGATTATTGGGCCAGAGGTCGTAATGTAAAGCGTTATGTAAAGCGAGATATTGTGACGGCATCAAATTCTCCCTAGGATTAAAAAAATATATAATATCAAATATATAATATAAATATATGTTTTATCTCTGGGTATTTGCATTTCAAACCAAGTGTGCTCACTAACCACTGTCATTGAAAAGCAAATGAATTGATAAATGATATGATTTGAAAATAAGGAAACATTTCCGCTGGCCGAGTCGTCTTTCTCCAGCGACTCTCTCTCTCTGTCTCTCTCCCACTCTCTTTCCATCGGCTCTGGACGCTTGTCAATAAGAACCTTCAATAAAATCCCTCCGAGCATCGTGTAATTATATAATCAGGGCCTGGATTAGACTCTGAATTTCAACGAGAAGAACACGTCAGACAAAAAACAAATCAACTGATGGCCGCCATCAGGAGGCGTGTCGATGCAAGAGGCCCCACGTCGCGGGGCGGCTTCTAGCAAAGAATGGGTAATGCCGAATGGTGACCTTGTACGTGGGATCCTATCTTCGCCTTGTTAACGAGTTGGAACAGATACAAACCGACGAGATTTCATTTACCATATCTTTGCTGACACTTTCGAACAGTGGCTTCTAGCTACCGCCACGTTCAGCGCTCCTCAACGCTCAGATTCAGGAGGCTGACATGAAGATTTATTTATTTATTTCCCCCCCCCCCCATTTTGACTCCTCTTATTAACGCTCTGAACGATGTGAAATACGAACGCAGCGCCACAGCAGCTCCGCTCTCCCATCTCGTCAGCATGGGGAGAAGGTTCGAGAAGGCCCGGCAGGCTTAGTCAGTGAGCCACGACTGGTTCGGTGCTGCTTGCGCGAGCGGTGGGGTAGGACACAAATCCGCAGGAAGCGGCCATTTTAATCAATCGACGGCGTCAACTGCATTCCCCCGCAGATGTCTGGAAGGACACGCCAATATCTTTCAGCGCTACTGACAGTGTAATAAAAGAGATAAAAGAGGAGGCAGGAGACGGAGGAAAAGAAAAGGAAAAAAAACAAACAACAACAGACCGGCAGAGAAGGAGTAACCAAAAAAAACGGTCTCCATCCGGCCCGTCCTACTACCAGGAGGCAGCAACAACAACAACAACACATCAATGAAAGAACATCATCAAATATTTAAATATTGAACGTTGTCTAACTTTGATCCATTCCAAATGACCCATGAGAGGCTGCGCCATAACATACATACGCTCAGAACGAAGGCACGCAGCGTTGTATGCAACCCATTAATCGGGCAATATGGAGCACGAGGCAAACACAGCTCGCGTCTGAGAGAAAATCAAATGCTTTTCAGCCCCCCCCAAGTAAAAGAGACGCTGTGAGATTTACTTTGGGCTATATTACAGAGGGAGGGACGGCTTGGCCACAGTGGAAGGTATGTATTTATCTAGAAGTGCGTCTGTAGTTTGGTTTGTTTCACCTTGGGAGGCTTTCGGCAAGAAAGAAATATAATAATAAATGTTCAAAAACTTTGATTTGAATTTGAACCAACAAGGGCAGAACAGGCAGCAGCAGGAGGAGGAGGAGGAGGAGGAGGAGGAGAGCGGTACGCGCGCAGCAAAAACGCTGAGAAGGAGCAAAAAGATTTCACAGGCAGCGAAACGCGGCTCGATCGGCCCTGCCGAGCGAGAGTGGCACGCACACGAACCCAGGCAAACAAAGCAGCACACTTCAAATTTTAAGGGTTAAATCCGTTTTTGAGTCTGACATCCTAATCCATGTATTTGTGTGCAATTGCCTTGTCAACTATGTAAAGGCCCAGGTATCTGTTTTACCGCATTTACCTACAGGTATGAAACTACCAGAGTCTGCATTTACTCTGCATTAACAGAAACACTCGACGCGACGACAAAGCTTTTATCACAGCCGCACAAAGAAAACACATTTATTTACCTTTAACTGCGGCGGCTTCGGAACAGCTTCCGAGGAAAAAACGAAAAATGATTTCATAGTACCACTACAGCACTCCTCGCCTCTGCTATTGTGCTCTCTCATTCTCTCTGGCTTGAATGAATGGAGACCAAATTTAGTTGCTATAAAAAAAAAAAACTAGGAGGCTCAGATTTTCCCATATACTGTAAATAGCAAATCATATCATTTGATAACAGGGCTTTACAAGCTTGTAAAATTGTGCTGCATAAACCCAGCAAATAGAACAAAGAAACGACGGCTGGACAGTGTGTGCTTGTACTTGTCGATTAGTTGTGCGTTGTTTTCATTGCCAGCCTGACACAAACGTGCCCCCCCCCAAAAAAAATAATAATCGAGATAAAAGTGAATAGCACAGGGAGAGAGCAGCGAGTGTGCAGCCTCGTGAGACAAAGCAAAAAAGATTCGATATCCCAGAGAACGAGCAGCACAATGCGGTTTGATCACGCTTGGCGAGAGAAGAACGTGCACACAGAGACACACACACACACACCCGTGCAAACACAATCACGCACCTCAAATAGAGGGCTTGTATCCCCTACGACGATGTCATCCTAAAATATGTATTTTTTACCAACTGATTGTCTCGATGATGGAATAATTAAACCCTATGTTGTCATTCCGTCACTGTCGGCCCGTGCACGCTGAACCCCCAGTAAACAGAGTGAGGCATCTAAGCGTTTGCTAATTTATTGATTACGGATTTCCTATTTTCCACCCTCGACCTCAAGCATTTGGATCCGAAAGCTCACACCAATTAAGGTGTGAGAGATGAACCCACTTATTCCACGTACAGACTGGATACAGGCCGAAATATCTGAGGGACCACGACGTTCAGGTGCAATAATACCAATGAATGCCAAAATGGATACCGGCCTTTAAGTTGATCTTTTTTAGTATAAAGTAAAAGTAACATGTCAAATTTGGTGCGACTGTGCCAAAAGTTGTCTCGATGCTGGTCAACGTTTCATTAATGTCTCAGTATAGCTTTCCCCTCGCCACACATGGGATACGCTTGAGCACACGCGGAGTGTGTTGGGGTTGTCACTGACAAATGTCTGCTCGCATGACTCGAGCCGTCGGTCGGGGCGCGCGAGGTAAGCCTCTCCCATCTGTCGCCCTCACGAGCAGGTGGGCCGGGTAATGATGTGGCGTGGCATGGCTCAGACAGGGCACCGGTGAACGGAGACGGGCAGCGGAGACATGTCAGCCGCTCCTCTTTTGGAACATAAAAACGACTTCATCAAGCCCGAGTGGGACATATAAGCCCATTTAGAACTTGGATCCACCTCTATCCTAGATTCGGGTTAGAAGGTATGACGTTCCTGCCACACAAAGTCCCGTGGTTAAGCTACTTGGGACCCTAACCTCACCCTCACTTTAATGAACTTGCTGCATTAGCCAGCGCGCTGCGTACGAAGTCATTAACACCTCAGCAGAGCCATGAAAACCATCTGTTTCAAGCATCCATGGACCGAGACAGAACTATGACCCATGTCAACAGTTATTTTTTACCCACTTATCAACCTTGCCCCCCGCCCACCCCAACCCAGGTTGCGCGAGGACGTAAATAGAATAACAACATCTAGAGGCATTTTTTTTTTAAACTATACGCAGATGGTGATCCACCAGGGCTACAAATCCCAGGTACGGCTCAAAGAAAATACGAAATGAAAAAAAAAAAAAACAAAAAAAAACACTGATCATCAAAAACATCCATCTTGACCGCTTCCAACTTTTCAACATACAAAATGGCAGTGCGGAGGTTAAGCTGTTCATAGTGAGAAGTCGACAGTAAATGCCGCAGCAGCAGCAGCATCACGGCCCATTACTGTCTTTTACGAGACTTCCAGCCATTGTGTCCGTTCAGCCTCTGCTGCTGACCTCACTTGACACCCTGATGTAAAGCCCCAGCCATTCGTGCATTTAATGGAACGGCGGTCATTTCTTAGGGCTTGCACAGCCCACGCTGGAGATGAATGCAGCACACGCTGATTATCCATAATGCACACGTAGGAGCCGCTGCTAAACAACAAGCAAGCACGCAATTGGACAAAGATTACCATTCAGATTGTTACCAGCAATTAGAGATGCACAAATCAGTTCCAATCCAATAGCCATACCAATCATGGAGCCCTTAAATGTAAAAATACATTACATTTTAATGTATTCTAAAGCCATTTATTTTAGCAGCAGCTTAAGTCAGCTACACATACCAATGGGCATAGGAATGCAAATAGCGTCGGCTAATGTTTAAATGTTTTCAAAAAATGAACTTATGCCTGCATGTGCCCAAAGCATACACAGGGAAGCTTTTGGCGGCCGAAGACTTGATATTATATGTGACTGTGACTGGGGCATGACCACGGCAACACTGAGTCACTGAACGCACTCACACAGACACTTCCCATTCACTCAGGAGTGAAACTGACCCCTCTCTGTCAAATCCTGTTAAAGGAGAAGAAATGGTTGTAGGTTCTAATCCCCGCTGCTCAAACCTGAGCCGCTCTCCATGACAGACACACAGATGAAGTGTCAGGCGCAGAGAGGGAGACTCAGACAGGTAGCAGACGGACAAACAGCCCGTTTGCAGACAGAGAGATAAGTGTGAAGTGTACACTCTGTGGTATTGCTTTTAAACGAAATGTTTCCCTTCAAGAAGGGAACCATGTGGTTCCTGCAGACAGCATCGGTTTGCGATTTCCTGCAGAACCTGCTGCAGGTTTATCAACAAACAAAATGTTGCCCACATTACATTTTGACAAGTGTGTTTTTTTTTTTTTTTTTTTTTACCGGGGAGCTGATTATAAGTTGTCTGCGTGTGTTGATATTTGGTATACACTCTGAAGATACTAACGGAACCATGCTCACTCGGTTGTTTCATGATTTCAAACAATGGTCTGATTTATAAGACCTAAGTTTGTCAGACAGGTAGCAGACGGACAAACAGCCCGTTTGCAGACAGAGAGATAAGTGTGAAGTGTACACTCTGTGGTATTGCTTTTAAACGAAATGTTTCCCTTCAAGAAAGGAACCATGTGGTTCCTGCAGACAGCATCGGTTTGCGATTTCCTGCAGAACCTGCTGCAGGTTTATCAACAAACAAAATGTTGCCCACATTACATTTTGACAAGTGTGTTTTTTTTTTGTTTTTTTTTTACTGGGGAGCTGATTATAAGTTGTCTGCGTGTGTTGATATTTGGTATACACTCTCACTCACTCGGTTGTTTCATGATTTCAAACAATGGTCTGATTTATAAGACCTAATTTTGTGCACATGCAGTATTGCAAAAAACAGGCACTCTCAATGTTTTTCTACACAACAATCTGGGTTTGTTTCTTTCCAGCCATTGCTTTGAAGTTGAAAAGCGGATATTTGTGTCAAAGAACACGGAGTTCAAAATCAGACCAAGCCAGGAAAACTTTCAAAGCGATGAAAGGTACACTCTCTGTGGATACAGACTTGAGTTAAATGGGTTAATTAAATCTCATCTGAATCTTCATTTGACCAAAAACAATACCCAATTAACAGACTTCAACCGATTTGGGAGACAAGGAAGATAACCTCCCATCTGCACTTTTCTTCACCTCACAACCCTGTGTCACACTTTAGCTGGTTTCATAGAGATTTTTTTTTTTTTTTTCAGGATAGATAGATTGAGTTTTAAACAATAAAATGGTATGGTCACCTACATAAAGAATTTCAATTCATGTGTAGCACTATGCTTTTACTCCCTCTTAGTGGCTTTCAATATACAAGTTACACAAACGTGCGTGTTTGTGTTCTGTCATGCTCTTCATCTGGTTAGGAACTGTTTGCATCTCAGCAGCAGTCAACTAAACCCGCAAATAGATTTATTCTTAAAATAAAAAGCTACTTTTATTTACCTAAATAAAATGAATAAATTACCGCTGTTAACTGCTTAATGCTATGCTACCGGGTCAGAGCGAGTAACACAATCACCGGCAACATCAACTCCAACTCCAACACTTGCCTCCACCGTACGGCAGTCAGTCGCCGTTGATGGAAACGGGCCTGATGGCTGATTGATGCCTGGCGTGACGGGAGTGGTCACAGACGAGCCATCAATCATAATTGTGGGACTATGTTTCGCGAGACGCACAAGGAGACGGTGAAAAAGAGCAACAGGACAAACAGGAAGAGGAAAACAGCGGTGACGGGGACAGGAAGTGAAAGGGCAGGCTGATTGTAAAGTGACAGCTGCTTTAATCAGCCTGCACACACATTTTGGAAACGACGCAGCGCGGAAATGCCACTCGAAAGTGTCTGAGTGATGGAGAGGAACAGCGGGTTGAACTCAGCCTCCCGTCACGATCTTAAACGTGGACCATATTGCTGATCAGATCAATGTAGATTAGCCTAATTGATTGATCGCCGGAGTGAGGGGGTCGGTCAGGCAGCTCAGTTGTTAGTGCGAGGCCAGTTTGTCATCGTTTATGGACGATAAGTGACGATGTGTGTGTGAAACAATCATTATCAAGCTATCGGTGTGGGGGGGAATCAGTCAGATGGCGATGAAAGACGAAGACAGATAGCAGGACAGACAGAGACAAGGGCAGACGTTTCCTTTTTTTCCCGGGTAGCATTAGAAGGTTGACTCTGGAGCGTGGCGCCCAACCTGGCAACCCTCCAGTTTGAGACAGAGACAGAAAGACAGAATCAATTATTTAACATACGAAATCAGATAAAGATTGATAGTGGTAATACAAAAGAAAGAACTTGAAGGAGAGACAGCCAGACAAGAGAGTGGGTAAACAAAAGGATGTTCAGAGTGAGGAGAAGTAATTTCTTTCCTCCCTTTTCCACTCATTTGACACTTTTATTTCTTTCTTTCTCCTACCTCTCCCTCTCTCCCTCTCACCCTCTCTCTCTCTCTCTCTCTCCCCCCTGTGCGGCTGAGGGCTATGATTATAGTCAGTGATGGGGTTCAGGAGGTCTTTGTCTTGTGCAGTCTGTATAATATGCTTCTTATGAGATATTACTGGTAAATAATTCATACACTCAGTCACACAAACAGGAACAAAAGCACATTTATGCATTGGTATGCACATACTGTAGCCACACCAACGCACGCACGCACAGACATGCACTTAACCGGCGACGGGGCTTAAAATAGTTTTCCAGTTAAAGGGATAATTCATAATTCAGCAATTATGCGTGGCACAGCCTACCAGCAAAATCACAATCTAACCTTTGCATTTTGTGGTTTTAGCCATTTCACTGTCTTAGGTTGCTTTGCATTTCACTGCATTACGCCTGAGCGTGAAGGAGGGAGCGCAGAATATCCCACAGAGAAGTGGGGTTAATCTACATGTTTTCCCAGGCGTGCATATGGAAATGAGAAGCCAATTCATATTTACTTCATATTAACTGCAGGGTCTATTTGCATACACGGGCAATTTGCCTGTTGCGTATTACGGCACTTAACAAATATCAGTAAATGAATAGTCGGGGGCGGGAAAATACACACGCGCTTCTCCCTGTCATTCTCCTGGTTACGTGAGTTTCTAGTAATAAGTACTTTGTGTATCCACTTCCATTTCTATTAGTGTGGAGGTATTTGTCAAATACTGGAGTGTGTGGCCCTGATGAAAGAACATGTTCATAAGGTCTTGCTGTAAATGGGATTTATTTCAGTTCATGAGTCAACCCTTAAAGCGCCATCGCCTGAGCATATGGGAGTTTTATTTTTTCCCAGCACATCTGTATTTAACATCCTAGACAGAAAAAGGGAGACTACGTGTGTTTGTATCGGCATTCGCTGCACAAAAGAACCTGGACACATAAGGCATGTGCACGATGTGGGACAAAGTCCATAAGCTGAATCAAACCCACTGCATTATTAGTGTGCAGCACATGGCCGGCAGAGTCACCGATGCCATCCTCTGCGACTTCAATCCCGCGTGCCCAAAAAGTGATTTATCCGTCAGACTCGGGGACAGAAGCTCCGAGTTTCTGAGTGACAGTGAAAATTTGAATAAAGTTAGCAACACAAATTCAGTTTAAAAAAGGAAAAAGGGGTCCGGAGAGCTGCTGAATAATGATGAGTCTTTCTTACATTGCTGTGAAATTTGAAATAATAAAGCATCTGTTAACCATGCAATGGTTAATGGTAAAAGGCAGTCAGCTGCACGACGTAAGTAATGCTACACAACGTTTACTACTGCAGACTGTACCTCCGTAACATTTGTGTAACAAACCGAGGTACCATACAGTAAATGGCACTTTATGGTTACCCTCGCTGATGTTCCACATCATCGCCGCTACGCTGACAGGAAGCTCAGAACAAATAAAGTCTGGCAACTTGTAGATTGTTTATACACTCAATTCGTTTCTCCTCAGCTTGGGGTTTGTCAAATCAATTTGATTTGTTTTCTCAACAGTTTTTATTTATTTTTTTTTAAAGAAGGAAATATTTCATTTTCTCACGACAGGTTGCTTCAGGCAACACTTCTGGCGGCGTCGGGAGCTTCTCCTGAGCATTTATTTGCCTCATCCGCCACTTGTGTTCGAGTTCGCGACTGCCGCCATCAAGGGCACATTGTGAACCCGTCACAGGCGTGGGTGTGAGCGCACGCGAGGCCTGGGATGTAGGAAATCTGCACGCGTGACCCCGGGGACATATCAGGAGAGAGGTCTGGAAAAATATCCCAAAACACACACTGTCAGGAAAAGGTCCTCGCGCTTGAGGAGTGGGGACCATGAAATGCTGGACATTCTTTCCACGCACAAAATGATCGGCTTCCAAAATAGTCATCGTGTGCTGTTTTCATATATTAATAGAAAAATAACACACATAATGCTGGGTAGTTTCATTCGTAGCAAATGCTATCCGCTCTTGGTGGGTTTGGTATGTAAAATGTGAACGTGAAAAGCGACAAGTAACTACAGCCGTATAATAAGTGTAGTGGAGTACAAATATAAAGAGGGGCGAAATGGAAATACTCACGGAGTACACCGTCCTTGGTTATGCTCCACTGACTGGGAGTGACACCAAGGAGCCACAGGCTGCGCAAATGATTTAAGCTATTTGTGACCACCAAAGAGGAGGACTTTGATTTTCTCACGCGGGTCCATGTAGCGCTGACGATGCATCGTGACAGGCGCCTCGAGTGTCCAATCATTGAATCACCTGTCACTCAAACAATGTCATACTTACAGCTCCTGGTTGAATTGTAAAAGGCCAGCGTGCCTACAAATCAGACCCCAAATAAAAAAAGGCATACATTTATATTTCTCCTGAATTGAACTGAACCGATATTGTAAAATGAGCTAATTATATCGGATGAATGTGTCATCCGAGCAGGGATTTTTGCGCACTCCCGTGTGTCAGATTCCAAGCTATAGAAAACATATAATGAGATCTAAAAGAGGAAAATAATGTATTCTTTTCATGCATATTTAAATATGTCATGTGTATTTTATACATTTTTGGATAAAAAAAAATAAAAAAAAGTTAGAAGTTGAATGCATATGAATAAGCAGAACCGATACAGGTGAGCACTGTCCAGGCCTGTAAAAAGAGCGCAGCCTCATCCGGTGCATTTGTATTTAGTGTCTATATGCTGTCTCTCTGAATAACAACACTGTCCTCTCAGCGAAACTGTAACTGACAATGCTTTACTCAGCCCCGAGGCCAATTTTAAATGATTAAACCGCAAACGCGCACAAACACACAGGTGAACAAACCTTATTCGGTCTGACAAAACTTATGTTAAAAAAAAAAAAAAGAAATACGAGGCATTCGAATAAAAATTGTGACAAGGACAACGCACTCTGAGTTTACGGAAGTAAGCCAAGAAAGAAACGTATGCGCGCGTGGCCTCGTATATATCACTCAATAAAATGTCATGAAAAGAAAAAGAAAAATGGCCGACACAGTTTTTTTTTAAATCAAGGCCACAAACATGCTGCTAGAGTTTAGCTGCGGAGATTTCCTCTCATCTGGCCGCAAGAGCATTAACGGGGTCAGGTCCTGATATTGGCCGATAAGGCCTGGCTCTCAGGCAGCTTTCCAATTTCTCCTAAAGGTGTTGGGAGTCCTTTGGGGTCAGTGCATCTATCTAAAAAAAAAAAACACCCCGGTGGATAGAGCGTCAGCTTAAACTATACGGAGATAAACATAAAGCCAGCCAAAGAGGCCGACGCCAACCGCGCCGGGCCCCATCTGCATGCGCTCAGGGAGGTCAGCAAACGGAACACAAACACACCCTCCAGACACAATTAAAATGAGGCCTGTCTACGGGAAACTTTTAATATGGACAGACAGACCCGCGAAGCCTCGTCTGTGCTCCCCCTCTCAGTCAGTTGGGCGCAACCACGCACACACACACACACAGGAGCGGGACGCCGAATGCGTCGCCAGCGGTGTAAACAAACAACGAGCGAAGTAATGTGTGATAAGCTGCGACCGGTTTTTCTGCGAAAAACTTCCCCGCATAGGATTAGAGGCTGAGATATCTGGCACGCGATCAAGAAACGTCCACAGTCCTGGGCTAAATTTGAGCTTTTGCCCTCTTAGGCGGAGCTGGCCCCTGTGAATCAAATTAATGACAATCATTTTATTTTTGCTGCATATACCAGAAGGCCAGAACAAAAATGTGGCGGCGTAATGCGATAGCGCCGCCTCCGTACTACATCCGAATAATGTTGAGGTCATGCGAGGGGACTCTTGGGGATTAACATAGAGTGGTTTAACGGCTACAAAAATGTCAGACATATTTTGGAACAATGTGTATATTTTCATGTCTCGCGTTCCAAAAGATAAAGAAAAAAAACGGGTTTAATGTGCATTTGGTCCTCCTATATCTCCCTGATGCATATCAGATTCATTCACATCACTATATCAGAAAGTAAAAACTACCTTTTGCTGATCCGCCTCCCTCATCTTGTCCGCTCGATTTTGTTACATTTCATACACGAACCCCAGGTGGAGATGTCTGATTCTGTTTGGTATTAATTGGACTGAGCGTAACCGACAGATCAACGGCAATGGGAAGAAGAAAAAAGAATCGAATAATGAATAAATGACGACCAGGAGGCAGATGTGACCGGATGTCAAAAAATGGATTCGGTAATTTGGGTTCAATGTGACACGAGGGGAACCAGTGTCCACTGAGCCCGTTTACTTGAATTACAGTGTCTCAAGAGTCCAGACGTACTGAACTTAAATGTCTCAATTGAACATGAAAGGACTTACGGTAAACTCTTGTTCGGATAATACAGTAAATACATTCTAATAAGGGCCCTCAAGCTGGTGAATGTAGCAGTGGCCGAGTCAACTCAAAAGAGAGGAGGTACAAAAGTAGCATTTAACGTGACATAATGGGTAAACGGCGGGGCTTGTAGGGTAGATGAAGGATATTCAATTCAACTTTAAAACTCGAAACGTTTATGACAAAGCAATGCTGCAATAGACTCCGCAAAATGTGCAATGCAAAAGCTGAAGAGCTGCCAGTCTGTCGCTGATGCTCTGGCTCACTTCGACTAATTATCCTAATTACTCAAAATGAATGCGGTAGTGATTTATTGATTCCTAAATGCCTCACATAGCACCTTTGAGCTAGGTAATGGACGGGTGGCAGGGGGTGGTGAGTAGTTTAGCGGGAGTGGAGGACGGAGGAGGGAGCGCCAACTCCTGCGGTGTTCACAGCAGGGCGTATTAAGTATGGAGATCCTCGAGATGCCTTTCATGTGATGGGAATATCCTGGTGGGAAAATGTGCGGTGAAGCACTTTGAACCCGCGCGCGTGGGTGCGCGTGTGCTAAGGTCATACTGTGATTACTTATTGATCGGAGTCAAATGCGCGCTCTGGCGTCTGCGCCTAATAATTTAAGCCGCGGAGTGACAGTGTTTCGTCTGTCTACGATATTCAAGGACAGATTAACAGACACGCGATGGGAAGATCAATAGCCGTTTGATGCCCCTGTGTTAAATCTGAAGCTTAACATAAACTGAACGTAAATAAATGCAGCCAGGCCTGGCTCTGTCCGAGGGAAACAAAATCCACCGACCAAAGTCTGGAGACATCAATAATCACCACATCATAAACCTGTTTGGGACCCGTAACTCTACGTTGAGTAATCAGTCCAACTTCTCCCCACATCCAGTTCCTTATTAGAAGAAACACCTGACTCATCTCGGTCCCGAACAAACGTCTCACTGAAGGTTAAATGTTTCCTCCCTCTTTTTTTCTCTTTTTTTTTTTAATTTATTATTATTATTTTTTATTTATTTTTTAATCGGCTAAAAGCCACATATAAAACATACAGCTGCCATCTCTCTTTTTTTTTTTTTTTGACGATTTAATCACTTGACTCCCGGCAGTTTAACTTACTGGCATGCATTGTCGATAGTTCTGAATCAGGACATCCAGCGTTTACAGCGAGTGGCTTGTGGGGAAAAAAAGAAGCAGAGCAAGCAACGCCGTTATTGCCATGTGTGAGATACACGTTTAATCAAAACTTAATCTCTTCTGCTGCTCATCTCATTTTGAAACTGTAATGGCCACGGGCTGTGCACACAAATTATGCTGCCACTCAAAACTGCGTCTGGCCTCTCGGCCAACAAGACATAATTAAAGATTTTTTTCAGTATTCGTCATTTATTTATTCTCAGCTACTCATAAATATGTTGAAAGCCAAACCTAATTCCTTTCTACGGGAGATTCAGAGGGATTCTCAGACATTACGCCGAATTGACGATGGATTTGATCAAACTCCAACCTGATCAGAATCAAATGTTTCAAAGACTTTGCAGTGATTCTCTAAGTTCATTTACCACCCTGTGTGCTTCAACACTTCCACCTTATTGTGCTTTTCATATCGAGGATCATGTTCTAGGAAGCAGGCAAGGCAACACTCTCACTAGTTCCAGTAAATGGCACATGTAAATATGTAATAATGTAATCATGAAAAACATTTTAGGCAAATGACATATTACTGCTTTCTTTTCTGGTCCCGACACACTCACTGATGGAGTTTCCGCTAATAATTTAGAAAAAGGATGAGAGGGGCTTTTTCGTGAAGTGAAGTTGCCCAATTAAAAGTATCCTTTGCGAAGAAGGAGGCGTGTAGGAGTTGGGTTTAATAACGCACCCGTGGACAGTTAATACTGGCAGTCCATAATAAAGCAGCAGGTTGATAACGGTTAAGCCCCTCATCCTGTTTGAGTCTCTAAAGAACACCGACACCACAGTGGGTTTTATTGACTAAAAACAAGGGACACGATTGATCGGACACATGCAGTCTTTCATCGCGACAACCAAAAAAGGCGTTTTGAGAAATTCACTGGCGAAACCTTGAACCGTATTTGAAGACTTCTGCCGAAGTCCGGCGTGCTTTTGGCACATCTTCGCTGTACCCAACATTGATTCCCCTGTCCTTCTTTCACTGTTCTTGGCATTTCTAAAAGCTCCTGTAAATGCTTCACAGAGCTGACAAATTATAAACAAACAGACAGGTATGCTTTTGTCAATCTGACAAAAAATGCAGTCTTCAGTGACAACAAAAAAAAGCCCCAACTAAAGTTCATCAAATCAAGGATAAACGCCCTTTTGCCCATAATACTGAGACGATTGTAATTCCTCAATTCATTTTCAAACTTGCCAAATATGCAAAAAATATGTTTGACTGAAGAACTCGTCACATACAAATATCAAACAATACGGAAAGAGAGACATGTGTCAAAACATTTCTCGGCCCTAAAGTGCTTGATGTGGATTGTCTCATAAGGAAAATCAAATGACATGGATAATGACATAAATAAGAGGGATTTCTGCATGTTTGTGTGCAAAACTGACCAACTACACACAGTAGCTTGAATATATTTCAAATAATTGCAACACAGACCACTCGGTTTGTATTCTCCGGCTATAAGCACAACTCACATAAGCTTAAAAGTGAGAAAAACTCTGTCAAAAATAACCAAACTGCAACTGAGCTGAGATAGACGCACTTAATCTGTTGGTGTCTTAACTGCAGCGTTCATAAAAATAACTTATTCAAAATGAGTCTGTGAACAAAACCAACTGCCAACAATATCCCAAAGCCAGGTAATCTCCAGTGTGTGCACGTGTGTGTGTGCGCGCGCGTGTGTGTGTGTGTGTGGGTGTGTGTGTGTGTGTGAGTATGAGCATACAAGTACATTTAGAGTCTGTGGTCTGTGGTCTGTGCAAATGAGAAATGCAAAGAGGGAATTTGAATAACAAACTCCAAACAGCTTCTGGAATGTTTGACCGGGATTGGCACGAAGATACGGCCGGGCAAAATCGATCCAATGTTGTGCCATTTCTAACAAACGGATGAATAAACAAACGCAGAGGCATCCGAAGAACGGAAAAGAACAAAAGTTATATGTACGCCAAACGGCAATCATTTCGAGATCGAGAGGCAGCGTGACGACTTAGGCCAACACACTAGTCAAGACTGAGGAATAAAAGAGAGCATGCAGTTTCCACCTGCCCTTCACTGCGAATTCTTTAAGCCGTCTCAGTATACATCAAGGCCGAAACCGAGTGGCATGTTGTCTCTCATGTGATGCAGATGTGTTCCTTTACGGTTCATACAAAGATACACCCGGCCTTTTTGTTTGTTTGTTTTTTTTTGCTCGATGGATGGATTGGAGGAAGTAGACGCACAGGGCAGAAAGAGGCAGAAAGCAGGATCGCAAATCTTCAATCCAGAGCTGCAATGCGGCCACGGAGCAACAGTCCGATTGACACCGATTCTTATATTCAGCATGGTTAAGTAGTAATAGGTTGTCACGCAATTTTGAGTCGTCGGGACTTGGGGAGAGAGCAAGGGCGGAGTCAAACTCGGGGTTTGATTCCATTTTTCCCTACACACAGTGAACTTCATGGAAACCCCATGACACGTTCCCCGCCTCACAACAGGAAGGTGGAGCAAATTCCCCAAAGCCCCGGATGGTGTTCGCCTACACTTTCAATACAGTCTCTGAAGAGACCAGTGCGCACGCAGGACTGCGTCCGCCCGTTCGTGGGCCTGATTCCTACTGCAGAGATTTCAAAGAATGCATTTTGATCAATCTGAAAATTTAAAATGTAAATAAAAAAATAAAAAAAAAACATATAGGTACAGTATATATTAAAATACGTATGTACGCCTGCTACCTGTGGCTTCTAATGGTTGGAATATAGCTAAACAAATACAAAATGTGCTGACTTTTCCCTGACAAACTCGTATTTGTTTTATTTAGTGCGGGTTGCGGGGAAGCAGCAGATTGCTGCAGGCCTGCCGAATTCAATGAGCACGAAAGCCACAGGAAAAAAAAACACAAAAAAAAAACAATTCTAAATCTGCTCCCTTGGAACTTGGTTTGGAAGAAAGTCCAAACGAGAAAGCCATGAGGACAAAATGTGACGGATGGAGCGCCGGACCAACAGACGGACGACGGGGCAATACAACTCGGTGATGAACTACGGACCGCCGCAGGACTGTTCAATTCACTGATCCTCAAAACCAGAAAAACAACAATCTGTTTTTATCCCCCGGCCGTGCAGGTGGCTTCTAGCTTTTTTTGTTCTTTCCACTGGACTGTCTGTACCTTTTCACTCTCCTCTTTCCCAAAATCTATCTTTATTGATCCATCTGTCTTTACCACTCCGTCCTCCGAATCCGTGGTTGTTGTTTTTTTTGTTTGTTTGCTTCCCCTATTCCTGTCCATGGGGAAATCAAAGAACTTGAATAGGTTTCATATCACCACGGGAACAAAAGAAAAACACACGGCCCTCTTTGGAACACAGTCATCCTGACGCCACGGGACGATTTCCTGCGTGCGGTCGCCTCGATTGGTTTGCCGAGAGGAAAGGCCAATTAAATATTGCTACGAGAAAAGCAAAAGTTGTTGGGAGTCAACTTCTGAGGAAGACAACACAGAGCTAGAGAGAGAAGGGGCACTACCGTGAGAATGTTAAATCAAATCATATTCATATTATTGACCAAAATAAAAACTGACGCATGTGTAAAATGACAGCTTGAGAGACTATAGTGGACATGAGCAATAAATTGAAAAAGATTTGATAAAAAAATGAATATGCCTCCCAAAGAGCTTTGTTCATAATGAATGTAGAGAAGTTTGGGTTTTATATACCAATAAAGCACTTTCTTAACATATACTACACGTATTTTATATTCAGGTACTGGCGATAAAACACTCCTCACCCTATTCAGACCTTATCTCTTTGGTTGCAACTTTTTCCACCTTTTCCACTAAAGCAACTTAAACATCTGCAACCCAACGCGCAGCCACCACGAGTGGTTTCTGCGTCCCCGGCTGTTTCAGCACTGCTCGAGAGGTGATGATAAATCCAAGCTCCGGGCTCTCTCTGGAAGAAGGACGGCAAAAGTTTGCAGCGTGGCAAAAAAAATACAGCAGTTAATAAAGGACTTCCGAACGGCCGAAAAAAACAAAAACGCCTGCCTGATTATACGAGAGACGTTCCCATTCCGGGTATAATGTAAACCACACAGGGCGCACGGTGTCGGGGTCAGCACCGTGCCATCTTCATGAACGTTCCACGGATGTTTGGGTTTACGCAAATGCAACGCGTCTAGCGGTGGGCAGCGGAGCAGCATGACCGCACATTACATCACTGTATAATAGGTTTTCTTGTAAAAGAGGCAGGGAGAGGGAGGGAGGGAGGGAGGGAGGGAGGGAGGGCGGGCGGAGGGAGCTGGGAAAAAAGGGGGATTGGGCTGGATTCAGTAAATCAGATTCTTCAGCTTCCCCCTGTGATTCAGTGGGGAGAGCCAAAAGAAGGCAGCAGCTGTCAGGGCTCCTTCGGGGAGGGAAGCCTGTCCACTGGGACACATCCGCCACGGCAGCGCCGGTCCGACGCCTCCGGTCTTGACCTCCCACCGCCAGTGACGTGCTTCCATCAATGTGCCAGTAGTTATATGGCCCCGTGGAAGAAGATGGCTTCGCGAAGACCCGATCCGAGAACCCTGTTCTGTTCTGCACCGCCGACGAACTGCTGTAGCGTCGCAAGTATACGACAGCGTTTTTCTTCTGCTGGTGTCACGGGTTAAAATGCGACCGCCCCAACCTGAGAACGAAAAGCTTTCCAGGTTGTAAAAAAGCTTGGGGGAAGCTCCAGGTTACGGGTGGTCAGGTTGACTAATACCTCTCAATACAGCAACGGGGGAATTTTAAATCTCGGGGGCCTCTCCTTCACATTTTCTTGCAAATGTGTTGTTATTTTTCCAGTATATGAAACCACCATTTGTCCCGCACGTCATATGTAATGGAGAAAATGTTGACGAGAATATTTGATGTTTCCACGGAAACAAGTATCTGCCGAGACAGTAAAAAACTGCTTCAGTAATAAAACTTAACATCAAAATCAATAGTGAATGCAAATATTATTACTAGTAGTAGTATGACATACAAGTATACCTATATTTGTTGCACTTTGTCGTCATGAAGCTACTCATTTGACATCCACAGACACTAGGACTCAGGCCCCCCCCTGCACACGCTGCCTCCTCTCTGTTAAGATGTGTGTGTAATTATCAGGGTGATAATTAGAAGTTGCATTTAAATGGGTATCGAAAATCTGGTGTCAGAAGGCGCTGCTGACCCCGCGGTGAACCCCTGACGCACAAACACACACGGCTCAATTGCACCGAGCGGAGCGTACACAATCATGTGCTCCTGCAACACACAATCGTGTCTGCGCACGCACGTAAACACAGCTTCTTTGATGAATACGGATCATTCATGCTTCAGTGGATGTGCTACCACATGTCACCGTTGTGTGTGTGTGTGTGTGTGTGTTGCACTGATACGATATCCACAAAAACAGGCGAGAGAGAGAGAGAGAGAGCGGGGAGGTGGGAGCAGAGGAAATCATTTACTCATTACTTTTGCTGTGACCTCACGATGAAAACAACAGATGCTGCGTTGGAAATAATTATTGACACAAAGTTTACAGATTTTACTTTTTCAATAACATGCATCTCATTGTTAGGTGTGACAGTACGTGATAACTACCTCCTTTTCCATTTGCTAAGGCCTCTGGGACCCAAACTGAGATAAAATCAATTTCAGCCCATCATGACCAGATGTTCTTCACTAAATAATTTGATACAAAGTGATAATCAAGCCATCGTCTGAATTGTGTGTGGCACATCGCACATCACAGGAAATTTCAGCCAGACAAAGACTCTGACGACGAGGTCAGGGTGTTTTTTTTTTGTTTTTTGTTTTTTTTACTCGGCATCCATACGTCACTTCACAAACTTTGGATGAACAAACTTCTTTCTTCTTACACCGTTACACCATTTTGAGCATCGAAGCTCTGCCGTGTCTGGCGCAAAAAATAATAATAAAACGACTCCATGCCACACAGCTGATCATTACTTCCCGGTTATGTACACATTAGGTGCTATTATTGTGCCCCTGCGACTTGAGTTATCATTTGGAAAAACCTTTTGCTCACGATTGCCGTACCATTCTTTGCCTCCCCGAGAGTAAAGTTAAGCATCATCATCCTAAAATGACGCTACAGAGCAGGGAATTTAAATCGGAATGTACCACAAATATGTGAAAGGCCAAAACAGACAATAGGAGGCCGTGCGTTCGGGAATAATATGCTGTAATTATGCCTAAAGCCGGTTTAAATTAAGACAGGTGCGCTTCTGATGGGATAATGAGCTACCACTAACACTCGGGTACAGATGTGTTGGCTCCGTAGCACTGCATTCCATTATTGCTTACTTGAGTCCGATGGCCCCCCGTTTTTGGTTAGCTTCCGCAATAAAGAACATACTCTATGCAAATGCATTGCTTTGGGATTTGTAAAACATGTGTGTCATGATACCCGTGAATCAGCGTGCGATGTTTATGTGGTGAATCTCGACGCTCTCTACGAGAGGCGACCACGACAGAACCCGCAGGGACGCGCGAGTGCACTGGCGGTTCAGGCTTAACAGGTGACTCATTATTTAACAGATGGCACTGAGAGAGCGCACACAAGCATGGGATAACCTCAGCCTCCCAGACGTATATACACACACTCACACACACACACACACACCCACCCCCAAAACCCAAATCTGACTCCCTGTCCTTGGCTGCCCTGTGAAATGATTTACTACATAAAATAGAGCCACAGAAACAGGCTCTCCAAAAGGCAAGAACGCGTGTGTGTGCGTGTGTCCCCGCCTATATGCCAGACTACCACCAGTGAGATGTGCGTCAAAAAACAAAGGCAACCGTCAAACATAAGAACAACAATTTCATTTGTCTACTTAGTCAAAAACACAATGGGAGCAGGCTCTTGTATTTTGTCCCAGTTTGTTAATAAACGTACATCCATAAAAATGCTTTGATATACACCCCGGGGGCAGTTATTGCTCAATATAAACACAAGAAGATTACAATGGCTGTCTGTCACTCCAGCTGTGAAAATGTAATTGATCCACTAGGGCTATGTTTTATGTCTTTTCCTGCTCCTTTACATTTACATCTGGTGTTTTTTCGAACACTGCTGATATCTGAAGTGGTCCCGGTCTCTTGGACTCCACTGTGGGGAGTGTGTGCGCTGCATTTACAATGTTATTTTGTTGAAAGGCGGGGGGGGCGATTTTTTTTGTTTCCTCTCGAGGAGTCAGAGATCATGGTCAGCTGCGGTGGGCTGTGGATTCGGTGTGTTGTGGAACGATGCTGCAGCATGATTCCAATCCATGTGGGGTTAGAAATGTGGCAATAAATATGCCATGTGCATCATCTTGACATTAATAAATCATTTAACATTGATTTTGAGCCATTAGTATAATGACCTGAAACAGCAAGATCATCTTCAGAATTCTTGGCAGCATCAATACACTGTATAACGTAATCATATAACTGCCTCTGGGAAATGTTTTAACACCTTTCTTATTCTGATTATTTTATAGGTTCTATGTTCCAGAAGGTGGGATGAAGACCGTATTTTTATTCATTTTTTTTTTTTTTATATAAAGAGGCTTTAGGGGTTGAATAAATAATGAAAATAGCAAAGCACTCAATCCAAACAGCGTTTTTGAAAGTAAAGGAATGTTTTGTACATTGTATGTTGTCTGTGAAGGTTCTCAGCCATCCAGGTCATTGTAATATCAAGTGGGATTCAAGTAGCCAACTGGACTGGTTGAAGATTGTATGTTCCAAGTACACAAGTAAATCAATCTGTAAATCCTGAGATTTGTTACACAAGGTCAAATCACATGCTTAGATCTCCTGGAGTGGTGAACACTATCACACAAGCAGAAACTGTGATAAAACTCTCCCTGCTGAATTCCAAGACTGGATGCAAACAACTAATGTCTGAATGCAGCGAAAACAACCAATGTTATTGTTTTCATGACATCTAAATGAGTTCTTTATGGCTGCATTTTATCGTTGGTAGGATTGTGTTAGGGGCACACCAAAGCTTTAAAAACAAACAAAACGGACTACATGTCCGTTTTAAAGGTTTATCCATCTGGGGCAAGTTTACAATCTCGACCGGAAATGACTGGAAACTCTGGACGATACTGTAGGAATTCAACACACACATACTTAAGGGATGGGAGAGAATCTCAACACTCTGTTTTGCGGAAGAGAAGCCAGCCTGGCCTTTGCGATAGAGACGCTGGTAGGAGGAGTCTCTTACTGAGGGACAAAGCTTTTTTCTGCTGAAACTCGCACAAGTGGTGTTTTGATCTTCAAGTGTGACACAAATGGGCCTGGCAACAAATTCCGCACCACCCCTCACTCCAGATAGGTCAAAAAAAGGCGCCGGGTGCATAAAAGATAAATAAAGACATTCGAGAAACACTGGCGTGCGTTAATTTCTTTTTTTTTCCGGGTAATAACGTCTAAGTGTGGATAAAGCATCGAGACGGAGGGGCTAGTTGCCTATTCATCACCATGGCTGATTGCCAGCGGGCCCTGTGGGACTTCTGTCTTATTGATTTTAAGCCATTTCGTGACCACAGTAACACTAAAGGAGATTGATGTGTAGCACCCAATTGTAAAAGGCGTGCCGTTTTCTTGGAGCGCAAAATGGACCCAGAGCTTTCACAGTTTCTCACAACGGCAGACTGTGGAGCGAGCGGGTGGAATCGTTTCCTTGCCACGCGGTGATTTTGTGTTTCGCGCGGCCTTGCGCCGACAAAGGCACAAGGGAGGCTAACGGGAAACCTGCCCCTATATTCTGATTCTAACACGAGTGCCACAAGTGACATAATAACTTTTTAAGGCTTTATGAGACAGCGATATACTGTTCTTACTTAGATCTTTACGCCGCGACACAGATACTGGTTACCGTACAGAATATTACCTGGTATTTATGCAGCACATTTCCTCTTTTTCATGCTGGCACTGACCTTATAATCATCCTACAGGGAGAACGTTATGAAACGGAGCCAGAGAAGCTTGCTCTCTTGTATTTCTCTCTTCATTTCAATTTACGATTGTACACCGGTTTCCGACGGGGAAACAAAAAAAACGTCCTGTCCGTCTTTCGCAAGCAAACCTGTGAACCTGTCAAACCTTTCCTCCTTTCTTGTTCAGAGTCTAAATCGATGTGCTTTTCCGGAGTTCAGTCGAACACTATGAGGTTGGGACACATTTATTTATTTATCGTGCTTAAAATGTGTTTGGCTTTGTTGTCAAGGTACGCATTCAATAAATTTCTATTTTTGCAACCCAAGCTGTGACAACTCGTTTTCAGCAGCATAGTCTGGCGCTGTCATTCGTCCGATTTAGGTTCTTCAGAAAACGGGACAGGCAAATTGTGTGTGAACGTGTGTGCGCGCGGTGCGGCCTTTCTGTTTGTCTCTCTTTCTCTACAAAGGGGCACAAGACACACAAGCCTAGGAAGTGACAACTTCACAGACACATTTTCGCTGGCTCTCGCGCACAATCATGAATTTACTTTCGTATTATAAATAAGAAATGAAGTGTATTGATACCAACGGAGACAGAAAAAGATCAATAATATTGATCGCGGGAGGATGCCTCCCCATCTAGTATCTGATTGGCAAAGCCTTTTTTCCCCGAAGAAGACGCGGCTGCGGAGACACAGTCGAACAACGGAAATAAACCCGAGCGGCGGCTGATATAAAGGAGAAGGAATGATATTGTCAGTATGCTTTATGGCCGTGGCATTCAAACCGCATGTGAAGGGAGGAACGGTAAGTGGCTGGCAAGCGATGCTGCATAAACATCAAGCGAAAACTGTAATAAGTTGATGAATGTATGTACCACTTCAAACGGAACGCATTAGTTGCTCGAGGTATCTTCAGATGGCAAATGGAATCCGGGTCGCACGAGTCAACCAAGGTACTGCCGTTACGGAATAGTACTGTGCCTTATGAGTATACTGAGATGCTTTATGGAAATGATATTTCTAATCTTATTTCTCAAACTGTCCCCGGACTAAGATACGGCTGTTTAGCGTGAATATTTATTCCTACTTTGTTTCTTATGGAACACTCCCCTGAGGCACCAGGACAACAGGAGGATGACAACACGTCAAGTGATGTAGTAAGCTTATCTCATACCAACGGCACCAAACGACGCACTGAAAATTGACATCACCCCCCTTTTTGTTGCAGACAACGTACAAAACTACAGCCAGAGGATATATATCGTCAAAGGTTGCTGTCTGAGACTCACCCTGGGTCAGAAGTCGGCCGGCGCTCGACATCGTGGAACGAGTTGCCCCCGCACTCCGTGTCGTCGTTCACCTGTCTCCCCGCGTTGCTTCTCTTCAGTGTCGACAATCTAATAAAAGAAAAAAAACGCACACATTAAATTTTTTTATTTTATATATATATATATATATATATATATATATTTTTTTTTTTTTTTTTTTTTTTTTTTTTTTTAATGGTATTGCGCTCTAACTGAGTGCACATACTTTTAACTCATCCACACACACAATGTTTCCCAAATAGTATACATGTTTAACGCAAGGGTGACATGGCCCAGTACGGCCAAGTGATGATGAATGAAAAGTAATAGCGCAATTTCTTTTTTCAGTGGTAAAATATGCAAATTTGTAATAATACGGATTTGATGTCCATTAATGCATCAGTCTATTTTCAACAAACACAAAGTGTGACATGTGTCTGATGTCACAGCGTAGATTTCCTACTACTACATCCTCTGCGTATCCCAGACTAAGGAGCTCCCACATCTTTTACTCCTTAATTAGAGCAGAAGAGAATAGAGAGGATCAAGTCTGTCTCTGTCCGACTTAAACCTCGGTCTCTTCGTCATCACTGGCAAACTTTGCAAGTATAATTCATCAGTAAACCTTGCCACGACCCCGCCATGTGTCAAATAAGGTTCACAAGCCCCTCGTGGGCCACCCAGGGATAAGGGTCATCCGTGTTAAAAAAAAATATTAAAGCCCCAGTTGATCTTAATTCCTCCACAGATACAAGCAGCAAGTCAGATCTCCTCAGCTCCATTTTAATTCAACAAGACAAAGATGATCCCAGTGTTAATATGGTTTCGGGAAACCAGCACTTGAGAGGATTAGGGCGACGGAGCAGGGGGGGGAGTAAAAAGAGGGGAGAAAAAGGTAAAAGCTAAATCTGGCAGAGAGACGGATGGAAAGTGAGGGAAAGAAGAGGAAGGGAGACGAAAACAGAGGAAGAGTGAGGAGCATAATGATTGGTAGGGGGGTAAAGTTGGAGATTAGAACCCACCATCTGCTAAATATGGGGGATTTTGAGTTGAGGATTAATAATAATAATAATAATAATAATAATAATAATAATAATAATAATAATAATAATAATAATAATAATAATAATAATAATAATAATAATAATAATAATAACAACAAATATTTAGAGTTAAACAATAAAGATGAGCAAAGAGCGCGCTTTTTTTTTTTTAGACAGCATTTCAATACAAGAAAACAAAGGCCTTTTGGATTTGACCAACCACAGCGGACGGTGTTTGGTCTCGTCAGGTAGCTGACATTTCACGGCATCACAAACAAGTGCTGTCGCCCAAACACATGAGCGCTATAACTGGAGAGCGGTGAAGAAGGTGAGGTTGTGAATAGAGAGAGAGGCAGAAACCTAGTGCACGCTTTTTCATGTTTCAATTACTGTCAGGTCTGACAAAAAGATCAATTTTTGGGGGGATTTAGATGAAGTATTTTCCTGCCTAAACCTGGCGGCTGAAATCCACCTATCCAAAGTGCTCTCGGAAACAATGAGTCACACAATACGTATGTCAGGAGATTATATTCACACCCAGAGGCAACAGTGCAGGAGCGAGGCCTTTGGGCTATTGTTTGCATATCAACTTACAACGTTAACCTTTGTAGACCTGTGACCTTTCTACACATTCACTGGATTGTCCCCCTCTCTCCGAAAAAAACACACCGACCAGGTAATCAAAACCAGTATACAAAAACACTGAATAAAGCAGTTCCACATTAAAAAATCATCGTTTCCTCTCCCAACACGCTTTGGCACACACGGGACGTCATGAGGGGCTGCGGGCTGTTAGCGCAGCTAAACAAAACAAAACAAATGGAGGAGATAATTAAAACCGGTAAAAACACTGATTAAGGCAGTTTCACATTGTGCGCTCCTCTGACGCTCATGGGCAGACACCAGCCGAACGGTCGTTTGGCTCGGCTCGTCTCTCTCTGATGATGTCCAATGACTAAACTCCCTCACCCGGTGAAAGGTTACGGTTACAAACAATATGGGGTTTGGAAAAAAAAAAAAAGAAAAAGCGGCAGCGAGGTGAGATGAAACAACAGCACGGGGAAACAACAGTCCAGGGGAAATGTTTAAATGTTGGGCCATCTGGACGACAGCCGGCGCTCATCTGCATTTGCTGCAAGTCTATTGACCTTGTGCGTTTCAGCACCGGGACGCTCTCGGTGCCCTTTTGTGTGCGTCAACGTGGCATCCACACCTGAGGTGAGAGTGTGAAATATTCCATAGGTCGGGAGAAAATAGTTGAACGCGCACATATGTGAGGTACAGCGTCTGGATGAAAAGTGATCCTGTGACCTACGTGGTCCAAACAAATGCTGATCACTATTTATGTAGCGTCATTAGGCTTGTAGTTTTCATATAAGCCAGTTTGTATGAAGGAATTTATAATAACGATGCTTAAAAACCTTTTCATCAAGCCTTTGATCAAGTTTGAAAAAGTGCTGGAGTTCAGCTCAGAGTATCAAGGCAATATAAATTCCCATTTGTGTAATTCAAAGTCAATTTTTAATGTGATTTTTTTTTTTTTTTGGAGTGGAGCAATTTAACTCGAAGTATAAATGGGTTTCTGGTGATACACGGCACAGCACAGAAGAACATTCCTTTCGGCTCTTGTCCTATCTCATTAGAGGACATGAGTGGTGGAGGGATGGTGAAGGGACGTGACATCCTCCACCCCTTTCTCCCGTTTCTCCACCTCATCTCGCTGCCTGTCCTCCTTGCCTTGCCTCCTGAAAGTTTCACATTATGCCGTTGATCGTTGCGACTTGGCTGAAGAACTGCACGAGAATTTCCAATGTGTAGGTCATTTCCTGCCGTCGCAGGACTCATCAGCGAGTCTGTCAATCACCGTCAGTCAGTTGATGGTCCTTATTGGCTTCATCGTTGTCATCGGATTCAGAATAAGTGTCTGATTGTTCTGCGGAGAATCAGAAGTCATGTGGTATTCTGCATGAATTCATGCAAATTCAATTTGACAGTATTTTGACTAAACCGAAATCTCCACCCAACACAAATGGAAGAAACCAAACCATTGTTGTGCCCATCCATAAACGCTACGATGAAAGGGTAAAAAAGCGCAAATACAACTCCCTGTTTGAGGGTCAGAGAAATAGTCTATGTAACCTTAATTTGAGGAGCACACACACACACACACACTTTAGACTCTAAAATATAATCCTGGCTGAGTCAATAATTGTGGTGGTCTGCTGAAGTAATTCCTTTCAGTAATAATACATTTACAATGCAGCTCAACACTATCTGCTGTCATGGACGCATTAACAGACAAAGGCACCGAGGGAAGAAAGAAACGGAGCGGCTGGGGCCCATTAACCTCCTCTCTCCCTCCCAGTCTGTGTGCACTTTACGCCGTTCGGTTTTTATATGCAAAATTGTCCTGGCCTCCGAGTTCCTGGGCGGTCAATCAATTTAACACAATTTCGATTCAGGAACAGGCAACAAATAATGCACAAAACCAAAAGAAAGGTGTTTTGTATTTGTTGACACAGGGGACGCCTGGATAGCGGGAACACCCGGGGCATTTTTACGGCGGCGTGCCAACCTTATCCTTTGCAGGCATAATTGTGGCGGCAGACAATCATGGCGCGCACACACACGTCTCACGTGAGCCTGCCAGTTGTGACATTGACATCGGCGCTCTGAGTGCAATGCGGTTTGTGTGTCACACTGTGTTCATTCGTGTGTTGTAAAGGACAACTGATCTTTAATTAGACCCTTGTACAGGTCCTTTGTCAGCAAGAGGGTGACAAAGGTTCTGGGCATCAACGGGCACAGCTTCTCTGCCCTGTGGCCAGATGGGCCTATCTGCAAAAGGAACAGGTACCAGCGATCTGATTAAGTCATTGAGAAAAGTATGTATGCCACCAATGGGCCAGAATTCCTTTGGAAAACATCATTCAAATAGCATAAAGATGAATGAGAAAGCTACTTGCCACAATTTTAGGGATAAGTCATTTTTTCAATTGTTAAATATTGAATGATTGAATTGAATAAGTGATATAAGACGAGTGCATAGAATGGCTGCATGTGAGGGGAAATATTCAAATAAAGGGATTACAGATTCTTACCTTTGATGACCTGATTAAAGATCTCCTCTACTGTGTGTCCAGAGAGCCCACTGGTACAAAATGATGGGCACAGCCCGCCACTCCACAGGCGCCTCCGGCTCACTTCAGGGCAGCTCAAATGTTGCATGCCCGATATCTGCAGAAGGGGAACAGACGATGAGACGGAAAAACGGAATAACAAGCCACACAACACGGCCTTGCCTTCATGTGGCCCGCGGAGCTGATCGACAGTCTACTAAAGAGGCAAGCAGAAAACATTTCTCCGTATGTTCCTGTGCATTCTGTTTTTTTTTTTATTGTTTTTTTTATTTTAAAGGAAATGCAACTCTGAAAAAGACAACTTAAAATGCAGGTTGAATTTAGGACCCCAACTGGTTATACTTTAAGTTTTAGCTGCTGAATAATTTACAAATGTAAGAAACAGTATATCAAAGCCTTGTGTGAGTTTTCTACAAAATCAGATATTAACTTGTCAAATCATTTAAATAAAATGACTTGTACATAAAATGAAATACATACTTACATTGCACTTGGCGTTGTGGAGTTCTCAGGATAAATTCTTCTTTTTTGTTGATGTTTACAGGAAATCAAAACAAAGAAACAGGACCCTGGTTTGAATCAGGTTGGTAGGACTGACTCCCATGTATCTCGCAAAAGTCCCCAAATATTAGGACCAACACATTAGAGGAGTCAGAAAAAATAAGATATGAGCAGTAAATGATGAAAAGATGTGACAGGAAGATAGATCAATATGAGTTTCTTCGAGTTTACTAAGTTGCCTTGATGTGAAGTTATACTGGTTTGCTTATAAATGCATGTTTTTTTTTTATATTTTTTTGTCTTTTGTCCAACCTACGAGGCTGTAATAAGCACAACAAAATTGAAAACAGCCAAAAAAGATTAAACAAAAACTTTCATGTTCTCGTGAACACTTTTAATAGCACAAATTAAATCCAATTCCAATCCAACAAAAAGTATTCCTGACAGGCGAAACCCAATTTCATGCATGGTTTGCAGTTATTCTTCTTCTTTTTAGTTTTTTCTATCATCTGTTACATTTAGATCGGTACCGTTGTTTACTGACCTCCCATACTTTCTGAAAAAAAAACATTTTCTTGTGTCATTTTCTTCCCCTGAACACATTGTCCTATTGAAGACACGGCCACAGATAACGGGGCTGCTATGTCTTTACTTGGAGTGCCCACTCAACCCCAATAAGAGGGCCAGTAATCCACCGTTACTCAGTACAGTCCGGCGGTCTGAAACTTGGAGGTGCTGACCCTCATCCCGGCGGCTTCTCGCTGAGCTGCAAAAGCCCCTAACTGTGCACTTCAGGTCCCGGTCCAATGAAGCCAGTGAAACTGCCTAATCGGCAAAAAAGCTTTGATGCACTCCTGAGGTCACCAAACGGGATTAAACTCCGAAGCTACGGCAAGAGATTCAATCAGTCACAGAAAGAATTTGATTACCAACCCATGGGGATCGACTTCCACATCACTTTTCTTTTTTCTTTTTTTTTTTGCCCAGAGGGACTCCAAAGACACCGGGTTTATTAGTCCTGTCACTTTATGAGCCCGCATGACAACTTAACCTTGGTTACATTAGACTTCATTGATAACTTCTGTGTGCACGCACGCACAGAATATTTTGTCACCAGAGTTGAGAGTCCTTTGTTCCTCAATCTACATATCCATATAGCAAACTACGCTGATCTTTTAATCTTTTGATCAAATTTTAGATATTAGCGGCACATCTTTGTGTCTCACTGTCAACACCTCTCTCTCTCTTTGACACACACACACACACACACACACTCTCCTTCACGCAAACAAACCCACACAGAAATCTGGACTCACCGTGAGTATGGAATATGGAATGATATTTGGAAAGGGCTGATTGACGTTTGCCTGTCCTTACGGATGTTTGAGCCCTGAGCATTACACTGAGGTTTCATCATTGTCTCCATTTCCTGTTTAACTTGGGCTGTGTGTGTGTGTGTGTGCGTGCGTGCGTGCGTGCGTGTTTGTGTGTGTGTGTTGTGTGTGTGAGTGTGTGTGTTTGTGTTCCCGTGTATGTCCATGATAATGAAGGGTGAGGTTTTCCCAACAAGTGGCGAAAAGTTGTGATACCATGATGATGACACACTTTCTCAAAAATATCTAATACAAATAAAAGTAGAATCTCTTTAAACCAAGACATGACAATTTTCTCTTGATCCACCGAGTATCCCAAAAGACTACAGCTGAAACTACTATAATAATACATTAATCTTATTATTATTCATAATAATAACAATATTTCACTGGATTACATTACTCCCTCTGAACATTGTCTTGCCATTTTACATTTACAATGAACTAAAGATCATAGCATTTGAAGACACAGCGAAATTACCTGTTTTATCATTTTATGTTTTATATTTGTTGTGTTACCACTTTTGGAGGCATAACATCAACAACTCAATCGTTGACGTTGAGGCAGGTATGTCCCTTTTGATACCGTGAAACCCTTTGCTACCATGAGACCGTGACTGTTCTCCAGAGGAGACAGGCGATCAATCACTTCAGACAAACTTCCACTCTCTTTCTTCACCCCACCATTCAACATCTTTCCAAACTGCGTACTCAGAGGAGACGGGGTGTTCACTTGGAGAGAGAGAGAAAAAAAAAAAAAAAAAAAAAACACGAGCATCCGTCCACACTCCAACCCGCGATTGAATGCATCAATGTCTGCAATGCTGGCAGCCCAGACGGATTGAATTGACTTTGAAGCCACCAAATCCTCTCCTCTCACTGTAAATATTGTGTCACAGTCCCGCAACACCCCCGAAACGTGGCGATATAACTTCTGAGAAAAATAAATGGACTCCACCGACATCCTGTCTCATTAGGAGGTGTGAAATGATTTGTGAATTTCTGAAACATATCGCGTTACACTTCTCCATCTCCAGCTGGAACATCAGCCGTTTTGATATCCCTTCAGGTTTGTCACATTAGAGGTACAGTGGTTAAGTTCAAGCGAGCACAGCGGGACAACGATAGAAAAAGGAACACTCTCATTTCTTTATGGTAAATTCTGAACTGCAGCCAGCAGCCGGTTACCTTCGCTATCACAAAGACTGGAAACGGCCAGCTTGGTGCTGTTGAAATCAGAAAGTAATGGTAAAAAAAATACCGCCTGCTGAGTACACACTGTCATTTCTTCATGCTTATGCAAAGCTCTTTCTGCTCTGAGGAACATAACATACTATGACTACCTTTTTGAAATGTATAGAATAGTAAGACTAAGTGAGACGTAACAGGGCAGATACCAGGTTGTCAGGTTCGTCATCTTGAACTGATCATAAATGACTGAATGAATAAATATGTTTTCATAACATTATTTGTACAAAATGACATTGCGGTTCCAAAAAGTGCTCTGCACACTCCGACTTCCTCTGCACACGTCTCTTCGGCTGCATTCACAGCTTTGGGTCATCTTGGCAATTTCTAGACTCGGTGGAGTTTAATTCTGAGCCGGAGATGTGCTGCGTAAAGACAGTCAGAGAGGTGTTCCAAAGCTGCTCCAGCATTGCCTCTGCTGAAGCTGATGTGACTGACCATATAATTGACCACGACACCCTCTGGGTGGTTACTCAGTATAGCTGGGTCGCCTACTTTGGGAAGAGCACTGATGGTTCCGAAACATCTTCCATTTTACAATTGAGGCAATCCATCTCCTGATAATGCCTAAAATTTCAGTTGTGGTTCTACACCCATGCCCTGAACTGTGTCGCCACACAATTTTACCAAAGAGGTCTACAGAGACATCTGTACATTAGGTCAGATGTAAAATAAATAATAAAAAATAAAGTTTTAAGCTGTTCTTACATAGGACAAGTCAGGAGGCGTGTAATGACCTGGCCTCTCTGGCTTCCTCTAGTGTTCCTCTTGAAGATTTCTGCTCCTTGGGTATCTGCGGCAAGCAGTGGAGGGTTGACACTCATTGGAGCGCCATGCTTGGCATATACAAAGACACATAAAAAAAAATCCCCTTTAGGCCAAAGAAATACATCCCAGCTTATATATTTTTTTGGTATTATCATCCAGTCCTGAGCGGACAATTATAAAGAAAGGTCTAAAAAAAAAAAGGTGAACATTAAAAGTTAAGGGGGTCACCCTTAACTGTGAGAGTAACTGCCTGATAGAGGGTAGGGTACAGGCAGTCTACGTTGCGTTAGGCCCCATGTTAGCTGCTCTAATTTGCAGTCAGAATGTAAGCCGTTCCAGGTCACTCCAGCAGTTTTAAACATCATAAGCTACAACATGACCTTCACCGCAGGTGTTTTCACAGAGCAGACCTTCAGAGCGTATACCAGGGGAATCCTAATACTTCTTTCGGTCGTTTCCACAATGAAAATAGTTGTTTATTATCCTTCTGCCGACAACACATACGCCAACATCGCAAGGGGATATGGAATATGGAAAAATAATGGATCAATGTTCACGGCACAATGAAAGGAGCTTACAAACATCACCGGCTAAAGCAAAAGCGTTTCAATATAAAGTGGAAACCCTGGTCTAAGGGCGCTTCGCTGACACTGCACGCCGGTCTGGGCTGCAATGCGTGGGAGGAGTACACCTTGGGACCGTAGCAAAAACACTGATGTTTATAGGTATCGTGGGCCCTGTTTAGACCTGGTATTAACATCCGTCCAGGGGGATCTGGTTACAGGTGGACAGCTCTTAATATTGGGAAGGGATTTTTTTTTTTTTTTTTTAAACAAAGAAAGCTACAAACAAAAGGTTCAACATAAACTGAGTAAAAACATACAGGCTGACCCAGGGGCAGTGTCAGGATCAATTTGGGGTTAAACGGTGAGGTAAAGAGAGTGGCTTCATCAAATCTGGCTCTGGCTCAAGACTTTGATGTTTGATTCAATGTGATGCATTCCAAAACGTAGGTGGCCCTGTATTGATCAAACCAGTATGTTGAATAATGCAACAGTGCCATATCTGTCGGGGGGGGGGAAAGCTGGTTGAGTCGATGAATCCCTGATGTCTCTGTTTTATAGATATTTTATTGAGTCAATTTATGACTTCTTCTTTGAGCTGTTGGGATGCTTCAATAAATCTAAAACAGGAAAGGGGTCTGTAGCAGTACGGGTACTTAAATGAAAGGTCTTTCCGAGTTCTCAAACAAACAGTTGTTTTCAAAGCAGAATCCATTTCGGTGCGGCAGCCTTCACCCTCCTTTAGACCTCGCCTTAAGCTTCTCCTTTTAAATAGCTACCGGCCAAAAACCAACAGATACAAGCACTCCTTCATACTCTCCACAGACTCAGAAAGATCCAATATCCAACCACCCATCCACACATGGGCAAGTATGTTCTCTGTTGTATTTGAATTGCCCTTTGTGTGTTTTGGATCCTGTGTTGTTACAACCAAATGTCCCTCGGGGGACAAATTAAATTCAATTAGATTTGACATCGCACACAGACCGTTGACAAATCTGTGCAACAGTGCACATAAGTAATTATTATACACAGCGGCAACTATGGATATGAATATGAAACAACAAAATGAGAGTGATGTGTGTGACAAAGTCATTTTTGATCGTGTGACAAAAAAAGCTGTGTGAGATAGTCTTTGCATAGTTGTGCGTGTATGCACCTGTTTGGATTATTAACCCAACTTGAAATTACATACAGTGTGTGTTGGTTTGTGGGTGGTAAAAAAAACAAAGTCACGGTGCCCATACACACTACTCCGCCACAACTATAGAAGGTTTAGGTAATATATCATTAATCTAATATTAATCTAATTCTGTTCATAAACAACATTGATGAGGGGACAGATCTAATTTGTTTGTGTGTGTGTCCATGTTTTTCCAAGGCTGTGAGGGCAAATATTGGTGCGAAACGATCACTGTGAGGGCTTTTTCTGAAGGTTATGACTTGGCTTTTAGAATTAGGGTTAAAATGAGGTTTAATTAAGTTTACCTTAGGGTTAGGCCTAAACATATGATGGTTAAGGTTAGGCTAAAATATGGATTATATCAATGGAGGTCCTTACAGCTATAGAGAGTCAAGCGTGTGTTTGTGTGCGTGTGTGTGTGTGTGTAAAATTCAGAGACAGAACCAGCATATAAAAAAGCAGCTACTTGGGCTGAAATTGAAATCTCTCATGTCTCCATTATAAGCATGTATATGTGTTTGCATTTCCATTCAGATTTCCCACAGCCAATTAGACACACGCACTCCCATACACCGTTGCATTCAAAGGGAAACGTTGAGAGCACAAATTCAATTGTGGCTTTTCATTACCGTGCTCACAATGTGGCAGAGACATCAAAGGAGACCCTTTGGCTCAGAGAACTAGAGTTCACCTCTTATATCTAATAGAATACAGGGGCACACGGAGGAGGCTTTGTGAAGCGAGTCAAGGAACAGGTGAGTGTTTGGAAGCAGTGCAGGTTGGTATGAAACATTTCAAAAATCATTGAAGTTTAACCATTTAAAAAAGTTACATAGATAGGTCTACATAGCTAGAAGCTTTTATTGTAAAAAAAGGAGTATTCAAAATATTGTATAATATCACTTTGTGGTCAAAGCTTAAATCTCAGACCCTGGGTCAGAGTACTTATCATTCACAAAAACTGACACGACCAGCTGATGATTTCTAGTGAGACTGAGCTGCGACCTCCAGAAATTGCCCTTGGCTTCGAAACAGCTTCTCACAGTAGAACCAGCAGAGACATAAACCTGTCAGGGTTGGATCTCAAGTCTTATGTTTTGGGCTGGTAGGAATACTAAAATCCTCCATATTCCAATACAATGGTTAAGACAGGATCCAAAAGTAACATTTTCCAGAGTATAAGAGTGAAAAATTAATTCGAATTAATTATTGTTCCATTTCAGCGTGGAAGCTGCAATGTTTCATGTAAATATTTTTTTGTGGTTAAAGAATGTGGGTCGTAAGATATGTATTAACTCAGATATTTTTTGTAAATGAAGCCAAAAAGTGCATATGCTGAGATCCAGTAATACAGGTAAATAAGCAGAGAAAGACCGTTATGAATCAAATATATACATAATATTAATATTGTCAGTAATTAAACTTTGGATTAAAATGGGTGGCAAGATATCAAAAGGTGATGAATGTATTATACATTACTTTGCACAGTTTCTTATTTTTCATAAGCCCATTCCCTTCTTTTACAACTTGTTATGATTTTTGTTTTATATTCCAACCATGACATTTTGTTTACACAATGGGAATACACACCTTCCTGCCTCACACTCCTCTTGCGACAAAACTCTGACAGACGAGAAATGAAAAAATTGATATTTCTGACAGGAACTCAATTAAATCCTGAGGCCACTGTCAAGAAAAGCTAAATGAAAAGAGAATATGAGTTTGTGCATGTATGTCGGTGAGATAGGACATGCCCAAATATAGAAACCTGTACTGCATAACATGTGTATAGGTGAACACGCAGTACATTGTTGATGCCCCTTTCTCTTTGACATCCCACATACTAGCCATTTTTTTGAATGTGCGGAAACGCAAGTTGTGACGCACAAAAAACATCACTAGGTTTAAACATGTCCTTGTCTAAGTATAGTTAATACAAAATATAATTGATGCATAATGGACAATTGTTTTGAATTACCACATCTCATCCACTTCATGCCCTACACGTTTGTGGTGATGCCTAAATTATAATAATATATTATTTATTTTAAAACATCATCAAGAAACTGACTGATCACCATGGCAACGGTTGAAGTTTCGGCGCATTTAGCCCAGCCAAAACTTTGATGTCAACTCTAATAACATTTTTCTGTAAACCTCAAATTTTACCATGGCAGAGAGACACACAATGAGTAAGTGTAAAGATAGAAAAGGAAGTCGGAGTGTGCAAAATGCAAAGAGGGAGCAGGGTAAACGAAAGAAATAGACAGAGACAAGCTGCCCCTGTGGCGCTATGTGATAAGGATATTATGTAGATTGAAATGCTTCATGCAGGTTGAAATCAGCATAAAATGGTTCAGCAGTTTTGGTCTTACTCCCAGTCATGGCTTTACTGTCAAATTGTACACAGACTTGACTTTGCATGTTCTGAATGCAAAGAGGGTCCGTAATCTCAACTTGTGTTAAATGCCTTTGAACTCTGAGGACACACAACACAAGTATACACACGGCGTCAACATCTTGACACAGCCAAGGGTCAAAGAGTGGTCGACCAACATGGCGGGGTGCTTATTGAATAGAATAACCCTAACCTTTACAACCAATTTACAACGTTTAAAGACAGACTAATAGTTGAAAAGGCTTTACACATACTGTATGTACACATTATATCATATTCAACTGAACAGTCCCCCAGTGTTCACACAGGTTTTAGGAGTAAATGACCCATGAACTATGTTTTTCACAGCATGGATCTGGGGATTAAAGGGAAGAGTTATTACTATGATTCTTTTTTTTTTTTTTTAATAACAAATACATCATGTGGGTATTGCAGGGTGACTAAGTGCAGCATTTCACAAAGTGGATGTCCACAGAGGGTCCTGGGGGGGATTGAAAAGCCACCTAGCAAAATGATTAATAATTCATTTTTATTCATCTTCCATAAGCTACACTCAGGTGTAGGTACGTTATTATTTTCCTCCTTCTGTGGGCGTCCATTTTAACGCCCCTCCCTAGATATCTTTGAAATGATTACCATGTCAGGTCCAAGTCTTTCTATATAACCTTCATTATCACATATCACCAAAATAGAGGCTGCCAGTCATAGGGCGAGAAGAGACAGAGGGACAGAGGGAGGAAAGAGCAGAGTTAGTGATTACTGAGTTCCAGTGCCCCACTGTGTAGCCAAACTATTTCTGGGACCCCAATTTCATAATCCCCAGCCCGCCAACAAAGCATTTTCAAACTCATTTCCAGAGAGCAACATGTCAGCTATAAAACCACAAATGAAGCGGTAAATAGCCTAATAACAGCCCACCAACAGATCCGTTTTGTGGCTGCAACCGCCTTTTTAGCGGCGGAAAGCCAAACTTGACTCTGTCACCTGGGAACATTCAGCCAAGTAAATAAAACGCAAATGAGCAGCTAAAGTGCGACAGGGTTGGCCTCCGAAATGCTTTATATGAGAGGCTGAACAATTAAACGGTGTTTACACTTCCACTAATTGTTAATATTTTTAGTGTGCAATTACCTGTTATGTCAATGATGACGCACAGCCACATGGAGGGGCTGCAGTCCCCTTCCGTTATGCAGAACCCCAACTTAAGTGTCTGTTTTCTGATTTAATTAATGCTTACGTGGATGCACTTGAAGACTAGTGTAAGTATAAAAATATGTATTGTCGCATCGTTGCCATTTTCATTTCATCGCCTTAACAATATGCTCCCACTCTTTGTGATTGTTAACGTGTCATCTATTTATTACCCCATGTGGCAGCGGAAGATGTTACATCAGCCCGCAGAAAGTCTGGCAGGTTGAAGTGAATTAACCAACGAATACAATGCGGTTTAACTGAGACAGACTCCCTATAGGCGGACTCCAATACACTCACAAGCCACGCAGCATAGACACAAATGCTCCATAACAACAACATTTGAAAGACCATAGTTACACTGTCTCCATAAAAAAGGAAATCTGATGCAGTGAATGAAGACTTAATTCTCTCCTGCTAAATGATACGACATGCAATTTTCTTTTTTTAAGTTTCATTTATATAGTTTACTTATATTAGAGCCAACACTGCAATCTATAGGGCTAATGAATCACGGACCAAATATGGTGACAGAGGAGATAGCAACAAACATAATATGAATATAAATAGAACAATGAAGAAATATTCACGGCTTCTCCATCAAGCTCCATATTGATTCCGATATGTACCCCAGCACCAGATTAGCCATTAGTCACTTCACTGCCCTCCCTCCTATACTTCCACTTCCTATCTCACTTGGCTTTCAGAAGCTGTCAGATATGAAAGAACCTCATGACTACAAAGCCTCACACCTAAACAACCCCTTGCTGTTCACACTTTTCAGCTGCATTTTCGAAGGCCGTAGGCAAAAGCGACAAGGTTTACAATTAAGGATTTCAAAGGTTAAAAAGAAAAAAAAGAAAAAAGGAACCTCCTCCTACGACCGCAATATATCACCAGCCTCACGTGTAGACGTTCACACGTGCACATAAATGACCAAAGGAGTGAACACATGCATGTAAACACTCAGACGTACAAAACTGCGACAGCGTGGACGACACTGTGTACTTAGGCCAAACAAAGAGGCCAGACATTCCATAGACAATGTTTATAACATATATTGAAGACATCCGCCTGTCAATGAATAGCATGCAATGGCACTGAAAGCTTTGGAAATACGTTTTTATAATAAGAGGAGATGGTATTGTTGTGCAAAAGGGGACGTTTTATCCCCTTGTCAAGTGAGTATTGCACTACACTAGTTTATGGTCAAGTTCATATATATATATACACAGTATAAACATTGAATAACGTGGGGGTTTAACTACACCCTCGACGCATTCTGCTTCCATATGAAAACAGGCTTTTACTGCACATTCATTATTAGTATTCACGGATTTGACGCAGCTACCAATAATGCTTTCTATTAATTTACACATCGGCGCCAAGTCAAGGGTTTACTGTATGTCGATGAAGCAATATATTTCTCTATATCGCCGCCCCCTTTATATTGCAATCTCTTTCCCCAGCTTTCAGACGCACACGCGCACACACGCACAGTGCTGGGTCAGACAGAATATGTTTAATCATTTATGAGTCCTCAGCACTGCTAATGCGAACTGCACACCAATACCCACTTAATAATTAAAGCCTTGTATTGATTGTGGCATTACAATGCTCGCGGTGAGGGACATTAGTCAGTGCTGCTGATGGTAATAACACTGCTCTATAAAATTAGGAAGGAAATGAAAGGGCACAGGGAGGGATCTGAAAGAAAGACTGGAAGTAAGAGGATTGAAATGTTTAGTTTTTTTTGGGGGGGGGGGGATAAAGAAAACGGACTATTGATAAATGAGCATGTGGTTTTGTTCAGTAAATTATGATTAGGAGGATGTTGAACAAGGGCTGGTGTTAACATTTTCAAGCAAGACTGATTTGAATCAATGAACCACAATGTATGTTCGGTGGTAATATATCTTTAAAAAATCTGCAGGGCAACCAACAGGCACATTTTAACTTGGTCAGCATCAAATCAGTGTTGTTGTCATATTGAACTCTGCCATGTCTACTCCCATCATCGGCCATTGAAAGCATCCGTCTCTCTACTGAAATTTGATCTCCTTTATGTTGCCGGCATAGGCAAATTGTGTTTGGCTCATCAGACACCAGCGGATCCCTTAGTCCATTTGTAAACAAACATAGCGTTGTGTTAATCAAGTTGTCATATTGCTTAATGCTTGCGGGACTCAAGTTGGAATTAACATGGTGTCACTGCTCCGCAAGCTGGTATTAGTGAATGCATGTGTGGGCACAAAGAACCAACAGTGTGCACACATTGTACAGTAAAAACAAACACACCTGCAAATAAAGACGTAGCAGCTGGACAAACAGAACAAACACATGTACACATACTTATACATACTTACATACACTTCTGATCTAAACCAAAAAATGAAAGTGCACCTCCGCCATCCACTCGTGTTTGTTTTTTTGTCTGTAATACACAGTGAATAGTGGGAGTGAGACGTACTTGACTCTGAATCTGAAACAGCAATTTCCACAAACAACAGCCACAAATGCGACAGCGTATCTATGAGTACTTTGGATATAAACCTTAAGATGGCAGAGTAGTGCAGCAATGAAAGGAATGATTGAGTAAAACGGCACGAAACAAAATGTGCTGCGAGTGTTTATATACCAAGTCAAAGATTCGATCTGACCCTATATGATGTACATCTATTTCGACAATGAATGCCAGATCAGGTTGGATCAATGAGGGCTTATTATTGCGAGTGGTCCGTGAGCCAAGTCCCCTCGCAAGCATGCCACGCGCTCTCATGCGTGTCCAAAATGACAGGTACACAGAGAAGACCAATGTTGAGGGGAACAGAGAGCAAGGGAAAAAGAGAGAGAGGCGGAGGGAGGGAGGGAGAGAGAGAGAGAGAGAGAATAGGCGACTGCAAAAGGGCGGTGCATCCACAGGGGACGAACATGCAATCAAAAGACCATTCTAAGAAAGAATTATTTTTATCCACAATCACCACTTGTGGAAAATGACTATAACCCTTAAGCCAATTAATCACAATTGAATAACACTCACAGAAGTGGAGTGTGCTAAAATTCCACTAATCCATTGTGAGCATTTTACTGCATCTCTTCCGAGGAGGCCAGCCAGCTAAGTATGCAGGAGTGCCCCCGTCCAGATGCAACCATTCTTCACATACCGGGTACATGTAGCCCCCATGTGTATGTGCATGTGTGCGTTGGCAATAAATGCTGAAAGTCAAGGAGGAGACCTACAGACAGAAAGATGACATGCTTGAATTACGGCGAGTGTGTTTTTACGCACACGTGTATACGGACAGTTCATCCCTCATAGAAAACGTGGCATCGCTCCAAAGAGGCGGTTTGTCTGAAGTTGACAGGCAGCTCTGACAGCGATGCTGCTACTCTAAAAAGGGCTAAATGAAAAATATTCCCTCAGTAACCGGACATCATTCATCACCTTTATTCACCGCCGGTCGATTGGCTAAGATTGATTTAAGGGGCGCGAAGCCGGAGGTTTTGAAGAAGGTTTTGGTTAGATGTATACGTATAGGAGGCAAAGCAAAAATCTGGACCCAGTATTAAACAGTTGAAAGTAGGCTTGATGATAAAAAAATATATATATTTCATTATATATATATATATATATATATATATATATATATATATATATAATGTAAATCCCATTTAACTTCTCTTCAGGGGCCAAACCGTTGAATCTGTCTTAATTGAGTATGTTTTAAATGTGGCTCATAAACACTTTCACGTACACTCAAAATTGTGAACTCGCTCCATGTGCAAAACTATAAACGCAATCGAGTAAGTTCAATGGCTCGAGGTTAAGAAGTGCCTTCGAAGTAGGAGTTGCCTCTGGGAGCTACAGTACGCAGCCTCTGGCAGCTGGGTTTCCCTTGGCGTGCAATGAACATTGTTAAACTCATTCACATTCACAGCAGTGATGGCGTGGCCTTAAATTGACCAATCCTGTTTTCTCCGTATGGCAGAAACCAGGGCAATAATGAACCAGGGAAAAAAAGACATTATCCCTTAACCATATCCTTCATCGCCTCTTCAACAAATCATCATCATCCAGCCATCCACATAGAATTTGTCATTTCACACTTCATTTGCATATTCAAGCACTGGTACAAAATGCTGTGTAGGCCATAGAACACACACACACACACACACAGAGACACAGACACACACACACAATCTGCTCTCTAAATGTAACATCTTTACTATCACGCAATCATTCATCCATTAAACGCCCTCTGTATCATTCGCACAAACACATTAACGCACACAATGCGATGACGTCCCCCTCTTTGTCTATCGTCACCTGAGCATGAGATGCCATCATTCAATTCCACACAGGTTATATAAAATCACGGAAGCAGCCGAATAGAAGGACAATCTTGATATTATCAACAGACAGAGGGAATGACGGATACAGACGGACCTGCCCATTATGGCACTGTGGGTGTAATGTACAGCGTGTGTGTGTGCACACACATTGTCTAGTGGTTAAAAACAGAGGACATATGAAACAAATGGGTTTGCTCTGAAGCCAAAAGAGGACCCATCTGTTGCATGTGTGCGTGCATGCGTGGCCACACACATGCACGCACGCACACACAGATTACAATGTAAAAAGGGAATATGTTTGTCCCGTGGCTCAAACTTAAGTCCTTAATGTTTTGTTAGTTTTTTTTATAAAACATGCTGAATAATAAACCAATCAGCTAAAGAGTAAAGTTTAGACTCACCGACAGCTTCTTCATTCCACACGGTGGTCCGGCGATTTTTCGTCCAAAAACATCGAAGATCATCCGAGTAGCTGGTCCCTTCACCAGCATAACAGACGAGTCAACGAAAGTCTGTAAAAGCATTGAAGTTTCCATCAGCTTTAACTGTACTTTGTGTTTCGTGCTAATACATGGCAACACAACTAAACGCACTTCATGCCTTCGAAACATTTATATGAACATTTCACACAAAGCTGTGCCTTAGTTAGTGAAGAGTCTCTAGAAGTTACTTGCGGTTTAATTGCCAGGGACTAGCCACCAGTCTGGTGAGAACTGAAACGTATTTACTTTTGGATGAGAGGAGAAATCCGAAGGTCAAATTTGAGGACGTCAGAGAAGTCCTGTTCAATACGGGTTCCATTTGGACATTAAAAAGGGGTTGATAATTACAACAAATTAGTCGACATTAATATGCTCCTTGAATTGGAGGACGTGACGTTTCATAGACCAAGCAATTAAAAATGGAAAACGGTAATAATAATTAGCTGGGGCGCTGTAAATTACAAACCATTTGAATTCGGGATAATCCTTGTTCTTAAATGACAACATCCAAAAAAAAATTGGAGGAACTAATCGGAAGTGGCGCCCCAGCACTGCCTGGGTCAGCGACGATTGAAATCCTTTTTGACTCTGTCGTTTATCATCTGAGCTTTTGATCCTGATAGGGTGAGTATCTTGGAGGCAAGGGCCCAGCAAGAGTCTGTGGACCACTGGATCATTGTCACTTAGATAGCAGACAGTGTTTATCGGAGCTTCACTACCTGTCTCTCTCTCTCTCTCTCTCTCTCTCTCTCTCTCTCTCTCTCTCTCTGAGGTATTCGGGACGTTTTGACCTTTTGGTGACCACTTACAACTTTTAGACAAGGAGCTTATGGTCTGTCAGCCCTGATTTATGTTGGCAAAGACAGTGAGACAGGATAGAAGAAGTCCCGGAGGAAAGAGGAGCTACACACACACCCTGTCATAATAGAAGATCCTCCCGAGGAGGCAACAAACCGTTTACATGGTGCACGGTAAGGTTGGCTTTGTTACTTTGCGTGACGTTATTTGGCCTGACTTGAACAACGGACCCTCTGCTAAACAGAAAAAACAGGATCACAGGACTTTTTTTCTCTTTTTATCCCCACTGGAAATGTCAAAAAGTGTAGAACGGACTCAACTTCAGTTATGTTGCAAATACTTACGCCTGAATGAACAGACATGATAACAGCTAAATATACATGTACATAAATGATTTATTTATGCTGTGATTTATTTATTACCGTGTGTACCTGTTTTCATGTTCTGTGCCAGTGTTATTACTTCTTCTTGCTGACTAAACCAATATAAAGCTTGTGAAATCACATAGAGCCAGAAGAGGAAGGTACAGTATGTTCCACCTTTATGCATTAAATCCTAATTATCCTTTAGTAATAGTAATAAGTAACACTAAATTATAAGACACTCTAACAAGTTTCTACACAGACATGTGGGGCAGAAACACACTTCCACACACCCCCTGAACAATGCAAATCTTATTTGATTTTTTTTTTACCGATGCGCTGATAGATGTTGAAACAGACAGACGGCATTTGTAGATTTCTTGCCTGATTGCTCATTTTCATGGTGGTAATATAAATCTTTCTGCTCTAATTGAGAAAGTGAGAGAGGCAGTGAGAGAGGCAGAGAGAGGCAGAGAGAGAGGCAGAGAGAGAGAGAGAGAGAGATTTGGCCAGGCAATAGGACATTTTGACATTGGAGCACACCACGAAGCATTATTTGTTTTCCACTATGGTTGGCTCTTTTCCTCAGGAGGAGACGTGTCATTGCAGCGAAAGCTCAGGTGTTACAAATAACATTAGCAATGGCTCTGTACTATTTGAGTGTCCCAGTAAGCCGTGACAGCGTGACAGTGAGCCAGCATTCAGGATACCCGCAGCCTAAAACTGAAGAAGGCAAAAAAAAATAAAAAATAAATCTGCCGCCAGTTATTTATACCCGTGCAGAGTCAAAACACCATTTGAAAACATCAATGAAGCATCAAATATATACGTTTGACACGGTTTGACAGTAGCATTTACAGGTACTGTGTAGATCCAGTGTCTTCCCTTGTGTACTGTCTCCACCCACAGTTTCACCATGTCCTTCTTTCTGTCTGCTGCTCCCTCCCACTGTTTCTCTCTTGTCCGACCCACTTGATATGTTTTTCCCCAATCTCTCGATCTCTTTATTCCTCTTTTGACTGTGTATCCTGGTTGTATCTTTCGTTCGTTCTCTCTCTCTCTCTCTCTCTCTCTCTCTCTCTCTCTCTGTCTCTGTCTCTGTCTCTGCCTCCACCGAGACAGCTCTCCTACTTCCTGCTCTCTCTGTTCTTCATGGTGATTGTTCTACACTTGTCTGAACCTTCGCAGCAACTCCCTGCAGGCTGGGTGGTGGGTGCGTGCGCACGCACACACAGAGCTGGTACACACACATTTCCACTTCTGTTTTGTATGTCCATAGAACTACTATTCAGGAGAAATAGTCACAAACACATCGACACCAGCTTTCACTCATTTTCAGGGATCAACAAGTAAAGCCACTGCTGTATATCCAAATACACCCATGCACAAAACCGTGCACAAAATGCACATACACACACAGCTGTTGTCATGACATTTCTAATAAATGGCTTAGTAGAATTTCCTGTACTAGTTTAAAAGGATTGAAATGCCACTGCAGGCATGATCACAAATCAATAAACCATTCTCAAGGCTGCCATTTGAGTGTGTGTGTGAGTGTGCACGTGTGTCTACACGCACGTGCTCAGGTGTGTGATTTTTTCAGACTGCGACTGGTAAAGTTTTGTTCTGCCTCTGCGGTTCCATTTGGATTTTCATTCATTTCATTTTTCGCCCCTTAAAAATGGATTTTCCATTGTTTTACCACACAGAAAACAAGTTTGAATTAGTCTGAATTTAGTGGAACTTAAGACGGATTAATAACGATATGGTAGAGGGAAAGGGATTAAGGTATAATTCTGATTCAGTTTGGAGAAATCCAGACCTGCTGTGCTGCTGTGTTAGTGTCTTCCCGGATTAAAGGCATGACCCACCACAGATTCTGCACGCTAAAGCACTATGAAAACGAAGTATTTAATTTTGCCTTTTCCCCTGATCACGGCTACGCGCTGGTGTTTTCCACAACTCCCTGCTTGCTGAGTTCAGTGGTAATTTCCCAAGAGACCTCTGTGTGTCCTAATGTCTGTACATTTTATTTTTTGAGGCTTGGGTGAAAGCATGAATAATTCTGGCTGTGAATCACACTTGAAGCCCGCGGTGTTGGGTAAGGCATGGGAAGTGATACGTGCAATGCAAGTCCTGGATAGGTTTATTAGTTAACACGCCGAAGCGGGGATCTCCTGCTGAGGCTTTTAAAACACTTTTTAATGTTTTTTTTTGTTTTTTTTTTCTTCTTTCAAGTACTGACTCCACTCGATGGTGCCCACAGACATCAGTAACCAGGATTACCAGCTATATTTTTAAGCTCTGTGTGCACTTCCATCTCCTATCACTGGATGTCCTCAACAGTTTCTGCTGTTTGTCCATCAGCATCTAAAAAACAGAATGACGGCCCCTTTCTACTAAGCCACTCTGAAAAGTGCCATACTTTTGCTTTTGAGAAAAGGATCTGGCCAATTCTCTGTTTTATCATCTAAAGTAATAAGAATGACAAGAAACCTCTCACATAAATGTATAATAGCTGCTGTAACTTTTCTCTCTTTCTGGCGTCAGGATATTTTCACAAATGAGTGTTAGGGTTTTTTGACAGAACTGGACAAAACTGATTTCTATTTTCTACCGATCTACTATTTTCCTTGATTTAGGTCTATAATCATCATAATTTGAACACTGTGAACTGACTTGAGTGCAACCGCCACCTCACCTCCCCTGCTTATCTGATGGTTGATGACTGGCTGGGTTATTGTTCAAGTAATAAGATGAAATAGAATAGGACACGATGAAATATATTACCAAGAAATTAATTGAACGTCACGTGAGAAATATAAATCATGTAGATATGGTCGGACTGCATATGAAGTTTTGTTTTTTTTAAAGACTCATTCACGTGAAGAGGAAAAAGCTCTCACACCCCCCACTGTATAATCAATACATAAGTTAATAAAAGAATGTATTTATTTTTATAAATAATTTTTCACAATGATTTGACATTGTTAGACTGAAAACAGCAGAATAAAAGAAAGGGGAAACGGTTTGGGTGAACCCAGGTCAGAGTTATCAGGCCTGTGCGTGACTTTGGGTCTCATGTTCCATTTTTCTATTTTTATTTATTAATAACCTAACCTCTGGTCAGGTGATTAAACTTTAGTTTGCCATCACTCAAGTGAAATATAACAAAACACGACATTTGAAGGGGATGTGACACCAGGTAACATGGAAACAGACCTGACAGAGTAACATCTTTACCTTATCTAATAATATTAAACGCATATTTACTGTACTTTCAGAATTCACATAAATATATTTACATTGTAGCACATACCGGTGGCGTCATCAGTGGCGTCCTTCTCTCTGGTCCACAGAAGAACGGATAATGCCAAATGTTAATCCCACTGTGGCTGTAAACGTGAAATAATATCAGTATCCGTCACTCACGGAGAAGACGTATAGAGCTCCATTATGTCTGACGAACATGTCCGAGTAACATTAGCATTAGCACAAGCGTTAATGTTTCTAATGCTAGCCTGTCCCCTGCTGGTCATAACACGAGCCGGGCGGTGGATTTAATGCTAAATAAACGGTGAACGCAGCTCGCGGCTTGTCAAATTAACGGGGTAGAATTGAGACAGAGCTTATTTTTTCCATTTTTCGCTCTCTCGCAGTGGTTTTGCGGAAAGTTTTTAACTCGTTCGTGTGAAACACTTCTTCACCTACCGAGGCCACTTCCGTTTACACCTGCTGGCGGGAAAACGTAACCTATCTTCAAAATAAAAGCCCGCCGGGTCCAACCACAGGTATTCTTTGTTACTTTAGATATATTCTCGCGTCCCCAAATAAACGAACTACGAGAATAGGCGTTTACGAGTGCTTTTGTAAAGCTAAGCTAAGAGAAGAGGCTACTGAGAATGCCAGGAGCACGTACACAGACGCTAGCTCTCGCTCACACGCACAAACCACGCCCCCCAGCGATCCTCCAATCACATTCACACTCTCCTACGTCATCCCAGAATAGTTCTTCTCTCCCATTGTACAAAACCGGTGAAAATATTGGCTACACCTCACCTACAGTACAGCTACATTTAATGTTAAGAATCATAGATCCATTTATTTTTAAATATTTATACGTACAGTAAGTTCTCGTATTTAATAGTTTGGCCGTGTCAAAGCAAAACATTGAGTGCAGTTGAAATTCTGGCAGCTTGCAGGAAGTTGATTTATAGTCTAAGAAAAAAGGTGTTTGATCGCATGTTTGTTTATTTCTTTATTTTGTGATCGAGTGTCGGCAGGTCTCAGGCTAAGATCTTAGGAGGAAAAATAGTGCAGAGCAGGTGAGGTAAGCTGTAAAAAGAAAGGAGAGAAAGAATGAGCTCTGCCTTACCCCCTTTTTTTGCATCAACAGCTGCAGACACACGCACACACACACACACACACACACACACATTTGAAATTCATGACCAAAGGTTTGGGAACAGCGATTCACATATTCTACTGACACTTCCCCCACAGCGGGGCACAGTCGTACCACACAACTCACAAATCTATTTTACCCCATGGAGGGAAAACCAATTATATCCAACAACTATTCAATTGTCAAACTCTCCCTTTGCCAGTTCTACAACCAGCGCCCGGTTCAGCATCTGCTGCAAGTCGCAGAGTCACCTTGCCACATCATCATCACCTATTCTCCTCCTAACCTTCCACCGAGGGTGTTCCAGTATAAACCCAATCCATCATCAATGCCTGACATCACTGTGCTGACGCTCAGCTAAGGAAATGTCTTTCTATGCGTTCCACTTTTTTTTTAGCACTCTCTGGGGAAGGGCATGCCATAGTTGTCTGTATTTTTGTCCATATTTTTCTTATTCAAAATGCAACATTCGTTGAGAGTTGTTGAGTGTGTAAATATTCATGAGGAGTGTATGAAATGAGAGGTCTAAAAAAAAAAAAAGGAGTTGAGTTCTTCCATTGTGAAGCACAATAGCTGAGTGTTGACCATGCTTTGCCCCGTTTTGTCCTTCAAATCAAATGACGACATAGATTGTCTGCAGGGTTTTATAGCAGCACATGAAAGCCTTCTGATCAAATCACCCCGGAAAAATAGACCCACTTTATAATGTCACAACTTAATAGCGAATGTTTGGTCAAATTTGGGCATTAAAACAACTTGTTAAAAGTCATGGAATGTTTCAGAATTGTGTTGGATTTTTTTTACTTAGTGTACTGTAACTACAATAACAAAGCTACCCCAACGGTGAGCAAGCGCTCTATCTTTTTGTTACCATAGTAAAGTTTGGAATCACCCTCATCATTTTTCCAGATAAGTGAAGAGGCATTTATGATCATGGCTTGTTATCACTATCCATCAATTTTTCTGGCAGGTAGTACTTTTTTTTTAATGGTTTTGGCATGTTTTATTTGGAGAAAAAAAAGGACCAGGGATTCAAATACCACCAGAGAAGATAAGCTTCTTTTCTGATGGTTAGAGTCAACCCAGTGTTTCCTGCTGTTCCTTCTTTGCCATGGCTGTGCTCATCCACACACCTCATGAGTGTGCAGCTCATGTCAGCTGGCCGTACAAGTACACCGGTGTGCAGGAGCCATACAATATGGGGAAGACATGAATATTTCATTCAAGCACTTTTAGCAAAATAACATTTTGTTGCGACCACATTAAAAGTGTTATTTTTATTCGAGACATAAATAACAGAGCATTTGGGGGAATTTATGGCCTGTAAAATATCCATCCTGCATCCTGTATCTATGTATTTTCTATTACATAACTCTGAAAGCAATACAAACAATCAAATTAATTGTTGTCATTAATGTCTATTACTTCCTCTATTATATATCTATCTTCTTATTATTACTGCCAGGCATTGTCAATGTGCATTAAGATACTTTGTTGCCAGGGTCAATTCTGCGTCATCTCTCCTCTGACACCGTATCCAGAATGCTCTCCGGTTAAATTCACCTTGCGTTCACGTTATACTTACATTATAGGACTTTGAAAGTCTCAACAGCGCAACAATCCTTCCAACTCTTCATGTGTGGATTTAACGGGGAAAAGTCAAGCGGGGATCATAGCTTTGACCTGGATTCAGAAGAGTGAGTCTATTTCACGGCGAGGAGGATATATGACGTCTGAAAGAGGAAATCCCTCCACCATGGTCTCATGAGAAAACATATACACACTGTAAACAGATTTTCCCCTTACCCTTTCTTCCATTCTATACACCCTTCTGGTTCTTGTATTCTTATTCAAAAAAACAAAACAAACAAGTGTTGCTGGGTGGTAGGTTTGTGGGTATGTGATCCTATGGGTGTGTATGTTTAAGATTGTATATTTGTGCCTTCTCAGCATGCTGGTGTGGATGTTTCTGTTTGTGTGGTTTTCCCAGTGGCACGCTTTCTCATCCTGTTGTCTTTTTCTCTGCTGCACTGTTGGATGCTGGCGAAGGAGCAAATCTTTGAGAACCTCAACAATCCCCGCTTCCCTTACTGCAGCAGGACACATGGATAGCCACGTGCTGAAGGTTTTATGTTATCGCACGGCCATAACAGCCATGTTGGAATTCTCTGTTAGAAAAAGAAAAGGTTAAATGAGAGCACAGACACCATGAGCCTTTCCACACCATGTGGTGTGGAGGCTATCAAACAGAATGGGTTGTACTAAATATCTGACATCAAAAATAGTTTGTGTTTATTTTATCCACACAACACGGCAGTCTTTTCACATTTGAACACAAATATATATATTGGATTTTTACTCACCATTAGTACGCGCAACAAGCACAGCGCAAATGCTCACTCCCTGCGGACTTCCTTCCCAAAATGTAAAGTAAGTAAATAACCAGTGATTGGATTTGAAGGTGGTGTAAATCCTGGAGTGAGGTGACACAGGGTGGAGTGGTAATTTTAGCACAGTGACGGTGAGGCAGATAGGATGTCAGAAAACGGGACAGTGATGCAACAGTATACTGAAAATGTGTCCCACGGTGCAGCGATTGCCGTTGAAATTATGATGAGGTGTTTTACTACTTTTTGCCACTCGAGGCCCGCTCATCAGATCAGGTGCCTACGATAGCGTTCTTTGAAGAACGACGACATGACAGACTGACTGATCACCATCAGGGGGAGGCGGGGGGGGGGGGATGGAATCTCTATCAGCAGGCGAGCCATTAGTCATACTCTTACGGAACAAAATGGAATGACAGAGACATTAAACTGATATATATTCTTTCGAGGGGGGGGCGATTATTTTGGTGACACGTGCTATTGTGGAGATGATGATGATGATGGGATTGTATGGGTTCTGTTGTGTCAAACTGGGAGGTAACTCACTCAAATCTCTGTATACCTTGCGTTTACATTATAGGACTTGTGTCTATGCCTATTATGTATGAACGTTTGATTGATGAGTATTGTCACCTCCAACAGTCTGGAAAAAAATGGAACGCAATTGTCCTCCGTTCATTGTGCTACTGAGGAGTTGCCACATTCATCGGGGATGCTCTGTAGCCTCGAGTATAGTTCAGTTCAGGTTGAAACAGTTAAACCTCCGAGTATAATGGGATTTTTCCTTTCCTTCTAAAATAATACCTGAAGGCCACGCACTCATTGTCGCCCCGATGGATTCATTCGACCGCCCTACGCCAATGCCTCTGTTTTCTGCCAGTTAACCAAGCACTGCCAGTCCCAGTGTGCCAGCGCCGGCTCAGCACACGCGGGCCCCTGCGTGCGCTCTATACAACCTGTGGGGGGGTGTGCGCAGATGAGCTCGCCGTTGGCATGCTTCTTCATACGCACCCGTGTGTCTATGCGTATGTACTGTATGTTGCATGCCGTTCTTGGCATTGTCCCATGCTCGATCCCAGCCACCCCTTTGTCCAGTGTAAACCATCGCTTCCTCCTTGGGCGTAAAATGTCACGCAGAACGTCATTGGCCGAAAAAGTTCGGATCCCAGGGACCCGAGTGACATTTCAACTGCTCAAGAAAGTCAAACATCTCCCACTCGAGTTTATAACGAGACACTTTCGACTCGAGTAACTGCGATCCGGTTGACTCAGCAGGAGAAACCTACCGTGCCGGAAAAGAGGTTAATTGTATTTTTTTGCTTAACCCCTGAGCTCTGCATTAGCATTACACTGACCTTCCCGGCCGCACCATCACGGACCTGAAAACACACAAAGTGGTACAACTGGACTCTACTCTGCGTACTTTGGATTTTAATGATCTCTCCTCTTGCACCAAGCACTTGGCAGACCAAGTAACATTGTATCCACCGGTCTAAAGGGGTTAGGGTGAGGTCATTTGTTGAGCACATTTATTCCACAGAGGAGAGCATTATAATAGTTTGACGAACCTCTGACCTTAAGGCCAGTTACACTTAAACCATCATTTACACACACTGTATACAAAACACTTGGTCTGATACAAAATCAATACAGCAATAAACTGCAATGCTCCCTTTATTGATAAATGACTGTATATTTGTGCCAATAATGTGACGCTTTCTCTGATGTGTCATTAGTCACGCACTGTCACAAAAATGTATTTGATTTCATGAGAGGAAAAGGGGTACCCTCTGTTAACCATGGGTATCTTATTTATTATTAATAAATAATACATTTAAATATCACAATCCATGCATCAGATGCAACGCACATTTCTTAACATTAAAACAAAAAACAAGTAGATGTGATTTTTACCACTGAACAATAAAAATAAGGAAATACATTTATTTTCGGCCTGTTCTTTGATAAATTTAGTGCAAGTAGTCATAACTGATCGGGCAGCTTTCGTCTCTCCGGTTTTGCTCTGATGAGTCAGATCTCAGTCTTTGTCTTGATGTAGGTGTAAGAAGTGCTGAGCCATACAGAGACTCACATCAGAGAAACATGCAATCAAGTTGTCTATAACTGAGTACGGAGAGTAATATTGTTTTCAGAGAGACTGAAATGGGGTCAAAGACCGAACCCTGCGGGACACCACATGCCCATGTCCATGTTCCCATGTAATTCACTGGAAGTTGTAGTTCATTGCCATTTTGTTGTTCACTTACATAAGACCTGCACCACGTTTCCATGGTGCTAGACCCTGAAATCAGACTGGAGTTCTATTTAAAGACAATATTGCCATAGAGGGAACAATTAGCAGGTTTTTTAACAAGTTTTTGAAATAACAGATTCAAAATAAATTTTGATCGTACACCGAGTAGTTCTCTGAACATGAAAACGCAAAGCTCTATAGACTTGTTTACCGCTTTAAAAAATGCACATGATAGAACTAGAGCTCAATTGTTGGGTGTCAAGGTAATACGGGCAGACGCAGCTTTGCGGCCGCCCTCCATCCTTCCCTTCCTCCGTCTTTCTCTCTTTTTCCCTCAGCTTCTGTAATCCAATCAGTGGAAAAAAAAAGGAAAGATGGGGCTATGTGGCTCTTTGTGGTCTCTGGCCGTGCATCTCTCTTTAGGTGTTGCTCCACATCTTTAACAGATGTCAAAAATAGACCTCTTCACTCCTGCCCCCCCCTTCCCCCCACCCATTTCTCTTCCTTTCCATTTGCCTTTCATTGGTGTCACACGTTTGTGTGCTCTGAATGTGGAGTAGGGCTGATGTTTGGCTGTTTTGAAGCAGAGCTGTCTGTCTAACCGTCTGAATACAGACTGAGACCTATTGATTTCTGGTTTACAAAGGGATCAAAAGCTAATCTGTATGGAGCGCACACACAAACACGCACACACACACACACACACACACACACCGAGCCAACACAGACACGAGGCGGCAAATGTTTTTCCCCACGATAGCAGTAATTATGTGCTCCCTCAAAAATTCACAACGAGTGAGAACCATTTAACCTTCATGAGGAAGCATGGCTTTTAAATTGAAGGAGAATGGTCGGAGCATACTCACACACTTGCGCACACAGCACTTCCCACTGACCTTTCTACTCAAAGGTGTTCGCTCTGTTGTCTTATGGAGACGAGTCAAGTCCGACCCTCGGAGCAAATTGCCTGTATTTAAACTGCACTTCTGTGGTCCTGACGACCACTCGAAAGCACTTTACACAACAGGTTTGTCAGTCCCACAAAACGCCTGGGACGTGTGCTGCTTCAGCGTCTCGCCAGAGGACCCTTCAGCGCGCGGATGGAGGAGCCAGGGTTCAGAAGGCTGACCTTGCGGGCGACTCGCTCCACCTCCCGAATTACCGCGCTCACTTTTCAAACTGAACTTTAACTCTGATGTCATAACAGGTTCCGTCGGGCAACACATCGAGAGGATACCTCCGAAGAAAAACGATCGATTTTGTGCGCGCGTGTGTCAGTGCGTGACCTGTGGGGACGATCTTCTTGAACTTAAAGCAGACACAGCAAGACGAGGTGTGTCTCAGGGTGGCATTTTCCGTCCCGGCGGTTTGTGATGTAATTAGGGGGAAATAATGTGCCAAATGGAGCAGGGATGCTTCCTGAACTTAAGCAGACTTATCTGCGCGAGCCCGAGGCTTCTGCTTCGCGCTGCAGTCGCAGCGAGAGCTTTTCTTCTGCAAGCTCAAAAAACGCTCTGCTTTGGCAGGCCTCCAAGGCTGATGCGGCATCCGGCTGCTTGAAATAGGTGACTTAATTTTGCGGGAGGTGTGGGTGTCAGAAAGTTGCACTTAGAAAGTCTTTTCACAAACACAGGCCCGTCACTAAGTTCTTTTGGACAGAACAAAGGATTTAAAATCCAGGTAAGAGAAGGAGACAAAACCAGTTGGATGGGAAACGAGGCAAATTCACACAAAGGGGACGGCAGGATTTTGTTGGCAGGTTTTAGTCTGCGTAGTGATGCTGGATAAAATAAGTGCCTGTTTTTTGTTTTCCCCTCCCACTGCATCCCACATATAGGTAAGTCGCACACAATTAGGGTGGGAAAACTAATATGAGCCAAAAGCCAATATATTCTGGAGGTTTCGACTATGGTTGTTAAGTTGTTGTCTATTCCTGGCAGCAACTTTGGAACTGTCCCAAACTTGCGTACGGAGGCTCACTTAATAATGGAAGTGACTGATGGATTTTTTTTTTTTTTTTTGTGGAATGCACAAACCACCAGGGCTAGAATCCAGAAGAAGCTTGTTTTCTGCAGAGAATATAAACGCGGAGCACAGGAGGGTACGCTTGCTCGGATAGACGAAGCACATACTGTACGTGCCGGTAGATGAGTCTCCACGGTTACAGATGAAGAATGCGTTCACAATGGAAATGTCATGGAGAGAGAAAGTTTCCCTCCCGTGGAAAGAAAGTTTAAAAGGAGTTTGTCATCCCAAAAAACAGAGAGTGGGTGAGTCACACAAACCCATGCAAAAGTCACTTTCAGAAAGCTAATTCGGAAATATGGGGAAAAAGGCTTATTGGCCCGACCTCAATCAGCACCTTCATTGTCAGACCCAGTCCGAGTCGGTGCATCGCTTGCTTTTATTTACCTATAAAGAAATGATCCTCTGCGTCGGGAACGGACTGGCTGCGCTGATATAAGGATTATCAGGACGTAACAGCTAAGAATACATTTTCAACAGTGTATTTTGGAAAAAAAAAATGTGTTCTTTCAATTAGACCTACAGCAAAAAAAACAAAAAAAAAAACAATTCTGGGTACTACTGTACTTGTCAGTGACATCCAAGAAAATGTCAGTGATGAATTATGTATTTGGGAGGTTAGAGTCACCTAATGTACGCCACACGCCGGCTCATCCATGCGTCTCATTTTCTCTTGTGCTTGACAAATTTGGATCAGGAAAAGGAAGCCACCAATTAATATAATGTCCCCAGTCAGACATGTTTTTCTTTGTACTTTGGATTCTGGCCCAATGCGTGAGGAGGATTATTTTTTTTCTAAAAAGGAAACATGCTGGTTGTTTTTCTAGCTGTTACGGACGCAGTACAAGGGGCCGCGTATGCTGTCATCCTGCCGACAGCTGTGGGGGAGGAGCAGGTATTCCTCTCCATTAAGATATTAATAACAATGAGCTCCCCACACGGCATGATAAAACCACCCGATGCCCTCTCCCGTTCATTGTTTTCCTACTCAGAAGCAATCTCGGGTAATATGTAAGAACTGGTGAAACATATTCCCCCGCCGAACTTGATCCGACGGTGACCTTAAAAGGAAGAGGGGATCAATCAAAACCCGCAAATATACTGGTTATTTCCTTCCCTCTTTATCCTCCATGCAGGCCTTAAAAGGAACTTGAGCGTGACATTTGGGTGTGTTTGTGTAGCAGAGTTACGGAATACGCATTACTTTCATGCACTAATTCCGAGGAGCACAGCGCTCACGTAAGGCTTTGTACTTGTATTACTGGAATAAGAATGTCTATTTTCTTCCTTCTGCCTTCCCGCTGGGTTGCCGGTTGTAAGCATTGTCACGCAGAGAGGCGTTTGTCTTATGTCGGAGGAATTGGATCATTCTATAGGCGAAAAATAGCTTCGATCAAATAGGCATCCATTAAAGCTCTACGTTTCCAATAAATGCTTCGCTAATCGGCTTATTTTGTGAATCTGCTTTCTATATTTTTTTTAGCCCCTAACTGGATGATCTTTCTTTTTATTAAAAGAATCTGAATCTGGAATTGACTTGATATGCAAGAGGTTGCCCATACTAAATATCATGTCAGGCTAAAAAATAATTGCCGCCTTGTATACAAGCCATGCACAAGAGGAACATAGTACACTGACTTGGTTTCCTTTCCTGGGAACCTAACTTCAATCATCAATCGATATGTGCACGAGCATGTAATCTGAAGCCAAATTTAGACTCAGCGTAACCGTGAAACAAAAAAAAAGTTGAACCGATTTTAATGAATCCACTCTGCAAACAAACTGCCGGTGCAGTACAAGCAAGTAAAGTAAACAGAAGTCAAAGTCTAAGATCAGATTTACAGACAAACACCTGGTCTGCGTAACTGTGTTCCCAACCTTTTTTTTTTTTTTTTTTTTTTAGTCCTTAAACTTGATGTATATCGTACATGGACACTTTTTTTGTCTCGTTATTTCTCCACAAGTTTTTTTCTATTTCATTTAAGGTTCGGGGAGATCTCACAAAGGTACACCAGACGGGTGGTAGTTTCTCTATCGAAAAGCCTGAGAATGAGACATGAGAATAGAGAGTGCCAGAGACAGGCTGACAGCCAAGGGAGGTGAGACGGAGGTGTTTGTCCGTGTTTGTGGACATAATGAAAATAAAGATAACATTATTCACCTCAGAGAAGTCCGTGTCTGCAAACATTGCTGTCCAGTCCAATCATCAAGGCTGACAATATGACCAAATCAGAATTTTTTTTTCTTCAACTAAGGCCCTGCGATTGCAGGGGGGAGGACCCTCCAATCACAAGTCCAATTTTCCAAGTTTTTGGCGACATCAAAGTAGCATCGCGGACTCTTTGATGAAAAGAAGTTGATTAGGACGGAGAGAGCCAGGCCCACGGTAATTCCAGAGGCGGTAACCAGACCGCTGCTGCTTCCTCTAATTTGACCACCGAATTTCACTCACACAATGTTATTTATGTGGCTAATTTTCAACTTTCCGATGTTTTATTTTTCCAATCTCCATACGACAAAAAGAAAACAAAGCATTGTTATATATATGAATTTAAGTCTCAGTGTTCATGCGGGAATCCCCTGTTTGTCTGTTTGTATGTTTGTTTCATCATCACCATCACCTCTGTGGGGAGCCAGTCAGCCCAGCCTCAGGCTACCTTTAAATGGTAGACAGTCCATCATCATGAGTGACAAGTGTGTGGGAATAGTGTTCTTTTCTGCCATAAGACGAGATTGATTCCGCAACCCACATGCTAAATGTACACATTCATAGCCTTTGGGTTGACGCGAAACCGTGGAATAAATGAAATGTAATTATAGACTTTGAGGTGGGTTATTTTTATTTTTGCATTAAGGCCGAGATGTCCAACATTAAATGTAGATACCTATACGGGAGGAGTGTTTTCAATGTGCAGATAGCATTTCGGTTTTGCCAAAGCTTCTTTGGGCTAAATTTCAGCAATTTCAGCGACTTTGGGGTTCCTTTTTCTCTTTATTTGGAGGGAAGAGAGTCCGCAGAGAGATAGAGAGCTGCAGAGATTGTTGCTCATTCAGCCAATCTCACAAACAACGGGGTTGCAGACACTGAGACAGATGAGGGAGACTACGAGGAAGAAAAAGAAGAAGAAGACGAGAAAGCGAGCAGGATCTTGTTTGGCAAAGAGATCACAGCAATGGCACAGCAATAGATCTATTTACAGATTAGTACGAGTTCTCGGTGGGTGTGTGTGTGCGTGTGTGTGTGCGTGTGTGTGAGCATGCATATGTTTCTTTGGTTGTGAGACAAACGTTTGGCACTAAATCTTTCTGATGAGCTCATTTTGCAGTTTCTCATGAGGTCATAGGGCTTTTTGCAGGTTGATACTGGATTTTAAGAGCTTACCTTTGGATCATCATAGCGCCAGAGAACCAGAGAGCAACACATTGCCTCACTGCAGTATGTAGTTGATTGGCCGCAAAAGCGCTGGGTTCTGTTGTTGCCAGTGTTTTTGCGCCATCTAGAGGACCGGGTCCGAATACGTGACATGTATTTTTCGGGATTAAGTCACGATCGCATCTGTGAGACAAATCATTTGCGCAGCAACACAAAAAAAATAAGCGTCCCGGCTAAAATGACACGCATGAACATAGCCCCCAAAGCCGGGGTGGCTGATGCAGCATATGGACTGAAAAGGCCTGGAGCACGAAGTTGGAGATAAGGTGCAGTAAATATTGTTTTGGCATAATACGTTTCTCGTCGTTTGACGTGGCGCACTCATTGAAGAGGAGGCTGCGGCGGCAGTAGAGACACTTAAAATGTCTGTGAGCACTGAAGTGTTTCTCATGGTGTAAACAGGTTGTGTTTACATGATGGAACCCACTGTATATTACCCAAGCAAATAGTATGGAAATATTGAACTGAAAACGCAGTTGCAAACATCCAAGAAAATATACTGCGGAAAAACGTGCTCCGTCAGTCGCACAGCGTACACAATGCATCCCCTCCTCTCATGATGAGGAAATCTTCAATATACCAACCTCGAAATGCTAAATGCGTGTGTCAAATAGGACCATATCTTTGTGATGGCAGCACATTTATAAAAAAAACAAAACAAAAAACTTTCCAAGAGGCGGGAGGCTCCTGTGAGCAGCACTTGATGGATTTGCAGTAGTGGATTTTTTTTTTTTTTTTTTTTTTTTATTTATTCCAGGCTTCCAGCTGATGTTTTGACACAAACGTGACTCACATCTCAAGAAATGCTCACATTGCCAAGAGGTCATTCTGACATATCTTTGTGATGGCAGCACATTTATAAAAAAAACAAAACAAAAAACTTTCCAAGAGGCGGGAGGCTCCTGTGAGCAGCACTTGATGGATTTGCAGTAGTGGATTTTTTTTTATTTTTTTATTTCAGGCTTCCAGCTGATGTTTTGACACAAACGTGACTCACATCTCAAGAAATGCTCACATTGCCAAGAGGTCATTCTGATTCTATGACAGACAGACTGGATAGTGCATTAAATGCCAGAGTTTGGAGGATTTCAGTAATCAACATGGGCAGAGCCTCAACATAAATGAAGCTGTATTTACCCGCCTCCTTGGAAAAGTCTATGGATTCTTTTTCTACGCGACGTACCCGAGTGACTCTGTACATATAACTCAAGAGAGATTCTTGAAAGGTGAGGCAACCACAATAAGATAGAATGAAGGCGCTCCGGGGGTGCGGCGCACGTGTCTTACATTATGTTGAAACACCTGAGCCTCAAGAGGAACATGCTGCTCTGCCCTCTCATCTCCTGCCCTCGGCTTCTTCTTCTTTTCCCTTTTTTTTTTTGGCAGATCATCATTTGTTTATGAGCTTTGCCGGGTACACGGGTTGTAGACTTCTCCCTGAACGGTGACAGGTGGTGGCAGTATCCTCCTCCTCCTCTTGGCATTTGGCTTTCAGTGACAGCAGAATATCACAGCAGAGTCGCGAAGAAAGGACAAAAATTGCTCCGGGCTGAACTTTAAAAATAAAAAAAATTACCAAAAAAAAAAGAAATAAGTCCAGCCGCATCTATTTAACATGTATATTTCTGCGAAGAAAAAAAACCCAAAACGCTTCAATGAAAGGCGGCGGCGCCATTTTTAGCCTGAATGGTTAAGAAAGATGTATTAGACACAGAAGGCTCTGTGCTCTTGAGGATGCGCCCGACATGACTCCAAGCGGCATACAACCGACTCCCCCGGCACACTGGTAAACCTCCCTAGGATGCACAATGCAAGAGACAGCACTCTTCTTAGCAACAGTGACGTATATATATATATATATTGATATGTATATATAACTAACTTTGTGAGTTTAAACAAAAAAAACCCTAAACAAGCCTCTGAGGTGCATGTTTAAGGCACAATCCATGGGCCTCGAACCGGTGACCTTCTGGTTGTAGGCACAACCTAATGTTGTTGGGATTGTTCTGAGTTATCTATCCGCTGGGTGGGAGTTCAGTTGGCCGACCGAGGCGGTGACTCCCCTCCCTTCACTGCTCGCTGAGATAAGAGCAGAAAAAAAAAAACCCCACAAATGTGAAATATCAATCGAAAACAGAACCGCCAGTTCAGGTCCCGGCTTCAAGGACTCGTAGCTGTTCACAATGACTGACTCGAACAAGTTGTGAGTACCGCGCTCCACTCTTGTTTTCGGCAGAACCGCTTGGATGTCTGTGTGTCTAGGAATATCCAAGCACATGTGTGACCTTTTATGGATATGTCGTTCAGTGATAAGACGGTGACCGAGGGAGACAGTGGCCGACTCATAAAGGGCAAGAAGAGGCTAAAGAAGGAAGATGCCTGGAGGCCAGAAGGACCCAGAGACCCGTTTGCCATGGTGTGGGTCCTATTGTGTGTAGTACGAGTGTGTTTGCTGTGGTTTAGATTCTCTGACTCCGTCTCACACAAAACAAAACAGATGGACATGTGCATTTTGAAAAGATCTGCCTTCGACTGCAGCACGAACGGGTTGAACAAATTGAAATTCAACGCGTCCTTTCCCGTGTCCTCGGCTGTCCCAGCTGGACTCTCTGCCGGAGAAGAAGCAGCAGGAGATCCAGAGGGCCCTCCACCTCTTCTCACTGAGCCCCGGTGTGCCCAAGACACTGCAGCAGGCCAAGAAACATACCTTCCACTTCTGGGACACGCAGCCCGTCCCCAGACTGGGTGAGAGCTTGTTGCCCAAATAGATTCCATCGCATAAAATTGAAAAAAAAAACGACTCTTTGGCCGTGAATACGGATATCATCTTGTGAATTTAAGTTCTAATTTGCTTGTAAATGACACAGCAACAATTACGAGTTTGATGGCTCTGTGTGACCAATCAAAAAGCTGCATACCACCATGACTTAAAAAAAAGATACATATGTGTATTAAAGTTTCCTTACCATCCCCAGGTGGCGAGATCACGACTCACGGCCCGATAGTGGAGGGAGAGGTCAGTGTCCGCAAGGAACCCTACTCTCTACCTCCAGGTTTCTCCTGGGATACTCTGGACCTGAGCAGCCCCGCGGCGGTACGTTTCCAGGTGACTGCGTACGCCACAGATTATCATGGACCACAAGCGCGGAACAGTCTTGTGCAAAAGCTCCTGCGTGCACACTTTTCTTGTCCTGACGTCCAGAGTGGAGAAAATCCGTCAAATTTATTGGAGATGTCCTTCGTTCCAGCTGAACGAGCTGTGCACTCTTCTGAATGAGAACTACGTGGAAGAGGATGACAACAGCATCAGATGTAACTTTTCCCCGGAGTATCTGCAGTGGTAAGCTCCGAGCAGTTGCACTTTGTCACTTTTGATCTCTTGACACTAAATCTACTTTTTTACCCTTTAACAGCAGTTTTATACATCTGGTGGAAACTCATCGCGGTGTCATTATTTTGTCCTCTCGGGTTTGCAATGAAGGAATTTCAATCTTTTGGAGTCCTCAAAAGAGTAGAAAGTGTATAAAAAAAAGTTTGGGGGTGTTACAGTAGAGCCTTGAACCAACAATTTTCTGTTCGGGCGACAATCACCTTCACAGCTAGTCCGCCAGGTTCTTCGTACAGGACTGAAGATAAGACGGATCTTATCATCTAGCTTCGACTCATTTTCATTTTGCTGAGAATTTCGATTATTCAGAGTTTATAAAAAAAATGGAAAAACCTCTTCCTCTTCAGGGCCTTGCAGCCTCCCAACTGGCAGGCCGAGTGGCTCTGTGGTGTGCGAGTCGACGCCAGTAAGAAGTTAGTGGGCTTCATTGCCGCCGTTCCTGTCGATGTCCGCGTGTATGACACGTGAGTGGCTTCTCGATACACGAATATGCAAATATACAGGAGCATACATTTACGGGCCTATATATTATGCTCGCAAATATATGCAAAGTTATGTGTTTATATGAAATCTTGATGAGTGACGTTAGCATTCAGAGCCCTTGGCCACGGAATTGTAGCAATTCTCCCGGAAAATGTCCCAAAGCAAACGTGTCCCGCAGGCAGAAGCGGATGGTGCAGGTCGCATTCCTGTGTGTTCACAAGAAGCTGCGCCTCAAGCGGATGAGTCCGGTTCTGATCCGAGAGGTCACCAGACGGGTCAACCAGCAGGGCATCTGCCAGGCTGTCTACACGGCGTGCACGGTGCTGCCCACTCCTTTAAGCTCCTGCAGGTAGCTCGGGGATCCCTTCTGATTTGAAGCCACAATTCACAAGTCATTTTTTAATGCCTGTGAAAAATTACATTTTCATTTAAGTAACCTCTAACTTCTCTGTCTCTCTCTGTCAAATAAAAATTCTAATATGATTTCAGCCACTGGCATCGCCCTCTGAATCCCAGAAAGCTGATGGAGGTCAATTACCCAGGTCTGAGACTTAACATGAACCTACAGAGAGCTCTCAAACCCAACCGCCTCCCAAAGGTTAGTATGTGCTGCCATCTAGTGACACAACCCTGTAACTACAATCTGAAATTGGCCAGAAAACAATGACCACAACCTGGCAAAACAGATCAATACAAACATTTCGAAAGAGTGTCAGAATCAGCAATTAGTCATTACCATCATAACTTATTCCTGTCCTACTGTTTTTCTCCTGTGATTTTCTTCCAGATGACAAAGACCAAAGGTTTGCGCCCTATGACCATAAATGATGTCGTGGGGACACACGCACTCCTCCAGTCAAACAGCCGCAAGTTTCACCTCAGCCCCATCCTGTCCCCCCAGGAAGTAGAGCACTGGCTGTTACCGCGGGAGAATGTTATTGACACCTATGTGGTGGAGGTCTGACTAACATTTTGCAATAATAGTATCTCTCCTAAGACATTTTTTTTAGGATATTAAGAAAGCTTTTTCTTACCATTTCCCGAATTAATAATAACACATTATATTGCAGTGGAATTATCCACTCACATCCCCTCTTCGCACGCAGGGTGATGACGGTACGCTGACAGACTTGGTCAGCTTCTACAGTGTCTCCTCCAAGGTGTTGAATCACCTGGTCCACACTGACCTGAGAGCAGCTCATCTCCTGTATGTGGCCTCTTCTGCCAAGGACCTGGCTGACCTCGTGGAGGACACAGTGTTCCTTGCTAAATCTGTGAGTCCAAACAAAAAACATCAACATTCATTTCACAATTGCACGCGGGATTTGACCAAATGGCATATATTCACCATATGCAAGTAATACTAACTAAGTTTCTCAACACATCTGGATGATGACAGAAAGGCTTTGACCTCGTCTCTGCTCTCGATGTGATGGATAACAAGAATTTCCTGGAGAAGCTGAAGTTCAGCATCAGTGACAAGGTCCTTCATTACTATCTGTACAATTGGATGTGTCCCGATATGAGCCCTGACAAGGTATTTATTATTGCAAAGTCACCGCCTGTCAAAACACAGTCACTCTCAGTCTAACCACAACATCAAGTGTAACTTAACCTCACAATGCGGGGGACAAGCTGGGATGGACACTGTCTTTCAAGGGGAGGGTTGTTGGTTCAAACCACAGCAACCTGGCTAAATGTCCCTGTTTGTGTGTGTGTGTGATAGAATGTGCGTCATCCTTAGCTCAATGGGCTACTGGTGGTGTTTATTTTATGTGATAGCAATCCGTCATTGGTCATTTGACCTGATGGTTGTTTGTTTTACAGGTGGGCTTAGTGTTGCCCAGCTAACCTGCCACTGAGAGACCAAGAGGGAGGAAATAAAAACGACTGGAGTGATTGGCAGCTCAGCGGACATCAAACTGCATTAACAGCATGAACAAAAGTTTCAAGAGTCAACAAGCCTCAAAACAAACACTCTGGAATCAATGAAAAACACAGAGCAAAACGAATAACATTCCTTTCATAAATAAATTCATCATATGGTTGTCAGTTATTCAGAGTTTGGCACCTTTGCAACAAGAAAAATGTAATATCTGGCTTGAAGGAAAATTCTAAACATATTCATAGACTTCAGAAAAGGTTCTCTGTAAACCTATACACATTTTATTATATGTATGTCTGGGTATTTTGGAAGACATTCCACCTAACCAATAGTGACATGACAATTAAATTAGTGGGATATATTTTATCAGAGGTGGACCAGTGGCAGAGGAGACACGCATCTAACCAAAGGGTCGCAAGTTCGAGGCCCCCCCCCCCCAAGCTGTACACTCTTGAAAGGCTTCTTCGACTTTTCTTTTTCTCGCTTCCTCCATGTCTAAATAGAAGCAGCAGGAGGCGCTGCAACATTGTCCAGGGTGAGCAAACCATTAAACAAACTCCATCTGTTCAGCATTTATAATAATGTCTCATTATGTTGGACAACTGCAGACATAAATAAAAATGGAAAGAGAGGAATGCATAATATTTCAATAAATGTGGACTTATGTTGCGCAGTGGCTGTAGAAAAATACAGCCAATACAACTTTTGAAGGTTAGAATGTTATGTTTTTGTTTTAACAGTTTTAGAGCATGGCAGTTGGTTGAGGTAGAGGTATTAGCTTGAAATGCTGTAGAACTATAATGAATAATTGTATTGTATAGTATATTAGTATCTCAAACTTGGGGGGGGATGACAGAGAAAATTTTCTTTATGACACAAAACATTGCCCCAGAAAACACACACCTCTGTTGTTGCACAGCATTCCGTGTTGTTGTTGTAAGACTGTTGTTTTTAATTTGATATATCAAAAAGCCAAACATAACAAATGTATGAATAAACAAGTCTGGTGTAAACTTTGTGGGCAAAGTGAGATGTTGCGTTTACGTGTCTGCACAGAGTGGACGACATGACAAGAGAAAAAAACGGTCTCGCAGCACGTGAACGCAGCGCGGTGAGATTTGGCCAATCAGAGAGCAGGGAGCAGTTTAAGTTTGAAGCGTCTCCGAAGCCGATGCAGCTCCTGCTCCTCCCTCCGTTCATATCGCACCTTCCCTGGGCACCACGGAGCCGTGACAACCTCTCACTCCCCCCACCTGCTTAAAGACTTAGCGTTTTTTTTATTAAGTTTTGTTTGTTTTAATTTTTTTAATTTCTGCTTTGCTTCTCGTCGAGGACGCGGAGAAACTGCGGCTGCGAGTGCTCAGGTTGACGTTAGCATCGTCACTTACCAAAACACAACTAGTGTGTTGTTCAAAGTTGTACCGCGCCGTTGTGTTTGGCCAGCTGTTCTCGCAGGACGGGGGACACGCAGCAACGTCACAACGAGCTCACGAGCCGACCTCCAGACGTGGTTGCAGGTACGTTGTCTCGCTGCTTTTGTTGTGTTGTTGTGTTTACGTGCAGTTTGCACTGCCGTTGATCCTCGAGGCATCGCCACCAACGTCATGTTTGTGTGACAGGCGTGCAAGGAAATGCTCATCTCTCACAAAAGGTTACACATAAGGGATGTTGTGCTGTCACACGCACAGTCACCGCTTACATTACCCTGTGTGGTTTCCTTCCCTTTATTAGTTCTCACAGTTAGAATAGCACGCACACGTACACACGCACGGACGCACACGTACACACACACACACACACAAAATAAGTCATTGATTTTTATTCAACTCATGTGCTATGTAATCCTCCACATCAAAAGATCTTCTTTTCACTCAGTGCTGCATTAACTTTGCAGGCTCTTTGTGTGTGTGTGTCTCTGTGTGTGTGTGTATGTGTGTGTGTGTGTGTGTGTGTGTGTGTGTGTGTGTGTGTTTTGGCAGTTTGATCCTTTCATCCTCTGACTCACTTTGGCAGATTGGTCAACAGACCCTATGGCAGTTGAGTGGCTTGTGTGACCTCTTTCCAGGGCCAAGATTTAAAACCCCAGACGGTCCCTTTGCAAACACTGACCCAGGAGAGCGAGCATGTAAAACCACCTGTTAAAACAAAATGGGCACATAAAAAGCTGCACGTCTATTTTTCTATCGTGAGCACGCACGTTGTATTTATAAATGTGCCCTGGTGGGGGGGGGGAAAAAATGACAGCATTGTCACTGCAGACAAGATTGTTGCTATTGTGAGGATGGAATCAAAGTGGTGTTTATCCATATCAGGCTGCCACAGCTATGTAAATAAGTGCACCAGATACAGTGTGCACAGAGAATGATGCGTTTGATTTGCGTTTTAAAATATGGTCTAATTCTGTCAGCAGTCTCTTGCCTGTTGTTTTTTTTTACTCCCCCCCCCACCCCCCCATCATTAGCTTGTGAATTTTATAGGAGATGGGTACAGATTATTGTCCTTTTATTGAAATATGATTCATCAGACGAACTAAAACTCAACGAGGCGTCATGTCTGAGGTCTAAGGTATCTGAGGTTAGCCAGGTTAGTCATGTTTCCACTATAGTGGCCTTGGTGTCACCATAGGCTCTGTCAGCCAGCTGGTGTTGGGCAACAGAGGGGGGGAAAAAAAAGAAAGATGCATGTCTTGATAAGAAAAACTCATTGTGAAACTGACAGTGACATGTTTGTGTTGCACTGTCGATCATGAACACACACTTTTGTGGATTTGGAGGGAGGGGGGGGGGGCAGAGAGTTGATGGACAAAGCGATGTCGCCGCAGTGCAGCGTCCTGCCTGTGCTGAGCAGGGAGTGGCTCTCGGTCTTTGTTTTTCTCCCACCTACATAACTCTGCTGCTCTGCTTGACCTGCTTTTCCTCTGGACCCTGTAAAGACCCCAAACAAAACACAGACCCTCCGTTGTTGTCGAGCAGACAGCGAGTGTCATGCGGTCGCGTTAAGTGTTCTCATTCACCTGAGCGCCCGCTGTCCTTCGGTCCGGGGGTGGTGCTGCCTCGCCCCTGCAGGGATCTTGTTACTCAACATGGGTGAGATGGGTTTTGAGAGGGTGGAGGCGCGTGCTGTGGCTGAGGGCTCCGGCTGCAGGGACTTGTCTTTTTCTCCGTGTTGGAACACAAACTCGACACTCAAGATTCTTTTGGCTTCGCTGCAAATTGTCACGAATGCAGCCGGGGATCAGGTTTCAATTTCCTGCATCGTTGACATCCCAGGCAAACCATAGCAAGGAGCGCAGAGGTCTGAAAGGTCATGCATTTTTCAACCATAACGGATAACGCAAGGACAAAAAAACAAAACAAGAGAGTATTGGGGCTGATTCATTGGCTCCTAACACTGTGAGAGTGTCGCCTTGTTGTTTGGTGGTTGTGTGTTTAAATTTGCGGGAGCCATCAGGGACTTTCCCTCGCCTCGGAGCTGCAGAGGGTTTTCAAGTCTCTCATTAGGCCTTTTTGTGTTGTGTTTTGGGCTGCTGTTTTGCCAGCATGCCGTCAAACGGCTAAAGGATTTATGGTGCGTACTGAGTAAAGGAACCACCCAGATTGTTGCTCAGCTGAGAAGTAATTAAAGGCATGTAAAAAGAAACGAAATAAAAAATCTATTTTAAATTAGGTTTATAACCGAGATTGAAGCTTTTAACCTGGCTCTTGGATATGGAGGCCCTTTCTAAGTATTCCACTTGTAGTGTCTCACTTTAGTCTGAAATTAGCGGCCAACTACTCTCGTGTCTATTTGGATGGCTGAAGTGATACTTGCACTTCAGCCGGGGAGTTGTCTTTATTAAAGCTTTTCTAAGAATAAGTGTCTGTACCCAGTCAGATGATGTATAATTTTTCAGTTTTATACGTTTTTCAGAGGCCTTTTCTTCCCTCTTCCAAAATGTGTCCCTTCTGCTCGCGTATAAAACGCCTTTTCATTTGTCTGTGTGTTTTTGTTTCCAGTTGAACAGTAGAATGATTTGCCACTCTCAGTGTTAAGGTGTCCAATACCTGCCTGTGTTGAGTAACATGCAGCGGCTTAACAGGAGAAACTTGGCTGCAAACAGAGAAAAATCTGACACGAGACCCAACTTCTCAGCCCCATCTCTGTGCTTTCTCTCTCAGTCGGCTTTAAGGGCAGCAGAGCATTGCAAATATTTATAAAACCTAAAGGGATATGAACATGTGTGCAACAGGAACTCCGCAGAGAGTGTAAATCCCTCTAAGACATATTTATAAACTAGACTGCTTGGTCATAGTTTCTGTATTTGGTCAGCAAATGCACAGCCAAGGCCCACTACAGTGACGTCTATAACCAATGTATTATTTGCATGGCGCACAAGCGAAGGCTGATTCGTGCGCGCATATAATCGTTACCATGCAGAGAGACGGCACGAGGCATTTTTCCGCACTACTTTTCAATTTTAATAATGTGCCAGGGCTGAATTTCATCCGACACCGGAGGGTGTTTGGACTCTTCGAAACGAGCGGCTTTATGGACAGGCGTTTCTTGGCATACCGGCGTTATTGTTTTGGAGAGTGGCAGATGTTGTCTTCAAACAGCCATCGGTAAAACACGCACCATCATGTAAACCATATGTGAGGATTGTGTTTAAAACTAGCAACACTTCCCGTTGATGCAAACTAAAAGGGGAGTTATAGGGTTGTCTAGAATTCTATCATTGACGAAGCAATCTCTCCACCCTTCTCTTATTTTCAGCTCGTTCCCCGTCTGTCATTTTAGTTCAGTATGGGAAGTCTGAATCATGAACAATACTCCCTTTGTCCTTCAAGTATCTGCCACAGTGCCATAAAAACGCCAGTTTCACACAATTTGAGGAACAAGTTATAATCTGTTAAGGAGAGGAGTGAGTTGATTTTTTTTTCTTTTTCTTTTTTTATGAATGGTGAAGCCACAATACAGTCAATTTGCCGCTCTTGGTAAACTTCATATTATGAACGCTTAAAGTAATCATAAGGCAGTCAGCCTTTTCGAATATGTGCTTTTTCGTTGCTTTCTTAGCGAGAGTTGGCTAAGAAGACATGATGCTGCTCTTGATTGTTTGGTCGTTGATTATAAAGTTACAGCTGGCTCTGTCCAAAGGCAACAATTCCCCTACCACACCTTAATCTCGCACACCGATCTCTTGTTCATGCATATTTGCTTTTCTGCCATTTATTATTTTAGACATGTTAAAGCAGACACTACTGGGTGATGCATTTATCCACGATCCCATTTGTTGTTGTTGTTTTTTTGTTTTTTTTTGTTACTGTCTGGCTTAGTAGTTAGTACCATTACTAATGCTTCATCCCTCAGCCATCGCCCATCCCCCTCGAGATAGGAGTCCCCCCCGCCACCCCCCTGCTCGGTAGCATTCCAGCTGGCCAGATGGTGTCTGCTCTGCACAGCGGACACCAGTGAGCCGAGAGGGAGAAACCCCGCAAGCAGGATTCTCTGGATGAGACGTTCCACGCCACTGATCCCAGCCGTCCTCACTTGGCCCCCTCGTCTCTGTTCAGTCTTGTCCTTTATCTGGTGGACATTCTGAGGATGAAGGAGGGTGATGAGGATGGTGACCCCATGCTGAAAAGTCGCACAGAGACAGCTCCATAGTTTCGGGGCTTCTCCTGAGGTTGAAATAACCATGGAAACAATCGGAAATTTGAGTCTTTATCACAAAATATTATTATTTTTTTTTAGAAACACTATAGCTGTTTTTTTACTTGTAGCCATTTGGTCATGTTTACTTTTTTATTTTATTTGTATTGTTTTACAACAACTGACCTACTCCATGGAGTCTTTTAAATATACCTTTTGTGCACAAAACTATTTGTGCAAATGTTTCAACAAAACTTCAGTTCTCTTCAAAGGGGCATATATAAGAGTAATGCAAAAAAGGGGAGCGGTAGCTATGAGGTGAGGTGCTTCAACTGCAAAAGTGTATCTGTCCTTTTTTAAAAACCTGCTGGTGTTTGTTTCTGGCCCACGTGAACTATTTGAAGAGCATCCAGTTGTAGCACGCATATTATCCTCCAGCTATATAAAACATCCCAACCCACCACTTCCATGATTGCAGCCTTGTTGTAGAGCCGGTGCGTGTGCGTGTGTGTGTGTGTGCGCGTGTGTGCGCGCGTGTGTGCGCGCATGTGCGCGCGTGTGCGCGCGTGTGCGCGCGTGTGCGCGCGTGTGCGCGTGCGTGCGTGTGCGTGCGTGTGCGTGTGTGTGTGTGTGTGTGTGTGTGTGTGTGTGTGTGTGTGTGTGTGTGTGTGTGTGTGTGTGTGTTCATCATTCTTCAGTTGTGCGTCTCTTTTTTTTCTTTAACTGCAGTGTGTGACTTTGCTTGTTTGCTTTCCCATATGTCACATGTAATGGCTCCTTTGAATGCAACAAACACAAAGGCGGAAGTCTGGGACAAAGAGGTAGCCTGTAGGAGAGAGAGAGAGAGAAAAAAAAGAGGAAAATACTCATGCTCTTCTGGTTTTTAACCTTGAGTCTTTGTCGGGTTTGAGTGACACAAGCTGTTGTCCTCCTTGTCAAAGATTTCACAGAGTGGAACGCGGCATTCTTTTCTTGGCCTGGTTCGCAGTGGTCGGTGCGCCTCATGCGGGTCAGTACAGCTTTTTTAGTGTCGCTTACTACGGAAAAGCAGAGTGCAGGCATGAGCACCCGGGGGGTGTTGTGTCAACTGCCTTTCGGGTGACTGGCTACAGTCGGCAGGACTTCTGGTAAAAGGGATTTGAGGGACTTTGTGTCTGTGTGAGGGGAAAAAGCGGGGCGAGCAAGCGAGAGGGAGGGAGAGATGGGGCTGGATTAGTCTCCAGCCCTGTTTTTGCCCCCATCCTCCTCCTCCTCCTCCTCCTTTGCAGCAGCAGATCTTGTCCACCCTTTGCCCCAATAACACCAGACTGAAGGCCCCTTGGCAACATGGAGACACATGCCCCACAAAGCTACACCCCCCCCCCCCCCCCCCCCCCCCCCCCCCCCACAAAACTTCCCCCCCCCCCCCCCCTCGCCTCCTTTCCATCTCCCTTTCTCTTTCCCCCTGCTCTGACCTCTGCAGCTCTCTCCATTCTTATGATGTGCCCACCCTTCCTTTTTCTGGATCTCTTTCCAGCCTCCCCTTCCCTTTTTTATGTCCTCTTCCGCCCTCTGTGTTCTTCTTCCCCTGCTTTTCCTTCCCGTCACTTCACCTCCTTCTGCTCCATTTTAGGTTTCCTCTGCTGCTCAAAGCCAGGGAGGAGTCGAGTCCCGGGAAAGAGAGCATTTTTTTTTTGCCACGTTAGACCTACGCATCAAAATCAGCCATTTGAAGCGCTCTATTAGCGGAGGCCTTTTTTTTTCAGCATGGCTGAATTGTTTTGACGCTCCGACAATTGCAATTGAAACTCCATGCTGCGTATGGTTGCGGAGGCGGCTCTTAAACCGTCCTAAATGGGGAAAGATTGGGTTTTAACGAGGAACACATTGGTCACTCAGTGTGTGGTTGATGGTTGTGTGAGCGTGGCTCAGAGCAGTAGACACACCCCGGGCCCCGTTCCCACCCGCCCCAGCTGTTTTCTGATGCATTTGTTTGGATGAATAACTCGGGGGAAGCCAATGCTCGAATGTCCAGTATGTGGAAGATGGGAGTTATTGGATTAGGGACTGGTGACCCGTACCCAGGACTATCTGCTTTCAATGGCTGGTCACATGACCTTAGTTGTAATTGCACCCAGCTGTGCAGATAAACATGCAACATGCAATATTGAGTACTGTACGTATCGTAGGAGACATTTTAACGGATCTAGGCAATGTTGTTCTGTGGTCAGTTTCTCCAGATGGATATCGAGCAGAATAAAAGGTGTGATTAGTGGAGTTTCTCGGCCTAGAGATTTGGGTTAGTACACAGAGTACATAATGTGGCCAAACCTCAAAGCAAGGAAGTCTCGCTCATATCCTGTGCGGTGAAACTGTCCCTTTCCTTCCCCGTACTCGTTTTGCATCTTTTGTTTCGATCCTTTGGGGTTCCCGAATGTGGCTGGGGGAAAAAAAAAAAATCTGCACCAGCTGAAGAACCACTGGTTTGTTTGTTTTTTCACACCGGCACCTGGTTTTCTCTGCAAAGAAAAAGTTTCCAATCTCCACCTTCTTTCCTCAGGAAAAATGCCTGTCGTGAGTTGGCTATATCTTTAACTGCCTCCTCTCTTTCTCACACAGCAAAGGAAAGTGGATGTTGGTCTCTCCGATGCTTGAGGTTGCGTTTTGTGGATTTTCGAAAGGTTTCCAGAGGCCAAATTTCGTCATCGTTTTTTCCCAGTTGAATAGATACCTTGTGTGGGTACAACATTTGGCTAATGTGTATAGCCAATAACTGTCAAATTATAAATAAATGATAAAGCTGAAAAAGACTTTACTCCAGACTTGCCAGCTCTATATGTTCCATTTGTGCTGTGACCCCTGTCATGCTGTTGTTTTTTTTTGGTTATACTAAAAGGCAGACTGGCTGTCTGTCCTTTTTTTTGTTTTTGATATTTGCTTAACAGAGTTTGCATGCATAATATTTGGTCCAGGGCCGACAAAGCCAGCAGGGTATCATCTTGCATCCGCCAGCTTCAGCTTTGGGCTCCTCGCTGGATGAGAAAGTCCCTGATTTCTTGTTTTTTCTTATGCAATGAAGATCCCTTACCTTTCCCATGCAAATCCCCTGTTTATGAGAAGGGCGTGTCCTGCATTCCTGCCTCCTCTGTTGTGTGGAAATATGATTTCAGAGAAAATACACAGGCCGAGGGGCCGCAAGTCGGTCTTTGACCTTCTGAGGCACATTGAGTCACTGTGGCGGTGCTCCCTATGGATCTGTGGGGAAGATGTGCTTTTTCAAGGTCCGCTCGTCCTTCTTAAATGCACCAAAATGATTTCAAAGGAAGCTTAAATGTCTCCTTGCCACATTTCAGTACCAAGCAGTTTAAGGTCAGCTGCAGCAGTGTGTGGGGCAAATGGGACGCAAGGTGAATCTCCAAACATTGTGAGCTGCTGGCTCGGTGTCGGCTTTGGTCCGGGCTCTCATTTTGCCACTAACAAATGACTCCTGCACATGACACAACGGTGGTGTTTAAAGAGGGAGCGGTTTGTAGGTTGCGCAAACCTGCAGCTGGACCCCTTCTCACGAGCACTTAAGAAAATAAACTTAGTGAGATACACTGGGCATTGGTTGTGAGAGAAAAGTTGTGAAATGAGACATAAAAAAAAAATGCAGCAAATGCAGGAAAAAAAATACTTGGTAAGAATGGTAAGAAAGCAAAGACATGAGACAGAATTTCATAGTTATTGACATCATATTTATTAGTAGGGACAGTAGTGTCCTCTAAAGGCAGTAATTACCGTGCTGGGGTATTTAAGAACTAGAGGGTACTTTTATCTTTTTGTTAATGTGTCAATGGAAAAACTCTTGGGTAAAATATTTTCATCAGGTGTGTAAGCTTCTGCATTTGTGGTAACCTGCCGTTGTTAGCAGGCCTAACACAACTATTATGTAATCCAAAGTAACCACCATATGGGTTTTTCCATTTGAAAATTGAAAACGTGACCACCGCCGAGTACTCCCTGGAAATCTGGTGTGGTTTTCTCACTGCCTTTACCCATCCCGTTTCTCGGGAAGCTGTTGGACCTTGGCCAAGTTTTCGAGTGCCACTTCCTGATTAATCCAGTTTTACAAAGAAGGATACGGAGCACGGAGGAAGTGTCACAATTGGCCTATGTTGGGTCAGATCCTCCTTGCAGCCACTACAAACTCCCCATAGGCAGCAGAAGGTCAAGGAACACTCCAGTGACTGGAAATGGAAACACGCTGTTTGTTTACATGCCCTAGAGGAGCAGAAATAATGTCTCCTGAATGAATTAGCAAGTAAGACTGGTATAACTTCATACTAAGCGAGACAGATGCATGTCGTCATTGAAATGAAATCCTGGCATGAGCTCAGAAATGTTCCTGACATTGTGTCCATCGACAGACTCAGCAAAAGGAAGCAGATGTCTTTTTTTTGTTCCCCCTCCCCAAATCCACATTTATCAATGTGGGCTGCATTTGCACTTGCTCATTATATCTTAATCAGAGGCACTTTGAAGTATTATTTTTGTACTAAATGTTTCTCCTGCATCCACTGAAGAAATGGCCTTAAATAGGACTAAATGACGCCTCGGGTGATTGTGGCTGTGTAAATCCCCCACCAAAACAAATATTCTTGAGTGAGTTCATATTTGTTAATGGGGTGATGATTTTTTTTAAGTATGACTCACAATTGTGTGCTCAGTCCCCCTAGTTGCTTAAAATAATAGAGGCAGCTTCCAAACAAAGCAGCCTACATGTTCTGGGTCTCAAGGGACCATCTTTGGCATACTGTTGCGCACTCCTTTTATAGGTAATGACCTAGGTGAATTATGTAAGCTTGTGCACAGTTCTGAAATCAACTTCCAAACCTCTTTTTGTTGCCTTCATAAGGCAATCCCCAGACATAGGTTTCATACTCGGTGGGAACACAAATGTTAAAATGTTAAAGGCCTTTTTTTTCTTTTTCTTTTTTTTATTTTTGCAGGTCCAAGGGGATTATACTGTTTAATTGAATTCACTAACAAATTTGAAATTCAAAATCATCACAGAGGAGAAATATAATGCAAACCCCTCAACATCCCATTCTTAGGTTATGGAGCTTGAGGCTGGTTAATGACTAGAATGAATGAATGAAATTCTTTTTTTAAATGTATTTATTTTGAAATGTTTTTCCCCCCTACATAGGCTACTGTAGGTGTGATGGTCATCTCCGTTCTTATACTGTAACAAGGACCAGACAACATAGAATTGCCTGACACACTTGCAGTGTGTGGGCTAAACTGCATTTAAATGAACCCAAGGGAGACACTGTGGTCCCTCATTGTTTAGGCGACGGCTGTTATGTTAGGTGGAGGAGGGATAGAAGAGGTCAAGGTCAAGACCGAAACACACACACACACACACGCACACTCTCCACACACGCACCCTGACATGACGGGTGATTTCCTGTGTATTATTTCAAAGATACGTTTTTTTTTTTTTTTTTTTAAGCAGAGCGAGAACCCTGATTCAGGGCTGCTCTTTGCAGCCCAGCAGGTGGTCAGGGGTCGGAGGGTCGCCCTTGAGATTTGTTCAAGCTTGTCATCATTATCGAAAAGCTCTCCGATGACCAGGGCAGGCTCACCTCTCTCTTCCCTCTTGCCTTGACCCATTCTTCACTTTCCCTCTTTGTTCTCGACTCTCTCTTTACCAACATTGTCCAGACAGACGCAGCACAGCATTTTCTCTTTGTTTTCCCCCCTCACCTCCCATTATAAACGTGAGAACCGGTGTGCTTCATTAAATCCGGACCCATACGTTTAATGGAAAACAGGGGGCTCCATTAAACCCCTGCACCTCTCCGACATAAATATACCTCCGTTCTTTTTCATCCTCTTCCCCTCTTTTATTATTATTATTTTTTTCCAGGCAGAAGCCCCAAAGCATCGTAAGCATACTTGCGCTGTGAAAACGTCTGTGGAAAAGCCCCCGTGCCTGGTGTGGCGCAATCAGAACCTGCATGCATGCACGCACGCACGCACGCACGCACGCACACACACACGCACACACAGTTTTCATTGCTGCTGTCAAATGGTGATGCTTTTACATGAGTGCAATTTTGAAACCTTTTGCGTCTGAGCCACATGTGGTTTTCTGCTCTGCGAGTACTCTGCTCTGTGGAATAAAATGAGCTCAACTTGGCCTCTAATTTTTACCTCCCAAATTGCGCTCGCTCTGTATTGTGCAAGTGCAAAAGCTATTTAAATCGAGAATGTGTTATTGTGTTAGATATGGAAAGTAGATGCTGCGCAGATTATCCTGTTCATGCACTGGGGAAGAATAGAACTAGAGTCTGTGCAGACACTGGCGATGGTTCACAAATATCGACCAATTTCGAATTCACCCTAAGGGGATTTCAGATTTTCTCCTGCATTTATTTGTTATAATATACCGAATCTCTACGCGGTGGGACGTTGTTCAAGAGGTGATTAAACCCCTAACCAAGTCAAGAATGAAAGGGCATGAGGTTATTTAATGCGCGTGTCTCACTTTCTCTCATGTCTTCCACCCCGTTTCCAGCCAGCTCCATGTTGAGCCAGTGGAATCGAGGTTCTCACTGCGGTGGTCGGCCTTGTTCGAGTAGAGCTGGATGACGTCATCCTCACGGGGGGTGGAGGGGTTGGTGGTGATGTTAGTCGGGGCAAGGAAAGGCTTGGCTTTTAGCCCTATGGGGCCAGGCCATTTTCCTAGCAAAGCTGGAGAAGGATTTTTCTAGGCTCATCTGGTTTTGTGCCTTTTTTTTTTTTTTTTTTTTTTTTTGGAGAGCCCGACATCTGCAATTGTGCTGTATAATCATGATGTGCTAATGATGTCTTCCTTTTCTTGCCCGCAGCACTGGGATGACTTCGATGGAGTGATTAAGTTGCAGTCGAGGGAGATCGCTGCAGGTGAAGAAGGAAGTTAAAGTCGTATCTCTTGTGCTGCCTTAAACTGCACAATGGACGGACTGGACGCCCTGCAGAGCTCCACCCAGGAGACCAAGGCCGAGCGAATCGCCCGCTACAAAGCGGAGAGGAGGAGGGAGCTCGCCGAGCGCTACGGCCACGCGGACGAATTGGGCTCCAAATATGTCCGCAGGGACAGAAAAACCGGCGACGAGTCGGAAACGGCGTCTTCGGCCACCAAGGATAACGAAGCGGAGCCCACATACGGCAGGAGGGGCCTCAGGCACAGAGTGGCGGAAGACGTGGAGCGCACCGAGGAAAAAGACACACCTCTGTCTTCCAAATCAGAGCCCGTGTCCTCCGTAAGGACATCCTCTCATCACAGGTGAGCTTATTCACATCGTCTCGAGTTTACACAAAAGCAAACTTTGAAACGCTGTTTCACATTGCTCGTACGTCAATCCTCGTAAAGTTAAAGCATAATGTCCAGATCCCCCCCCCCCCCCCCCCCATGTCAAAGACCCCTGTCCCCCGAACCCCCCCCCCCCCCACACACACACACACATTTTTCTAAATGCAATCAAGTGCAGTAGATTTGGTCTCTAAGCCAAAATATTATTTGGCTTAGGTGGCAGGGAAAGATTTGAAATCCGCTTTTTCTGGCTCCTAATGAGTGAACAGGAGGCAGCGAGTCTGCCCATTTGGAGGCCACTTTGTGCTATCTTCAGTTTGGAGTAAACATGCCCGCAAACGTTTCCAAAATTGGCCATGTGCGCCAAGCACGGAGCACTGGCACGTTTGCTTGTTTTGCCACGGTGAGCTCTGCAGTGACGACATGCACTCTGCTGCACCTTTTGGGGTGCGCTTTACAGTCGCACAAAATATCTCGGGGGGGTTTAACGCATTCCGGATCAACAAAGCGTTTTTGTCTGGGTTTTTGTGCTTTTTTTTTTTTTTTTTAATCATCGGTTGCCTGGAATGCTCCTGTGAGAATTGGGCATACAGGTGGAGTAAAACGTGTCCAGTCGTGGTCCTGGAGATGTTGGAGCTGTAGCCGGGGATTTCGCTGTGTGCGCATAGCCGGACTTGTCTGCTCTTGAAAAAACAGCTCGAGGCAACGAGAGATAGATAGATGGATTGATAGATGGAGAGAGAGAGAGAGAGAGTGACATGATCTCAAAACCCTACATTTTTTGGGGGGGCTTGTGGGGGTAGGCGAATTGGGTTCTGCCAAGTCTCCATGCCCCGTGCTTAATGGAGCAGGATATCTAGAGAGCTGCGATTGGTGGTTTTACCCGGTTATTTTTTCCGAGATCCGTAGAGGCACGTCTCGTGTCGCAATAGAATTTGAAAAGAAATGCAAGTTCCGTCAAACCTCGGGGATTAAGGGGTGATAATGAAACGAGTTCGATATATATATATATATATATATTTTTTTTCGCTTCCTGAATTTAGAGGGAGTTTTAGTTTTGCCCATGGTGCAGTGCGAAAACAGGGTTTTTTTTCTTGCGTCTCGGCAAAAAGAAAATATTTGGCAAAATACAGGGCAAAGTCGCACACAAACGCATGGACTGCTTTTTTTATTTTTTATTACAGAGGTCCCAAAGATGGGTTGACTCGTTGATTGTCTCCAACACGCCTGTCACGTTGGCTACTAATCTTGTCAGTTTGTTTTCTCATTTGTCGATTTGTTGCATGTCAAAGTCGAGCTGTGCATTCTTGCGTATATATTGCCATTTATGGTACCCCTGTGCGACTTTTATACGTTACGATTTTACTGAATTTTTACAATATTGATTTGCGCATTGCTCCACGCTTACAGCTTCACATATAGCCAATGAAACCTACCCAGCCACTTGTTTGTGTGTGTGTGCGCATTTGTGCATCTGTAACAGGAATTGTGTCGAGGAAGCTGGAACTCGTCTGTCCCAGTGATAATGAAAACCATCTGTCGGCGCGTTTATCTCACACAGACGCAGAATCCTTCCCACATGAAGTCGAGGGGTGACATTCCGCAACACTGTATTTTGACATCTGTACTGTCCCACTCGCGTTACTGCTCGTGCAAATGTAGTCTCAGCTTTCCGTCTGTCACGATCTCACTTCAAAGACGGCAGCGTGACATTAGTTGTCTGGGGTTTTGCGGTGGATTTCGGCATCTGAATGATCATGCACCGTTTTGCCCCAAAAAACCTGCTCTTCATCTAATACGCTGTAATACGTCTTCACACAGCAGTGTCATTAAGTGCATGCACAAGTAAGATAATGGGAGTAGGCGGTTCTGTGTGTTACTTAGCACGTGTAGTAACCATCAGTGTTTGTGCTCCTGGCACATCGGAGAGACGCATACCATTGATTATACACAAGATTGGGCTAATTATTGTTTACATTTAGACGTATACATATGAAGGCCCGGAGGTTTCCGACAGTTAAGTGAACAAATTAGAGACGACAGCTCTTGAATCTTTTAACCATGCCACGGTCCTGATTATATCATTCCATACTATTACTTCCCCCTCTGTCTCTCTCTCTCTCTCTCTCTCTCTCTCTCTCTCATCCTGTTTCGCAGTGTCGCATCATTTATCAGACAATTGTTGCTTTCACCTAAATGTTTCTGTTTATATTGCAGCTTTTTTTTCTTTCTCGGCCCTTCCTTTCGCTTCGTTACACTTATCTGGTTCGTTTGTATGGAAGAATAGGATCGCCGTGTGCGGCCTCTCCCCAGTCAGCTGGCAGGCAAATTGTGGGTGGGAGCTGAGAAAGTGTCACTCAGACCTGCAGTTGTAGCGCATTTAAAGTAGGAGGCATCCGTCACCAAGATTGTCGCTCTGCCAGCAGACGTTGCAGCAGCCTTAAATGGGTGATGTTGCATATTTTTTGTACACGTATATGTGCATTACAAGGACACAGATTTGTGTGTATTTAATCACATAAATATTAAACCAGTATCAATGTGTTGTATACGCTTCGCCTCTTTAACTTGTACTATCTTTATACACCAGAAATACCCTGGTCTAATATATACATTTCCCACACCATCACAAAGCTGCACTAAGGCATGTGTGCCAAAAAATGACAAAACTCTCTGTGGTAGCTAAACCCAAACCCAAAATGACGCATAACGATATCCTGCTTTAAAAATGACAATTTAGGACCTAAACAAGGGAACGTTAGCAGATACTGTGTCGGATTAAATGGTTGCATGGTTTTACGGCGCGCTATGGGATGTACACGTAGTAAACGAAGTTGTCAAAAGGGATCAGGCTTTATTTAGCCGATATCACCGACTGGGGGGGGGCCAGTTTTGGTTTTTCCCCCCCCCCCCCCCCCCCCCCGATAACCTTTGACCCTTCCCAGATGTCCACCGGGGTTCTCTATTGCATTTACACTGTTACATCATCGCTGCTGCCCCACAGGCAGCTGCTGACCCCATCCATATTTAACGCCCATTACTTAGAGATGAATGGCAATCACACAGACATTGCTGTTGCATCACTGCAATCATGGGACTGTGAGGGCTGCAAGAGTAAACGCGGGATACATGTCAGACACGGGACAAGTGACTTTCTGTTGCCGTATTATTTTGTCTATGTTTCGTTTCTACTTTCAATGCAGCTGCGTAAGTAATACTGCCCATAAAAAATCTTCTCTGTGTATTTTGTGAGCATCAGTTGTCGCAGCCTCACAATCCTGTCACCACTTCAGTGTGTTGGTGAGTGGCCTCTGTTGTCTCCACGTCTCCCTCACTCTCTCTATCTCTCTTTTCGTAGGCTACTGGAAACTGATGGCATCGAGGAGCCACAGGGTAAGATGAGCCCCACACTTTCACCACACTGCCGTCCATTCTTCCGCAGACTAAGTTATCACTCGCCTCATTCGGTTTCGTGAGAGTTCCCAGCCCGTGACTGACGTCAGATTTTAGCAAACCATGTCGGTTGATAGATGTTTGCTCTTTTAATTCATTTGTCACTGAGGAGGAGTGAAAGAAAACCCATGCACTAATTTGCCTGGCTGTGTTTTGTTCGCTGTCCGGTTTAAATGTGATGTTGTGCCCAAGGCAGTGGTTTTCTTTTTCACCAAACAAGGCAGATGATGTTTGGCACACGATGAACTCATTTTGGAGCCTGCTGCTATAGAAAGAAGAGAATGGGCTGCTGGCTACTCAGACAGCCACCTGAGCCCATGACCAGCAGTCTGTCTGTATGCTGCTTTGTGGCTTCCTGCCTTTATGCCCATTGGCTGGCTCATTACCTGCCCCTAGGTTTTTCCTCTGCTCCCTATTTTGATTTGTCCGCCTGGCTTTGTGTCGACATTTTTGGATGATTTGATAGATTTGCGGAAAGGTGCAGCTTGAGGGGCAAAGGACAGTCGGTGTTCACGTTTGATGGGGACGTGTTTTGTGTGTGACGCGTTTGAGGCAGCACGAGAGCAAAACAGTACACCTCTTGGCAGTGCATTCGTGGGCCTGACAGCTTCCTGTCCAAGCTGGCACACGAGTCGGCGCTCTGAGCCAGAACGCCTTTCATGGTCGCATCAAGGGTTTCCCCTGACCCAACAGCTATTCAACAAGCCAGCGATCCTTTTTTTTTTTGTTTATACTACACGCTGTGTATAGCGCTTCAAGTAGGAATGTAGCTCCATTGCACAAGTGCACTTGGGCATTTAAGTGTAAAATGCCGTAGTAGAGTGCTTAAGGAGATATTTGAGATCACGGAGTTAGCTTCGTAATAATATCATTCAACTGTATATAGCACTTTTCGTAACAAAGTTAAAAAAAAAAGATAAACGCATCTTCAGCTCACAAAATAAATGGGGACTTAAAAGGAAGTTCCGCGCAAAACGATGGCTGCCAAGAATACACAAGCTTAGCAGTGGGGGGAAAAAAAGGAAAAGACATTTGTCATGTTTTTTTGGAGCAAGGCCACTTATTGCTCATAAGGCGACGATGGAAGGATGCAGCACGGGGCTCCACATACAGTAAATGTAAAAGCCGTTTCTCCTACTGTTTTGACACTATACGCGCAAGGTGGCCGTATCCTTTACAGGTGCAGTGTGATTTAAAACAAATACTCATGTATGTTCCTGGCAGGCTGTTTTTTTTTTTATTTACTTTTTGAAAGTGTAATGATTCCATGAAATCTACACCGTATCCTCGTACATTCACATATTTGCAGACTGTCCCCAACGAGGCCAAAGCGTAGCCGTCTTGCGAGATGGATGAAAACACTTATGGAAGAGACAGTAAACCGAAGCAGAGGTTTTCCGTCTCTCTCTCACTCACTTAGATGAATGATGTAACAAAGATTGGAGCAAAGTCAAAACTGTAAGAGTGCAGTCCGAGTTGAAAGATCACTCTGCGATGCTTAAAAGTTTCATCATCTGAACTAAATCATGCTACATTCTGGACAGCAGGGGAGCTCCGAAACGTAAATCATAAGTGGACTTTAAGGCCTCGGCTGAACATTTATTTTATTTATTTATTTTCTTTGTGAAAAGGCGAGTTTGTCAGAGACGTATCATTATCTGGATTTGTTTCTTCCTCTTGTTTTTGTTGGCGTGAAATGTTAAATTGTCACGGCAATAAAAAAAAAAAGTCTAGAGCGGGAGAATGGGGAGTGAGTGTGCTGACTCAAAAATTGGCGTTGTTTTGGAATAGTATTAAATGTAATTATTTTGTTTTGTTTAGATTTAAAGATTATGCCATTTTGAACAGCGTTGCTGCAGAATTGTTGCATGCATAGTCAACGTGTTTGTGTGTGTGTGTGTGTGTGTTTGTGTCCTTTTTAGTTGACGCGACACCTGTGGATTCAGAGAGGTCTGCTATATCCAAAAAGTCTCTTTTTAAGGTAAAGTATTTTAGCTTTTGGCCTTTTGCCTCATGCATGTGTGTATCTGTATGTTTGTACAGTTTATATTGCACAATTATTTGTGTCACGTCAGTTGTTGCCAGAGTTTCCTTGGCTCAAAATAAGGGAAACCGAATGTTGATTAACCACTCGTCTTTCATGAAGAATAATCACTATAACAATAATAATAATAATAATAATAAAAGATGAAGGATTGTCATCGAAGCTGTCGTTATTTACGGCACGTTTGCCCGATCCACATGTGCGTCGGCCACTTCAGCTCTTCAAAGCCTCCGTGTTTTACAGTTTGCATTTCATTCTTCCCAGAATGCACGGATTCAACCGAATCCATGCTTCAAAATAGAAATTGTCTACATTTAATGTCGCAGGCGCTACAATCTATCTTTGAGTCCAATCTGTGGCTAATTCCTTTCATTTCCCTTACTGATTTACTCAAAGCCCCTTTCCAGGGCAGATGGTGCATGCTTCAACCCCCTCTCTTGGAAGTTTGCTTCAATAACCAATTCAGCTGTTCCGTAGAGCACTGAGCTGTCCTGCACCTGGGTGTACCCTTGGCCAAAGTCATGACTTCAGCACATACAGTCTGTGGAGGTCTTGAAGCAGTGGTGGGAAGGGAAAGTCCAAGAGCTGGAGGATGTAGCGGAGGCCCAAAAAAAAACTTTCCGGAAATTTCCCCGAGTCCTATGAGAGAGTGTGCAGAATAATTAGCTGAGTATCAGGGTTTCCCAGGCTGCCTTGGTTTGAGGGGGGGCCGGGCAGGGGGGTTTACATCCAACATTATGATGTTGGATGTAAATAGTTGTTCTAGCTTGGCCTTCACAGACCAGGAGCCGTGCCAAGGTTTGCCAAGTGAACCCAGATGGCAGCCAGTTTCTCCGGCCTAAAACCTGCTGGGAAAACAGGCCCCAATGGAGAATCTCACAATCGCACTTGGATTTCTGTTTCTCTTCCCCTCCTATGTTTTGTCCATCTCCGTTACAGTAAGGTCTCTAAACCTGTAGTCATCAGCAGTGACAGACACTCCGCCTCTGTTTTCGCTTTTTTCCCCCTTTATCACTCCTCTCTCCTCCGCCGTCCCTGTTGAAAGCCGGTGAGTCAGTGTCTCCAGCATGAGAGTCTGAGTAGGAGTGAGGTTACAGTACGTCTGCTTTCCAACACGGATGGGGGCAGCAATAAAACGCGTACACGGAGAAAAGACACAGCTCATTTGTATTTGGAGTTTTTCTCTGGGTATATTAAAGTTTGTTTTGCACAAGGTAACGTATTCATGCTGTGCGGGGAAAAATATAGTTCTTTCTTTATAGTGTGTGAGTATCAGGGGGAGGCCTGTAACTCTGAGCTGTGGTGTGTAATTTTGTATAAGGAAAGAAAACAACAACCTTGGATTTCTGTTGCTTTCCTCACAGCTGGAGATCCACTTATCTTCACCAGGTCACCCCAGGGCAGCGGTAAAGTGTTTACTGACAAAGCCCTCACACGGCTGCATGCTTTAAAACTCTGTGCAGGCTTTAAGACGTGTGGAGAACTACTGGTAGACCCAATAAAGATGGAGAGAGATTAGGTCCGATGTTCTATCATTTATAATGTTCTTAATTTAAATGGTACCAGACGTTCATCGTATCAAATAGACCAAATTGCATTCTGTTGTTTTTTTGGTCATTAAAAGTGTTTAATTTAACTGATATTATTATTATTATATATATGTATATATATTCCACGTCAGAAGACCGATCATGATCAATAACATTGGTCAGTTTTGTCTGTTTTACCTGTAAACAGCCAATCTATCCCTCTCTCGGATGAAAAGCGGGCAGTGAGTCGGACGTTGGACACATTGAAGCAATATTTAACCTTTAAAAGCAGGAGAAAAGAATAAAAACAAACCGAAATGGTTCCCCTGAGGGCACTAAGCTTTATTGTGGAAAATGCAGCACGGGCAGTTCTCATCTGACTCCGTTTTATTTTGCACCGTATGTACCCAAGGTGGGTGGACTCCTCATACTCGTAAGAGTCGGGTAAAAGGCTGCTTCACAGGCATTCAGACTCGCACTCCAGCACGGACCTCTGACTAACCGGGCTTGTTTAGGGCTCAATAGCTCAAGCATATGGGCGGGGCCTTCTTCATTCATCCGCTTCCTATTATCAAGATGAGTTTATTACGGCCGGTGGAGAACTTCGGCACGTAACCGGCACCCTTTTTCTTTGCCCCGTAGGACCAGGAGGGGACCGAGGATGGAGGCGCCCACCGTCGCACGGAGGACAGGCTGAAGCATCGGCTCATGAGCGGCGACCAAGACGAGGCCTCGAACAGGTGAGCAAGTTCAAACTGATTGTTTACTCTTTTTTTTATTTTATTTTTTTATGTCGGTGTGGTCAGACCATTTTAATCGACAGACTACGTTTCATTTGCGTTTTAGTCTCTCTTTTGAACCGGTTTACTTGATTCCCTGGGATTCAACGGACACACACACACACATTTCACCGCTTTAAACCAACTGACGCACAGAGACTGAGCAGGCTGAAAGTAGCACAGACATAATTATAGAGCATTTGAAAGTTTGTCCATTGACGCGAGCAGCTGCAGCGATAAACCAGATAGACCTGCAGAGCTTGCCTTTAATACCGCACACGCACGGACACACGCGCCTATATTCACAAATGCTTACGGCTAGGTGGTAGCCATGGCGATGGGAACCAGATTGAAGTTAATAGCTGTATCAATGGGAGCCAGACTGTACTCGGCACTGTAACCGCTGGGGTAAAATGTCTGGCGAGTGGGTGTGTGTATGTGTGTGTGTGCGTGTGTACGTGTGTGCGCTTGTGTGTTTTTGTCCTGCTGGAGTTTGAACTGTTTCCTCCCAGTTCAGAAGTGATAGGCTCGGCTCATTCGCAGCTGAACCTTGTCACTGATCTTTTCGACACAGCTTAGTGTACAGTGGACCACGGTGCATACAGTAAAGCAAACATTCAAATGTGAACGAACAAAACAATTTAACGACAAAAACTGAATTGTTCAAATGAGAAAGTTTCACATTTTTATTGCCCCGCAATCCAGTGCCTAAAATTGACCACCACTCCCTCCTCGGTTCATTCGGTAATGGTGAGCGCAGTGAAATGAAAGAGTAGCTTTTCATGGTTTTTTCGGATAAAACGTAAAGTGGAAATTGTTGTCATTATCTCCGTCTTTTCTCTGCAGGCTTCACAAATCGGACACAGGCAATGCAATGGAAGAGAGCGTGGCCACAGATGAACCTTCGCGGAAAGAGCAGCTTGACGGCGATGCTGCTGCTGCTGCTGTTGCAGAGGTAAAAAAGGCAAGTTTTCCGCGTAAAGGTATCCTAAAAATGGCACATGGTTTTCATAACTCAGTGGGCGCAAACATAAAAGTCATTTCGGTGAACTCTGTTTGGAAAAATAATATTTTTTTACCTCTCACTTCTGAAAAATCTCACCACTGCATGCAAGCCAATTCCAAAGCTCTTACTCACCTCAAATCTGGCCCCGTTCCTCTCAGGTCAGCTCTACATTATCCTTTTTTATTTTTTTATTTTTTGGGGAAGTACATTGTAACTCATGTCGTGTATGTGCAGTTGCACGTCGCTGACGCGGACGCGCACGTTATTTGAAACATCTGGATGAAAATGCGACTGCACCGCACGGATTTTAAACACGGCCCTCACAAGTAATAAAAGTATGTACGCGTACTCGATACCCCCCAGATGTGGCGCACATTGTGTTTTTCATCGCCGCTCACATGTGGTTAGAATTGCACTTCGACACCCAGCTTTCCCCGGTGTGCGCGTCTCCCTTCATCTCCTCCTTAATCAGCACTCCCTCGTAACCTTTGACCCGTCGGTAGGATGTCTGCTGTTGTTCCAGCTGCCGGTGTGTCATCGAAGCGATAGCGCATTGAGCGCACAAGAGTGGGTCTGTTTATACATCTGATAATTGTAGCGATTTACTGTAATGACAGGAGAATAAATCATTTCGGAGCTTCAAGTGCTGAAGGGATTGTATATTTCCGTCACGACGCGTCCTGACATGTGTTTGTATTACTGAATTTACAGGGTTTCCTTTTGACTCTCACTTAATCCAGTTTTCTAATCGAGCCTTCCATTTTCATTAGCGTATCCCTTTCAGCCGCCTCATCCTGCCCCTCTGACCCACTGACCCTCATCCTCTCAAAAAAACAACTATATGTCACCCGAAAGCACCAAAACGAGTCAAGCGCTTGTGTGTCGTGGTTGCATATGGCAGTGTGACATTTTGAGCATTAAGACAGGGTTATTATTGGTGATGTGGAAACTGCATGCACGCTTTTTTTTTTTTTTTCTCTTGGAAAATTTGAGTGTAGTCAGAGATGGTTACAGTATGTGCTATAACCAAGCACAGCAGAGTAAATGACTTAAAGTGGCGCTGTGAGGTTAATGGTCTTTTCCAGAGCCTACAAATATAATGGGTGGTGGTAAAAATTAAATCAATAAAAATAAAACAAAATGTTTACGTTACTTTGTCTTTCTCCCTCTCCACAGCAGCCTCCCAGTCTCCTTCCCGACGTCATGAACAGAGACACCTCTCCCCCGCGCCAGCCTGCCGCTCTGCAGCGCCAAGACTCGGGCCCTCGGGGCATCAAGGGAATCCTCAAGAAAAGCCGCTCCACCAGCGTGGAGTCGGACCACAGCGAGGGCTCCGCGCCCGAGTGCCCGCCGGCCCGACAGAGCAGCGTCACCCTCAGCCACCACGAGAGCGAGGAGGAGACGCAGCGGGCGGACCGAGAGGAGGAGGAGGAGGAGGAGGAGGAGGAGGAGGAGGAGGAGGAGGAAATGGAGGAAATGGAGGAGGAGGAGGAGGAGGAGGAGGAAATGGAGGATGAGGTGTACGGGGAAAATGACGTGGAGGACGAGTCGTTGACGGACGACATCACGGACGGCGGCTGCTTCAGCTTGGACAGACAGCAGAGGGAGGGCAGCGGCGGCGGCGGCAGCAGCAGAGGCAGCTTGGAGGAGGTGCAGAGTCCCTCGACAGACGAGAGCCTCGAGAAGAGCTCCACTGTGTCGGAGGACGTCGAGGAGCTGGAGGGCAGCTTGGAAGGAAGTGTGGGCTCATCGCTCAAACAAAGGTCATTGGACGAATGCAGACGCGGCGTGTGCGACGCGATGAAAAAAGAAATGGGAATATTTGGCAAGGCTCAAACATTACATAAGTGCGAAAGGTAGTTCCACTCAATAACGAATTATCGAGTGGAATTATTGTTACAAATGACACTCATTCATCCCATAGTATAATATATATGCACATAATGTACAGTATTTTATATATATATATATATACTGTATATATAGAAAGTGTACAATATGCAGTATTTAGCCTAAATATGGAGTCCAACTAATATTTTTCAGACGTTAATTATCATAGCTATTATTGAGCCGATGATCAGACACCGCGTGAATTTGTACGACCTTTATATACTGTCATCTGTACTACTCAAACTTGCATAGTTCGGGAACATTTGAATAATGCCATTCTGCCTTGAAAGACAAATCAAGAAAAGAAAAGTGAGCGCCTTTTCCTTTTGCAGACTGTCCGAGTTCACCAGTAGAGACGACGAGAACAAGGACAGGCGGAAGAAGCCCAAGGCGTCCGAGCTCATCCAGACGCCGCTGTCCGATCGTTTCAATCAGCTCCAAGATGCCGAAAACGCCTGGAGGAAAAAGGTGAGTGACGTTCAACATTTGCCATTTGCCTTTTCCCCCTCAGCTTTTTTATTTATTTTTTTTTCACGGCGAAAGAAAGATTTGAGCGCGTGCACGTTTCCTCCTCTGCTGAATCGGCTCATTTCACCCAAACATTTCCTTCCGGTGGGGGGGGGGGCAGGCGGGCGTGACGTCAGCAGCAGGGCTCGGCCGGCGATGCCAAAAGCCAGAGATCCAGGACTTAGGTAGCCGCACAGAGAGAAAAAGAGACGCCCCCCCCCCCCCCCTTCCACCCTTGTAAAAATATAATCCTACACCGGGACCAAACACCTGCAAACCTCCCGAAGCTAAAGTCTGCTTACTTTACTCACCGGTCCCTTCTCTCCTCAAAGTTAGAAAAACAATTCCTCTCTCCGTGAGCAAGTTTTAGAACCTTTATAGACTTTCGGGTCTTATAAATGAATCTAAAACTTATTTCGGTGATGCCGATTTGCACAGGTCAGCAGCGTGCGTTGTTTAATAGTCGCGTGCTTTGACCGCTTGGCTTGTTTCAAAGTGGTGAAGCACGTTTCTACACCCTCCGCCACACCCTCACTAAGTATTCGACAGGAAGAGAGAACATCACACTGCCTAAGTATTGGCTTGCGACGCAGGAAAACCCCCCGTGTGCGCGCCACATGGACAACACCGTAAAAGCCATAAATGAGGTCACGTTTATTTGTGTCAAGCATCTCTTGGCTTGATGTTTGTCAAGTGTAGTGATTCTCTCCAGGGTTTTTTTATTTTATTTTTTTTCTGCTCTGGGTTCATCTTTTCCTCCAAAGATGAGCTCAACCCTAAATAAATCCACTCCTAATCTGGCAAAAGCCACATTATAAGTAAGTGCAGCGAGCCAAAAATGTGAGTACATCCCCATTCAACTAAAGACTGTAAAACTGATGTCATTTCCAATTTGCTTGGTCTGTCGTCATTATGATAAATCAACGGAGTCCCTGAGTGTAATTCCAATGGCACCCAACGCTGCATCCTCCACACACGCACACACACACACACACACGAACGGGGGCCAGAGTGGTGTCCAAAAAGTCTGCGGATCGCCTCCTTTGATTCAATCCGAGGTTATTGCTTGTGAATTGGTCTGGAAACCCGCGGCGCACTGCGGCTGCTACTGTGGAGCTGTTGGGGGGGAAAATGCCTCGCCCCGGAGACGTAGATAATACGCGGTTTGTCTAAATTATTGGAGCCGAGACCTGGTGCGCATTATCTGTGGGCCACTTACTTGCATGTGACTGTTGCTGTTACACTTCCGGCGAGGCCTTTTGGTTTTTGTTTTCACCTTCAGGCACGTTGATTTATCCCACACGGCCAAGCCCGAGCAGATGTTGTTGCTTTTTGCGTGATATGTGGGAGATTGGGGAATGTAGCGCGCGCGGTACCCACCGTGGTCATCTCCCACCAGCTCCAGATGTTTCCTGTCGAGGTGCTCTGTGCGCCACGGCCGCGCTGTCAAGGGAGGCCTTGTAAAGTGAATTTAAAGATCTGTCATCTCCTGGATCGCGATTGTTAATAATAAGTGCCATTGAATGTTGATGAATAGAATCCAACAAAAAAACAAAACAACAACAACACTGCTGAGGGATAATAATTCAGCTTTCAGCATCAAATTAAGTCGCACTTCTTGTCATGTCCTTTGCGAGAATCCATTCAGGCGTGAAGATAATATTCGAAAAATCGATGGTTTTCTCGCAAATCCTGCAGGATTTCGCTAAATGCCTAGGTGGCGCTTTCCAGCGATGACTCATCGCAGACTCGCCTGATATTTCTCCGCAAGTCAAAGCGCCGGCACCGCAGCTCCCCCACGGAAACATTAACGCTCTGCTGGAGGTGGTCTCCGAGGTGTGTGGATTCCCAGAAAAGGAGGGGAAAAAAAAAAAAAAGGGAATTGAAATAATTAGTTCAAGATGAGTTTATTATCTCCCGTGCGCAGTGTGTGTTGAGCTGGACTCTCGAAGCATAATAATGGCGTCATCCATGGAAAGTGAATTCTCTGAGGGCAGTTTTTGGCCATTATATCTACCAATGTGGCGAGACATTTACACTTGATTCCAACTGATTTTTTTTATTTATTTTTTTTTGTTAAACATTATCAGCCAAGATCATTCGCTTTTGCATTTCTTTCAGACTGTGGTGTTTTGATTTCTCCTGGTTAGAAACGGTGCTCCAAGTCGCCCAAACTGTATACCAGGCTTTTAAATGACCCATGTCTGTTTCTTCTAATGATGGCCTGCCGTGTCCCTTTTTTTTTTTTTTTCTCCTGTGATAATTTTCCTTACCTCCTCTCTTCTTCCTCCTCCTCCTCCTCCTCCAATGTATGCCCTTCTTTCCAGTTTCCTCTGTACCCAAGTGTGGACTCTACCCCCTCCCTTTCTTTGACACCTGCCTGTCCACCTTTCCCTGTCCCTTCAGGTGAGTGTTTGTGCATAAATACGATACCGTACCGGGACCTCTGCGCACATTGAATCGCTTAATATTTAGCCTGTCTTTCTCTACGCCTTACCCTTTGGGCAATCCCTCATACTGAGAAATCAGAGCTGTCTGCGCACTTGCTGTTGCTACATGAATGTGGTTTTCTGGCCCTCCGTTAGTTGATATCTGTGTCGGCGGTTTGGCCGCGGTGCCGTCCGCGCCGTAGAGCGCGGCAGTGCTGAGAAAAATGGTTTCCTGTGAGGGTTTGGGGGGCCCCGGCCCTTTCCTCTCCTCCTCCGTCTCTGGGGTCCTGTCAGACCGAGGTATTTCCCTTCTCTGATCGACTCCAGAGATGAGCTGCTCGCTGGAAGGGCCGCGTCGGTGTGTGAGAAGGCCTCAGGGCGGGGGTTAGAAGACAGAGTTTGTAGATTGGGTTTGTTGTTGCGTGGCTGTGCAAGTCTTATTCGACTTAAGAGTCACGAAGTGTGCCATTAAACTGTGTTTATTGAGTATTAGTAATAGTATAAAGATATAAGAGATATATATATATACTGTATATAAAGGGATTTATTCAGTGCTGTGGTATCGGTATAAATAAAAAGCGAGGTCAAACTCGCGCTACAGCCGAGACCTGTATTTGCAGAAACATCTGCGTTCACCCAGGGTGTTGTCTGTGCTGCATGCTGCTGTGATTAAATGTATTTCTTTGAACTTTGGTCCTGTGTCACGCTAACGTTTGACCACACCGTGCAACATGTTTGACATTAGAGTACGAGAAAGATCTGTTGCCACTTGAACTTTTGCCATGGCGCGCAGAGTGGAGGAGAGGCGACGGAGGGAGAAAGGCAGAGAGGGGTTTGGGTGGAAGGTTGTTTGAAAGGGAACTGCTGGTTATTTATTGCGGTTTAAAGCAATGTCTTGCAACTATTTAACTTAAAAAAAAATAAAAAATAAAACTCACAAACGTATCTTGTTTAATATTGCAGGGATAACCGAAAAAATACCGTTTGTTAATGGACTCAAAAAAGTAATAATTACCCTTTTTATTTTTTTAAATCATCCAGCCCATATTTTTTTTATCTTGACATATATTTTATGTCAGCGTTAAAGGCCAGACTGTTTATTTTGCAAGGCGACTTTTCCTGTTTTAATGCCACAATGACATCAGTCTGGTCGCAGTTCACCACTTGAACAAACATCTTTTTCTCTTTAAAGCCTCTGACATCTGTGACTGCTTAAGTGGATTTTTTTTTTCCCCCGAGCACACAGTAAAGATGATGTTATGAGTTACAGTATGACAATCAGCAGATTTCACAGGCCATCTTTCATCCACGGACAAAATTCCTCCATGACCGTAACAAGCGTTGGTTTCGGGGATCCCAAACACTTGTTTGTCATTTACTTTAATATCATGCAGTTGAAATGCCTCGCTGTTGCCCTCACATGAACTGTATTTTTTTTATTTTACACAGCATATGCACTGCAATATTGTACAGTAAATACACAGAAACGCATTCAACAACCAAAAAGTGTAGAGTTTGGGATGCTCTTTTTCTCCTTTTTGTCTGCTGGTCATTTATTTTCTCTGTGTTTTCCTGTTACAGTCAGGGTTCAGAAAAAATAGGTCAAAGCTGTGTGTAACTCACTGCAGAAAGGAAGTCACTGCTCATGGTGCATTAGGCGCCGTGAAATGCTCATTATCGGTGCATTAATAAGGGGGTGGCACACATTGAAAATCAAGACGGCGCCACAAAACGCCCCAAATGTTAAGGAGTTGGCATATCATGAATTACTGCAACACAGCTCCCGGGGTCCAATGGGACCAGGGGCCACTAAACCTCTGCTAATTAATTTTCAAATGGATGAGTTCAGGTGCAAAATGGCAGCGGGAATAAATCACAAAATGGGAAAAACTAAAAGTCTACTCAGTTTGTGTATTCACGGGGAAATTGAGTGGTCAGAAATGAGCATTCTTCCATATTTCCAAAATAATAATAATGAAACAATGCAGCACAAAAAAACGTCTGTGGAAGTGGTTGTTCCTCAAAGGAGTCGCACTCCTCTGGAAAGAATCATAAACTAATGTGATCTTTCATAGATCCCTGTGAAATGAAATTCTGCCCGTGTGGTCGTCACTCTGCATTATCTTCTTTCGCCATCGCTTCTCCTCTGCGTCTTGTCCTCCTGCAACCTCGTCTCTGTGTCCTCATAACTGTTTGTTCCAGCGAGATTTAAAGGGACAGCAGAGTTAGAGAAAAAAGAAGCTTCCTTTCTTACAAAATTGCTTAATCTGAATAATATGGTCCACAGAAGTCCAACGTAGACCTGGGTCCCAAGATGTCGCTGGGAGAGAGGATGAAGATCCTCAAGGACAAGGAGGAGCAGTGGAAGAACAGAGGCAAAGGAGCCGCCAATGACTCCAGCCAGTTCACTGTGGCTGGACGCATGGCCAAGAAAGGTGCGTTATTCTGCTTATCCATCTCCATTGGGTTGACTGATTATTATTTTTTATTTTTTTGGTCATACTTATATGAATAGTAAGAAATGAAATAAACTGAATAATTTTGCACCCTGGTCTGTGGGTCAGATCAATCCAGACGCACAACATGTGACCTTCTTTACTCTAGAAATATTGATTGAAGCATTTTCTCCTCTTACTAATCCAGAATAGATTTCAAAATGAACCACCAAAAAAAAATATCCTTTGGTCACAGCCTTTACCCTTTCCTTATGTTCCTCCAGGCCTTGTGTCAGACACAGGGAAGGAGGAGTCGCCTCTTATCTCTCTCAAGAAGTCAAATGCCACACCTGTGAAGCCACATGAAGGTATATTCATACTTATATTGACCTAATCATAAGCCTAAAATAGTGTAATCCATGTTCATGCAAATCATAAAATAAAGTGTTCTGGGGAAGAAGAAAAAAAAGACACTAAAGTTTGTCTGACCTCTATCTGTGCTGGACAGAAATCTCCAGTAGATCTGATGTCAAGGTGGAAGGAGATAAGAGGCTCGACAAGCTGGAGTCTTTCCTTGACAGGCTCCACAGTAAAGGTACAATCCTCCTGTTATTGTTTTGGTCATCATGTAATATTGATATTATTCTTCGTTGCGTTATGAAGGACATTTTACGTTGCGTGTCCCCAGTTTTTAAACGTTGTGTTACTTTCAATCCTAAATATGTCCTACGGCTAAGTAGCCGTAGTGTACATTAATATTTAATATCTGTTGACTAAGACGACAATTTAGCGACAAAAGCGCTGTGAGTAAAAGCCCTGTGTCACGCTTCCGTGGTCAGGCGTGAGCAAGAGCAAGACATCCACCATTGAGGTGACGGCAGAGACGGAGAAAGAAGTGATGACCCTGGACGACGACGAGACGTTCGGCAACTTCTACAAGTCCGTCTCCCCCGCGATGCTCCACGACTCCGGCGTGGTGCTGACGGAGGAGGACCTCAGACAGATTCAGCCCGATACACCAAAGTCAGTCAAAACAGTTCAACTTCTATATCTTTATATGACTTTAAATATATGAAAAGGCGCCGTTCCTTTAATGCATGTTTTTTTTTTTTTTTTTTTTCTTCAACCACCTCAACCACCGTTTTGTGCGTGAACGTCTTAAGGCTCACCTCGGCCGTAGCGGAACACAAGCGGGCCGTGCGGCCAGCCCGGAGAAATCAGGGCTCCAGGAATCCTCTGCGGGCCTTGGCCGCCCGCAACGACCTCCGGCAGGTTTACACCGAGCAGAGGCTTAACGTCGCCACGGTGGAAACCAAGAGGATCCAAGTGGAGAGGAGTAAGGCCGCTCACCGCTTAATGTTCTTATTCTGGCCAAACGTACGCGTCTTCGATGGCTCCAGGGCTTTAAAGAGCTGGCAAAAGTGAAATCCACATAAAAAACGTTTGGCGGAAACGCCAGCGGAATAATAACGCTGCTCTCTCTATATTTCAATATTTTGATGGGATCTCATGGCGGCCAGTTTTCCCACCAGGTCGCGCGTGACGTTGCGCAATAGGTCTGTGGGCGCCCAACAGATCTGGTTTCCTACTGTTTACAGTGTATTCACTGTGTCCACCGTAGATACTTCTCACAGACTCGGCTGACCCCGGGGACCCTTTTCCACAGTTTGAGACGAAAGCACGTGTGCTGTCTAGCGTGACTCGCATGAAAGAAGAAATGTGCAGTTTTATAGTTTTCTAAATTGGCAGATGGTTAATTAATGATTAAAAAAAAATGCATTAGTTCAACCTCTAATCTGTAGTAGTGAATAACTGTGTCATTAGTTGCCTTGTTTTATGTTTTTTTTTGTTTGTTTTGTTTTGTGGTGTTTTTTTTTTTTTTTTTTTTTTAATGTCATTCTCTTCTCTTTCTTCTACATCTGCTTCTTTTTCATCTTCTCTCCCCTGCTTGGTTTGCTCTCTCACCCAGTGGCAAAACACTCCAACCTGGCCGATGTGGCCTTGGCGGGCCTCGCCAGCAAGGAGAACTTCCGCAAGGTCAGCCTGCGCAGCGTCAAGTCCACGGATGTTGTGACCAACAACAGCGCCCTGCCTTTCAACAAGCTCATGCTCATACGCATCAAAGGTCAGAGACGCCAGAGAGTTCGTTTTCCGGGAATAAAAAGTGCCTGTTTATTGCCGCTGCGAAACGGGGTCAGTCATCGCCCCTGAAACGATTTATCGTGACGAGGAAATGACGTGACTTTTTTTTTTTTTTACCAATATCATTCATAAATTAAAAAAATAAATGAAAAAGATTGATGTCTGGTTGCAAACATTACAAGCTGCTTTGTCCCCCTCCTGCAGGTCGCAGGCACGTCCAGGTGCGCTTGGTGGAACCGATGGCTCGCTCTCTGAACAGCGGCGACTGCTTCCTTCTCATAACTCCAAAGCAGTGCTACATGTGGAGCGGAGAGTTCGCCAACGTCATTGAGAAAGCCAAGGTCGTGAACCTCGCACCTAGTTGGAAATCTAAGAAAAAAAATAATAAAAAGAGGCTTCAAAACCATTTTCATTTTCAGACAGGCGCTTCTGCAGTTTAGAGTTTAAAATGTGCAGCAAAATTGTGGATTTTACATTTTAATTTTTATTTTTTGCATAGCGTGAACTTAACACTTTGTGTGACCAGGCATCAGAGATGGCAGCGTTTATTCAAACCAAGAGGGACCTGGGCTGTAAGGCCCCCCAGGTGACGGTGCTGGAAGAGGGAATCAACACCGAGAGCAGATGGGCCAAAGAGTTCTGGGGCCTGCTGGGAGGGAAGACCAAATACAGAGGTGCAAACACACACATTTGTTGCCTAAACTGGAGGAGGAATGTCTGCACACGACGTTAACCTAGCTCTCACACACACACACACGCACACACACACACACACACACACACACACACACACACACACACACACACACCACATTCACGTACGTGCTCATGATTCTCATCTGCTTTCTGTTGGCAAGTTTCTCTCTCTGCACCTGCAATGCTTTTGTTATTTTCTTGTTAAAGTGAAGTGACACATGAATACTATATGATGTGCGATATATGTCATAATGGCTAATAGAGCTTCGGAGGTATTTTCGGCTTTGTTTTTTTTGTTCCCCTCGGGCTCGATCCTTGTTTTACTTTTTTGAAGGATTATCTGTCCAACCACTCTGCCCCCCCCCCTCCTACCTTTCTGTCTGACACATATGCTCACCTTGCCCCTCGTGGTCTGTGTTTGTGTGTGTGCGCGTGTGTGTGTTACAGGGGCAGGGGAGCCGGAGGAAGATGAGCTGTATGAGAGCGGGGTGCTGGACTCTAATGGGGTGTACAGACTCCTGGGAGACAAGCTGGTGCCTCATGACGAGGCCTGGGCTTCCATCCCAAGTGTGTCCTTGCTCGACTCTAAGGAGGTAAGAGCGCCGTGAGATGAGTGGCCCCGTGAAAGTTTAGGTCAAGTCTGGAAAAACGAGGAAAAAAAAAAAGATGTTAATAAAAAAAAAATAAAAACAAAAGTCCAGGAGGACATTTGCAGGGACACATTCTCGTGTTTTTTGACGTCGCGCATGTCGTAATCACAGCGGTAACGCTCCCTCTCCCTCTCTCGTGCCGCGCCAGGTCTTGGTGTTTGATTTTGGCGGGGAAGTGTACGTGTGGCACGGGAAAGATGTGTCCTTGGGGGACAGAAAAGTGGCCGTCAAACTGGGCAAACAGCTCTACGCCGGCAGCTACGACTACAGCCACTGCCGCGTCAACCCCTTGGACCCGTCCTGCACGGACGAGGACGTCCCTCAGTGAGTGCGACACTCTAATCCACCCCAGTCAGAGGCGTGTGCGGTCGGTAGACGGGTCGGTTGTGTTATCGTAGTCCCTAGTGGTTTCAGTTGGTCGGCACAGTTGCACGGAGACGTGTGTGTGTGTGTGTGTGTGTGCGTGTGTGAATATTTGTGTGCGTCTGTGATCCAGGCAGGGGGAGTGCCGTCCGAGCTGGGCTCTGTTCGGCCGCCTGTCGGAGCACAATGAGACGTCGCTGTTCAGGGAGAAGTTCCTGGACTGGGCTGAGAAGAAGAAAGAGGAAGCGGCTCAAGCTGAGGAAGTCAAGGTAGGACACTGGCCGTGGTTTAGGTGTGCATTGTTCAATAAACCCTTATCAGGTGGGTGGGATGACGTATGCTATTTCAGGATCGGAGAGCACAACCTGCTGCGGAACAATCTTTTTAACCCTAGAAGAGATGAGCGATACGCGATAAATGGGCACTGCTGCCTGTGGTGCCTGGACATGAAGGGGCGGGGACTCATACGTTTGTAAAATAAAATCGAAAAAAAAAAAAAAAAATGGCCACTAATGGACTCGGCCCATGGCCAACGTGTAGATCCAAATGTCTCCCATATTGCTGTCGATGTCTTTCATTCTGCCTCGGTACGAAATCTAAATCCAAGTCGATCTCCCGTGGCCGCTCAGAGTCCGGTGCATTCCGCTGTGCGCTCCCCGCTGGAGTTGGAGCTGCAGCCCTGCGACGCCCGCGCCCTGCTGGACCACGAGGGCGACCCGGTGAGGAGCGTCCTGGAGGGAGTGGACGTCCAGAGGGGCCACGGCCTGGTGAGGACGGAGGACGGTCGGCAGGCGGAGCTGGCCACGGTGACCGTGGACGCTTGGCACATCAGGGAGCACAACGAGGAGGCGCTGCCCGAAGAAAGCCTGGGCCAGCTGCACGAGGGCGACGCCTACATCCTCCGCTGGAAGTACTCCGTCACCACGCTGGGTGAGACGGGTTTACTTTCTGTTGCTGCACTTGCGAGGAGTGTTTCGCCGGCAAAAAGAAGTTCCGAATTCGGCGGGACCTTTTAGGCTCGGATCTACCCACCGGAAGTCCCGTTTCAATCCCCTGTGTTCCCCTTCTGTCAGTGGGGAAGCGGCAGAAACCCGGGGAGCTGAGTGCCGGAGCTCCCGGCCGCGAGAGGACGGCTTGTTTCTTCTGGCAGGGCCGTCACTCCAGCATCAGCGAGAAAGGAACCTCGGCTCTGATGACGGTGGAGCTGGGCAGCCACAGGGGGTCACAAGTGGGTTCCACTCCGTCGCAGACGCGCAGTCAGCAGGCCGTTGGGCCGTTGGTCCATCCGGTGAATGCGTTCGCACGCGTGACCTCTGTTGTGTGGCTTGCGTCTCATTTGTCTGGCTCCAGGTGCTGGTGAGTCAGGGCAAAGAGCCGCCGTGTTTCCTCCAGCTCTTCCAGGGAGGTTTGGTCATCCACAGGGGCAGCAGAGAAGATTTTTCCAGCAACACAGGTAAAAAAAAAAAGCTTAACATATTGGATTTCTCCAGAGATGTTTTACAAAGCATTTAATGGTGTTTGTGTGTGTGTGTGTGTGTGTGTCCAGGGGCCTGGAGGTTGTTCTGTGTCCGCGGCGAGGCCGAGGTGGAGGCCTCGCTGGTGGAAGTGGACTGCCAGCGCGCCAGCCTGCGCTCGCGCGCCAGCCTGGTGCTTCTGAGCGCTCAGGAAGCTCGACTCTACCTGTGGCACGGCTGCAAAGCGCACGCCAGTGCCAGGCAGGTGGCCAAAAGAGCCGCAGACAGAGTGACCCAGAGGTGAGACGCGTGCAGGCGCGTGCAGACGCGTGCAGACGCGTGCAGACGCGTGCAGACGCGTCCGTGGCCGCCGCGGTGGACCTAACTGCGGCCATTTGCGCGTTTGTGTTTCAGGTGTCCCTCGGAGTTGGGTCTGAGCAGCACCGGCACTGTGAAGGTGGTGGAGGTGGAGGAAGGGGCCGAACCCTCGGAGTTTTTGAAGGCCCTGGGCGCGCAGGAGAAGAAGGCCTACGATTGTATGCTGCAAGGTTTGTCCTCGCGTCCGCACTCGGCACGCTCTCAGGTTGCGAGGAGGAAAGAGCCTTAACGAGACGCGCGCCTTGTCCCCAGATCCAGGGAAGTACAACTACACTCCTCGGCTGTTCAAGCTGAGTGCCAGCTCCGGGGTGTTTGAGGGGGAGGAGCGGTTGTACTCTGCCCGGGTGACGGAGGGAGTCATGGCGATGCCTTTCCTGCAGGAGAATCTCTACGCCACGCATCAGCCAGGTACCTAAAATCAAATATCCCCCTGTGCATTCAGAAAAAGAAATCCATGTGAATTTAGAACAGCTCTCAGTAGAGTGCATGCCTCTGCCCAGCCCTGTTCCTGCTGGATAACCGCATGGAGGTGTACCTGTGGCAGGGCTGGCAGCCCGAAGACACGCAGAGCACCGGCTCGGCAAAGATGCGCTGGGACAATGAGAGGAAATGCGCCATGGAGACGGTGCTGCAGTACTGCAAAGGTCAGAGGTCGCAGGTCTCAGGAATCTGGCTAAAAGCCTCTTGGGGAAGAAATGTTGACACTCGCTCTCTGTGAAGGGATCATCAACAATTTACATTTCCAATTTTTAAATGATTATTATTATTTGTATTATAAACAGAGAAGAACCCTCGGCGCCCCCCTCTGGCCTATCTGATCCTCGCGGGCTGCGAACCTCTCACCTTCACCAACATCTTCCCGTACTGGGAGAAGGACTCCAGCGTCACTACTAAAGTGAGAGGCATTTCTCTTTTCATTGTGATGCGTTTGTGTGTCCCGGTATTGTAGCCGAGACAGTGAAATGCAGCAAACCACGAGCCCGTTTCTTAGCAAAGACTAATACAGGTACTGTCCTCGATTGAAACCAGTATGCATTTATTGATTAAATCTGTTACGTAACGGGTGTCTTTTTAGACACGCGCAGATAGAGAAATGGAAACTACATGGCCTACATTTTATATTTGTCTAACCACTGTGATTTCTATGTGTATTCAGGCGGGGAGTTCCAGGAACAAGGTGGTCCTGGTGAAGGAGGCGCTGTCTAAGCTCAGTAAGGAGCAGTACTCCATCGAGGAGCTGACCCGCAAACCGCTGCCGGAGGGCGTGGACCCTCTGCGCCTGGAGGTTTACCTGTCTGACCAGGACTTCAAGGTACGAACGCCTCTCGTTGGAAGATCAGAGAATCATTTGAAATTCAAACACAACTGATCCCTGCATCTATCTCTGTCAGCACGTTAGAAGGGTTGAAGAAATGTCAAGTGTGGAAAATATTCCACCAATAGATAATAAATACAGTCTACTGACTGTAATGACTGACTCAAGACCTTTGTTTGGGGGAATAAAATGTCCAACGAAATGTTGTCGCTGCTTAATGTTTCCTTTGAATGTTTTGCAGACGCTTCTTGAGATGAGTCGAGTAGAGTTCAACGCCTTGCCAAACTGGAAACAAAAGAATCTGAAGAAAAACAAGGGTCTGTTTTAAAAAATATATATATATTTTTTTTTTTGTGCACAAATGTGCCTGTTCTTTCGGCTTCCTGCAGCTTTTCTTAGAATTGTTGTATCTAAAAAAAACGTTCCTAATTTTGGAAAGGATAAAGAAATGACGCTCAAATGTTGAAAAACGCTTTTTCCCCATTTCCTGGTGTCATTGAAATATTTTAGTCAACATTACGTGCAATTGTTAATCATTTTGATGGTCAAATGTCTTCCTTTTATGGTAAAAAAATACTTACCCTCATATTATAAATATGTAATATACTATGAATTCATGTTTTTATATTTACTTCAGGCAGGTCGATCTGTTTTTTTTTTTTTTTTTCGTGATAATGTGTCTTATGGTATTGGCGGGGGTTTGAATCTGAGGCAGTTATTCATCGATTTTTACAATTCATGAAAAAACTGTGTCTTGGGAGAAAATTGTTTGTCAAAAATATCTACATTCAAAGGCTGACTAAAAAAAAAAAAAAAAGGAGGAAGGCAAAACAATTTAGATTCGAAACATCTTGTGCTGTAATTGTAACGACAAAAGTATACCGTTTCTTCTTTTAGTTTAACCAAAAAAAGTATCTTCCGAAACCCCAAAGATTCCCATATTGATTGGAGCAGAAATGAGTCCGCACAGAAAAAAGGATAACTCAACTCTGACTTCACAATCGTTACATTTTAATGACTGGCCATAATTGGTGCCATTGAAACGGACTCGTAATAATCTTTATGTTTGGTACAACATATTTCCTGGTTCTCACGAATAACTGCCTGTAATCTGGGTGTTGGGGACCAAATGTATTTGTCTTGTTTGAAAGGTTTTTCCCTTTGTGTGCCTGGGTCCGTACGTGTAAATGTACAACAACAAGTATTAACTGTATGCAAGAGAAAGAGAGTGTGAGAAACTGTGCAGTATAAACCGCTTTTTGTCTTTATTCCTTTTTATGGTATGTGACATGTATATGACACATCATTGTCTATATGGCTGCCTCTGATGTGAAAATGAGAAGAAAAAACAAACTCTCTGTACGATCACAAGAATCGCATATCATTTTTTTGCAGTATGGATCTTTTTGTTGACGCATCAGATCTATATGTAGCTACAGCAACAAGGTCAGCTTATTATTTCTTGGCACATAATATTGAACAATGGTGGTAGGGGGAAAAAAATATCCCCTTTTTAAATAAAATTTTAAACTTAAAAAAAAAAAAAAATGTTTTAATCCTTTAATGAAGAGATTTAGTCTAGAGTGACACCCCCCTCCCCCTTACACAAGAATATTCATATTTTCCTATCAGTCTAAACAATACGACAGTCTCCTTCGTTTGCTACCCCCTAAAGTGGTCACACTTATATAAAGTAGGTTGATTTAAAAATATTATTATTATTATTATTATTATTATTATTATTAAACCTTTGCACATATTACTGTAATCCTCAACTAATTCCCAGATGGGGTCGACCCTCTGAAATCTGTCCCCACCTTTGTAAACCGCTACAGTACAGTGAATATATAGACTGGTGCGTTGATATATTACACCACCAGAGGGCAGTGTCGGCCCACCCTTTTTACCCCTGTGGCGCTCATTTCCCTTCCAATCTGTGCAGCCCTCTGGGACCCACCGTTGTCGGGAGGCGATGACTCGGAAGTGAAGCATTTAAAGCAGAGCTTTTAGAGGGGAAGTTGTCATTGTTGGCGGGGCGGAGGGGCCTCGGACAATAACTCTGGGGAAAACATATAAGGAGGAAACAATGAATCTCCGGCATGATTCATGCTGTGAGCACCTGCGTGGCTGACACCCAGGGCCACTGAGACAATACCTCCAAACACACACGAGCATGGGTGTGTGCGTCGTGACAGCGACCACGTATCGCCACAAGCGATGTACAGCGAGTGTAAATCTGGCTCAGGTGCCGCAGCAGCAATCTGCCGTGCAGGCAAACGGTGGGAGCTGCTGTGTGCGTGCGTGCGTGTGTGCGTGTGTGTGGGGGGGGCGGGGGGGGGTAAATTAGCCCGGGCATTAACAGGATGGCGGAGCCGGAGCTCGGGCTTTGATCAGGTCCCACGTCTCGTTTGATCATGAGCCCGAAGTGTTTGTTAACCTCGGCCTGAACCCATGGTTCATGAAGCATTTCCCCTCCTGCCACTCAGCAGATGGAGCACAAAATGTGTGAAACTTCAAAACAGCAACTTGACATCCCGCGTATGTTTCCTAAAATCGAAGTTTCTTGACTTCATTTTCAAATGAAAGCATTTCATACAGAGAAATCGGAGTTCTGTCTTTTTTTTTCCTTGGGACATTTTGGGGGAAGTGTGCTTTATTCTCTTCTTGCCAGAGGTGAGGGTATATGGTTATAACCCTGTTATTAGGCTTTAAAGAATATCTCATGTGTTTTAATATTTCTTGGCTGAGAGCACTGACCGTTGGGAAAAATCGCGTCACGACACCCTCACAACCAAAGTAAATGCTACCAGCCAAGACGTAGTTCCATGCACACTGAGAAGTTTTTCATAAATAAATGAAGAAAATGTATTATAAATATTTATTTTCATGTTTTGTTAATTAGTTGAGCTAAAGCAAATAGCCTGAGGCCTAGAGAATGGCGGAATATGTTGGTCCATAGCAACGAGAACCTCGTGAGGACAACCTCAATGACGCATTTCAGTTTGATGTGGGGCCCCACAGGGTCCCCTATGCCCGGGACCCCTACTGTTTTCTTTAAACCTCTCCGCACACTGCTGCTTGCTTTTCCATATAGTGACAGAAGACGGTATCGGCCTTTTCATCTCTTCCTTCACCAGAATGTGAACATGAAAGTGCATTTTCCACTTCATTTCGTATCATTGGAGACTTTAGTCAACGCTGCTGCGTATGTAGCGGAGACGACCGCGCCGACATGAAACATCCACTGTGTCTCGCTCAAGGCCGGATGTGCGTTTGACACTCCCCTGCTTTGTCAAAATTGTCCTTGCCTAGTCTATTCAGCGTTGATTCATAAGCCCTCTGTGAGGCCGCCTCAAGTCTTCAGAACAAAGGAGAAAAACAGGACTAGTTTTATTCGATCGGTGTTTGTTTGTGTGTCCAACTTTTGCACGTGTGTGCCTTGTATGCCTACGGAGGTGATGAAGGTTGATGAGTCGGAAACGACGTCCTCGTCATAAAGGCCCTGCCTGCTGTTTTTCTTCTTCTATGTTGTTTTCTTTCACAGTAAGATCACGGAGACGGACGAGGACAAGTGAGAGTCCTTCAGATTCGTATAACTCGCAAAGCAATAGTGTCTGGCTCGCCCGAAAGGAGGGAAAAAAATAAAAATAAGTAAATAGCGAAACTCGTGGTGTTTTTTATTAGAGGGGGAAATATAAGGCCTTGAAAAATTCATTCTGCACTGTGAGTGCCGGAGCCACAGGTGTGTGTGTGCGTGCGTGCGTGCGTGCGTGCGTGCGTGCGTGCGTGTGTGCGCGCGCTGATGAGAATCAGTGGGAATAAAGGTTATAATGTTGTTAATTCGCTGTGCGCTCTGGCTTCTCTCCCGGCAGCTGCTGAGATGAAGGCACCACATTTGCTCATATGGCTATGGCTTTTTACTTTCCATATATATCTTTTTTTGTATCATTACTACTAGACTGGCATCTACTGCTGTTGCATTAGTAAAGCATCTCAATACTGGAAGTTTTCTTGACAATACGTGTATATTTGGCCCTGGAAGTTTTCAAAATAAAATTCCTTTAGCAAAATGCAACAGCTGGCTCTTGGGATGTTGATTTATAGAAAACTGTGTTCAGTTAAAATGTTGGGAATTTTTGACCTATCACAAGCTCTACCCCGAAAGTGCCTGCACTCTCGGTACAAGTACAATCTCTCCATACAGGAACTTCTTTTGGGGGGGGAGGGCTTAACACCGGACCTGGTCCCTGTGGGACACCGAGGGTTCTTCCAAACGAAAGTTCCTCTGGCTTAGTGGCGACGTCCATCTTGGAGGGTTTCGGGGTTTTTATCTTCATCAGGGGCTGTAATGCTTCTCCCGTGTTCCCTATAAGCAGCAGATAGGGCAGCGTCTCGGTGTCGGGATTAGGTTAACTGCAGAGCGTCTGACTCGTGATAAGGAAAAAAGCGTGGCGCTCCTCCTGTTCCCAAGGCCAGCTCTCCATCTCGGCCGTAGTTTTCCCCAGACAAGACTGTGGAGAGCAGCTTTATCTGAGGACGGCAGAGCTTCTCTAATCTGAGACGGGGGCAGAGTGGACTGCTGCTTTCAATTCAGGCGCCTACGCACACGCAACCTTCGGGAAACCCAAACTGAGCAGACTGCAGCTTCACCTCCTCCTCCTCCTCCTCCTCCTCCTCCTCCTCCTCTTACTCCCAAGTCAGATGACCCACTGACAATTTATTCAAAACTATGGATGGCGTTCAGGCTGTCATCGTCAAAATGATATGTTGTTGTGGGCTTGACATTGAAAAATCGCTTTTAAAGCAATCAGCCACCGACTAAAACTCGGCCGCACTTTGTAGCTGACCTAGAATTATAGATCGACGTGAATTCTGCTTTCGTTCATTTTAAATGCACGGCAAAACATTGTCATGCAATGTTTTGCGTATACTGAGCGGTGTGTGTGACCCAAGTGCAGCTGAGGGTCGTCGTAGGATTTCTGGTTTCTTGTCTTTGAGTCGGAACATGAAACGCGGTTGAGTTGGTTTAAAGCTGTCCAGTCAGACCATCATACAAACCATTATGTTTAATTCATGAAATCTCTGACTCCCTCCTCGCGCTCTCCGCTTGATCCCGTCATCGCGCAAAGATTTACAAAGTGGGCCTTTTTTTTGCCCCCCCCCAGCATAAAATGCTTTAAACTCCTCCGTCCAAACCTTTTTTTTAATTTTTTTTTGTTTCTTCCTGCGAGTTTGAATTTCAATTGGATAATGATGCAAGATCAAACAAGCAAACACTTTGCACTGCACACGTTTCAGATTAGAAGAGCGGCTCCCACCGATCCCGCTGCCGAAATGAGCATTTGTAACGTCTGATGGGTTATGTCAGCGGGTATTTCCAGGCAGCAGATGGTGGCAGTTTGCCTACTTAACTTCAGCACAACACACACACACACACACACACACACAACTCAACTATACTAACTTATAAGACACGGAGAGAAAACAAACAAACAAATTCATCCCCTCTACACCACCGTGACAAAAGCAGGTCCTCAACATAAACAGCCCCCCCCCCCTCCCCCCACACACACACACACCTACACACATACACACACACACACTGTAACGAGCCTGCCTGTATTGACCATGACATCAGTCCCATTTCGTGCGGATGAGAGGAGAACCGAGGGTGACAGATTGATTGAAAGATCTCCTTCCCTCCCTCCCTCCCTCATCCATCATCGCAGCCTCTTTATCATGTCCTCGCTGCCCAATCAATCGGCAACAAAGAGAGAGAGAGAGAGAGAAAACCATTTCGGGCAGCCCTGACCACCGAGTCACCCCGAGCCCTGTAGGACACGAGACACCTGGGGCAGAAAGCAGGAGAACCACCGTCTTATAGCTGGAAATTGGTTTTGTTTTCGTCGTGTTCAATTTCGTGCATCCAAAAAACGGCAGACCCCGCCCCCCTGGTGGCATGCAGCGGTCGAGCTCCTCCGTAATTGAGTGCTATTATTAAGTTAAGTTTTTATCTGAAAAGGCCCGAAGCCTGAATAGCCTCTCGGTTATGATTCAGTTGGAATCTTCGAATCCATTCCTCAGGGACACGAGAAAAAAGCGCGCCCATTCATTTTACGTCAATGTTTTGGGCATATTTTGGCTTTTGTTGTGTGTTTCTGAATGTGTTGTGTCGGTATGAATCATCGTAAAATGTTTTCACTGAACCTCGCACAGATGGGCTTATTGAGACTGCTGCGAACCGTGGCGCCCACGCAGAGTCCTTGTCGGCAAACGAATGCAAAGTCACTCAGCAGCTAAATTTGAAAGTTCACTTCAGTGGTTATTCATTTCAAGATCTAGCCTATCGGGAGCAGCCTATAACAAGACACCCTGACTACAGCCACTCATTTGAAAAGGAAGGACCACGTCAAAGCTGCAGATCAGCCCTGCGGACAGTCGCAAACGCGTTGTCTTGCTTTTATGCAGCAAAAGTGTGTTATGCCTTTCGAGAGAAACCAAAAAAAAAAAAGGAAAAGAAATGCGACTCATTTCTTTAGCCAGACATTTTCCAACCAAAAAATGATATCGAAAACGCTGAATAACCCCGGAGTGTCATGATATCTGCTATTTACGTTCAAGCAAATCCCTGTACGACTATTGGCTGCACTGCAATTAAATTTGACACAGCGTGTGTGTGTGTGTGTGTGCGTGCGTGCGCGTGTGCGTGTGTGTGTGCGTGCGCGCGTGTACTGCAGATTTCCCGGGGTGTCTTTGTGCCGCGCAATCTTTCATAGGCCATCGTGTGTCTCACGAGGCTTTTCAGCGCGAGGAGATGAGTCTGTAATTAAAGCATCATTTCTTTATGATGATGGGAGTCGCTTGCCCCGGACGGTCTGAACCTATCACAGCCAGGGCACGCGTCCTTTCCGTTTGCGCAGTGTGTAATCCTCGCTAAGCCCATTGGAGTGTGTGACACCGCTAAATGGGGTTATCCACGTCTTGATATGAAGTGACCTTCTATTCCGGCGTGGGAAACGCAATTCGTTCTGCCAGGACACGGTCTCTATGTCCTCCTTTCTGTCTCGCCCCCCCCCCCCCGTCCCCATGTAACACTTACAGTCCTGCTGCTTATGGTATGGCTGTGTTCAATGGTTCACTTGGAAATGACACCAGTGTCCCTCAGAGTCCATGTCTGTCTGTAAGGGACTTTGACTCTCACACGTTGTCCATTTTAGATGCCAAACAAGTATGTTCATCAGTGACAAATGTACGGGCACTTTTGCACTGCAAAGTTGAGCACCACTCACATGTCAATTATTACATGAAGCAGCCCAAACTAAATTGGCAAATGTTGATTTATGACGACGCATACAGCCGCCGTAGGTTCACATTTAGGATACAGTTACCGGAGTGCTGTGACATTTAACAAGCCAAATTTATTTTGGTTGGTTTTTTTTTTTTTGTTTTGTTTCTTTTAAAAACAAGTCCATTGTCTTTGAAGTGAAGCCCTTTGCCCATCAGCTCTTCACAGATCCCTTGGACGGAGGCAGCAGAGGCCACTGTGTGATTGGCCCCCGCTCCTTCTCTTGGATCTGTAATTGGACTGCACCTAAGGGCTTGTTATGGTGCTGGTACTGTGCCCAGATTTCAACTAGGGCACCGTAAAGTCTGTTCATTCATGTGTGTGTGTGTGTGTGTGTGTGTGTGTGTGTGATTGTGAGTGTGTCTGAGGGTTTGGACTCTGAGGCTTTGATACCCCCCCCCCCCACCCCCTATATTACATGTTCCTGATGAGTTTCTATTGCCCCCCTCCACACAACACACACAAGTGTTGAAAATCATTTCTTCCTACAGTATATGCATCCCCTGTGGTTTTATACTAACTCATTCTCCTACGCAAATGCTGTGAAATTGCTTTTATACCTGTGTTTACCTTCGCCTGCGACGCCTACTGCACACACACACACACGCACACACAAACACACGCATATGCACATGCACACTGTGTGTCAGTCTAACTGCGGGTGCTTTTCATTGCAGCAGCACAGCTTTTTTTTTTTTTTTTTGCCCAGTTTTTTTTTTTTTTTTTTTTTTTCCTGTTCTCGGTATTTCTTCTGTTTTTGCACGCTCTCATTTTCCCTCCTTTGTACCAACACCAGCTTCTGCAAGCGGGGGTCGAAGGTCATTGAGTATGAGGCTTCCTCTTCGTATCTACCTGAGCTGTTCGGTTTTAGTTGCTGTGTTGGGTATGTTATCGTTGTCACTTTCTTCCTCCTTCCCTGGAGATGCCTCTGTTTATTTTGTCACTGGGTGCGTGTTCTTTGCGGTTTTCCAGCGAAACTTTTTTTTTTTTTAATCATCTTCCCGTTTTTTTTTGTTTTTTTTTTCCCCTCCACAGGCTCGTGACGCCAGAAATAGATGAAAAAAAAGCTGCAGTTTGATTGCGGGCCTTCTGTTGCCGCCCAGATGACAGTCCCCTGCTACTGAAATATGAGGGCCACTTCGTAATTGTGACGAATGCTGTGCGTCGGTGGGTCGCCCTGCTGGAGACGCAAGCCCCTGGGCTAACTGACCGGCTAATCGGCCTCACTGGGCCCCCGAGGAAATAACGAACCGACATCGGGACACGCGCTGTCGCCAAGGATTCCTGTATCTCACTCCACATGCACGCGAACCACACCGGACATCGCACACGCACACTCACACAAACGCACCCTCCTCCCCTTTTTACCTCGAGTAAAAAGGGAAAAAAGATAATAGAAGAAACGTCATACCGTACCCACAGACGGGAGAGAGTCAAGCCTTTCCTCCGCCACAGGCGTGAGTGAAGCTTTCCGCGCAGTCCGAAAACCTTCGGTTTATTTCCTCCTCCTGATCTCTGCTCCCTGGGAGCGGCTTGGTGTCTGGCCTTTCGTGTCCGCGTCGGGGGTTACGGCCAGGATGTGCACAGGATGCAAATGTGACACGTCAATAATATGACATAGGTCCGTTTTCAGGCAGATTTTGCTGTCGTTTCATGTCCCGAGCCAGATCCTCTACGACGCGACGCGACAAGCGCAATTCTCCACTTGGAATTCAATTTCAGCGGCAGCGGCTTTGGCGCTGAAATTGCACCTCACCTTTGCGCAGTCCATTACAGGCCTCTGCAAGCAAGGGAGTATATTATAGGGGCAAAAAAAAAGAAAGAAGAGAAAATCACCATGATCCCTTCATTTCCAGTGCCGAGCGCGGTGTTTCCCACAATGACACCCAGACGCTTTGACGTGTTTGTAAAAATAATGCCCGCCGTGCCCCCTCCTGACGAGAGGTTATGAACAAACCATTTCCTGCTGTTTCTACAGCTCCCCGAATGGTTTCTGCTCCCGCTGGCTGGGTGCATTAGCTGTGCCCCCCCCCCCCCCCCGGAGGTTGTCCTGTGATGCAGCGCCAGCACTTCCTACATCCGCAAAGGACGACTAACGCGCGTGTTTGATGTCACCGGTTTGGGTCACTCTGATGAATGACATGCAGGGTTGAAATAAACTCTTTCTGCAGTAAAAAAATATATATATATATATTTCTATTTTCAACCTGGAAGATTTGTTTTATTTTTTTTAAAGGGTTAAAGAGGCAAATTAATTTTCTAATAAAAAAAAAATCCTTCTGAAATTGTTCCCTGTGGTCTAAGTGTGTTCCAAACTGGATAACTCTTAAATTAAAGTTCCCACAGTCTGACGCTCTCGCTGAACTGTGCAACTGTTGAAATTAAAAACATTTTCGAGAAAACTTTGAAAATATCAATTACTACAGAACAAGACGGGAGACTTCAAGGAGACTCCTCTTCTGCTGTACAGAAATGTGCTTGGAAGCTCAAATAATCCATTCCCAACGCCATTCAAACCCCTCCACACTAAATAAGCCCTCGTACACACACACACGCAAATACATTTTTCTGACCTGACACAGTATTTCGCGTCTTTTCACACACCGTGCTCCTTGTTAAGCGCGAGTTGCCCTGTCGTTACAGGATCAGATCAATATTTGTGACATTACACTTCCTGTGCAAACAAAGCTGATATGTTAAAATATCACCTGCTCGTGCACAAAACGCAGCCACGCTGCCTCTCGCTGACACCGCCTTCCCCCTGTGCTCAGCCACTGATCCAATGCACATTCAACGCACACACACACACACACACACACACAGACAGTGAAATACACAAAATACACTTCAATGAGCGCATCACCTTCAGTGTGGCTCTCCAGTGAGGCTCCTTCGATCCCCTGCCTGCTGAGATGCACAAAGACACGTGCGCACGCACACACACTCGCACACACAGATGCAGTCACACTCACAAAAAGAAAACGACATTCCATGCCCCTCAGTGGATAAATGCTCGACACGTCCAGTGTCCTGTTTAAAACTGTGTGCACGTTTGCCGTGCACTCCCGGGACTCAGTGCAGGGGCACCACAGTGGCTCTCACTGATTGCAGGCATCTTTTTTTTTTCTCAGCTTTCGGAGCCAAGTCACAGAGACACGTGCTCGTGGCCACTGGGAGGTCTGAGATCGATGTTTTTTTCAGTCGCGCTGCCGGCAGGGCTGTCGAAAAGGGCATTGTTGGTTTGGAAGATGGCCGCTTCGGTCCACACCTTTTATCCGGACTCCAGTTGAAAGCCATCAGATGGATTGCCATGATATTTGGTTTCAGATATTGGCGGCCATTCGTTTCCTCGACTTTGGAATCTCTCTCTCCCTCTGACCTTTTTTTTTTTTATTCAATTCCAACCCCAATCCAAAAATGCCACTTCTCCCACTCATGACTTACCCGTTCATCTCACCCCTGACCCACCCTCAGCTGTTTGGCTGCTATTTTAACATTCCAATACACTGTGATAGTGAGTTAGGTCAGAATAATGACATTGGTATTTCATTGCTTGTCTCATTCGAGAAAGTCATAAACGGAGGCATTATGTTTTTAGGATTAGCCCATCGGCCCGTCATCCGATCAGACCCTATCCGTCAAGTGAAGCATTCGTTGTTATATTTTGTTCTTTCTCGTTCGATTTTTTTCAGGTCACTCAGTGTGTGAACATGTCTGCCGACGGGTGCGTGCAGAGGTGGACCCCAGGGTGAGTTTAACATTATCTCATGTGACGGCAACTCATGTATAACTTTAGTCCCTATGTCCCAGCGAAACTGATTTCGGAAACCCGGTCAGTTCAATAAATAGTCTATATAAAACTGGAACTTATTGTTTAATATTACATACATGTGTGTCATACGGATTTTTTCTCGTTACCATGCTGGTTGAATGACCCCCCCCCCCCCCCCCCCCCCCCCCCCCCCACCACCCCATCAGGTTCTCGTGGTACAGTATCTGACGTGTGACAGGGTGGAGGTTGTTGGCTTCATGGACCCCTGCGTGTACAGGGACATGGGCAGAGTGCCTGAGACATATGGTGTCGATGGAGGAGCTGATTAATAACACGGATGTGCGAAACGGAGGAGCGCTTTCTTTTTTTTTTGGTGTGTGTTTCTGAACGCCTGACTCAGAGAGAGAGCATGCAGCGTACGTGTCTGTCTGGACACTGAATGGCTGTGTGTGCGTGTGTGTGTAGTTGTGTGTGTGTGTGTGTGTGTGTGTGTGTGTGTGTGTGTGTGTGTGTGGTGTCTACCAGATGGAGCTTTTGACGGTGTGTGTGTTTATGTGTGTGTGTGTGTTTGGGGGTTCGACATTGAAATGATGTCACTCAGTCCTCTTCCTGTCTCCCCCTAATTAAATAAGCTCTCTGTCCCTGTCTCCCTCTGCACTGCCCTCTCACTCTGTCTCACTCTAATTCCATCAGATCCGGATCTTGCAGGGGCAGGTCTGCGTGTGTGTGTGTGTGTGTGCCTGCGTATGTGTGTGACTGTGTGCTTGTGTGCTTGTGTGTGTGTGTGCGTGTTTGTGTGTCTGTGTGCTTGTGTGCGTGTGTGTGTGTGTGTGTGCGTGCGTGCGTGCGCCCGCGCGCGTGTGTGTGTGTGTGTGTGCTTGTGTGCGCGCGCGTGTGTGTGTGTGTGTGTGCGTGCGTGCGCGCGAGGGAGTGTGCGCACAGTGGGCTCAGGGGGTTAAACATGCGGATAAGACAGCAGTAAATTCATGGCCTTTCCTATTTGACAAATGACTCTGTCAGCCGCTCGAAGGGCACCGGCCCCTCCATCGACCCTCAAGGTGCCATTCCTTACGTAGCACCGCGACTGCATCGAGCCAAACCGCGAGTGCAATGGACTTAATGATCAAATACGCAGCTGGTGACTCCGGGGAGAGAAGGGTTGCGTCCTGGAGCGCAGGTTGGCTGTAAAAAATAAATTAAAAGGGTTCAGTGTGTGCCTATAAAAGAAAATACATATATATATATATTTTTTTCTTTTATTAAACCTGAGATTTTTTTTTTTTTTTTCATAGACTGAAGCAGGAGGGCGGAAATTATGGATGTACAGAGAAACGGTATTGTGGGTAACACACCTCCCGAATGTGGACGCGCGGCAGGACTGCTCATCTAGGACGCCGATTTAGCATTTCATAATTATATCAGATACGAATGAGCATTAATATTAATGTGAGGTTCCATCCAACCTAGTATGGCAGGGGTTTTTTTATGGCTGCGCCGAGCGGTCGCCACTCGAAGGTGGGAGTGATGTGTGACAAGATGATTCATACGAAAATCTTCTGACAGTCTCTCCTCGATGACACTCGCATTTTTCCTAATTTTTTTTTTTTTCGGAACTGTAGAAAAAGTGGCAGATGTTACCGGGAAGAAAGACGCAGTAAAACTTAAGAGAGCAGTTTAAATCCTACATCAATTCTCGTGTCTCGAGTCCCCGCCTGGAGTTAGTGCGCCGCTTATACTGTCAGTTTCCGGAAAGTTCATAACATTTTCAGACCTTTAATCTTTTTATTATTATTTTTTATTGTTTTTATGTCTCTGTATGCAGAGCTTGCGTCTCATTTATTGATAGACCCTTCCATAGCGGCGTTCTTTCCCTGAGCAGAAATTGTGACCTGACACCCAAGTCCTAGCATTTTATTTGTTTTCCTAATAAAAAATTCCCGTATTCAGTTGCTGAGAGGTGCGTGCGGAATGGATGGCTTTCATTTTCAAAAAAAAACAAAAAACTCTTCACTGGTGGCGTCTGAGAAGGAGAATCTAATCAAAGTCGTCAAACTGCTCAACCCTCCCGTATTTATTTATCTTTTTGATTTTTTTTTTAGGCCCACCACAGGAAAAGAAGAGTCGGATTTTTCCCTGCAATTTTCGAACCCTGACAGCACACGGTTTCGCTGAGTGTGAGTCAATCATATCTAACGGCAATATGGGTGTGTGTGTGTGTGCGTGCGTGCGTGCGTGCGCGCTTCCATTCCAATCAGGCGCTCTATGACAGCGGTGGAAAGTGAGAGGAGTGGATGTGGAGTGGATGTGGGTGTGACGCTCCGTTTGATAGAGTTTGGTCAAAAGTGGGCCGGTGGATTCTGATAGCTGCTCTGAAATGGAAGCGCGTGGGCGCCAAGTGCCCGTCCAGCACCGGCTCGTTTTAATTGCGTGGCGACGAGTGTGTGTGTGTGGGGGGGGGGGGGGGGGGGGAGAGAAAAAANNGGGGGGTAAGAGAAAAATTAGCTGTGTGCATCTGTGTGTGTGTGTGCGCTCGCGCGCGCGTGCGTTTGTGTGTGTGTGCTTATTCACCCCCAGCCTATTATGATCCCCCCACCGTTTATTGCCAGTGCGTTGTGCCGTGTCCCGCGGGCCGGCGTCGCGCGTTTGTTGTCACTTGATTTGAGGGTGTAATCAGGTTAGGCACTCTGGCGGTTGCCGGGCCATTAGTGCGCGTTTCCATCATTTCATGGGGGTCAACCTCCTCCGCCTCCGCTCAGGGTTGTGAGGCCCGGATGGTCTCTGCAAGGATTCAACGCACCGGCTCCTCGGGGCGCGTCCCGGGTCACTATTCGCTCAATCTCCCCAGAGCAATTTGCTCTCACGCCCGGCATATCCTCCGCCACTTTTTGACGCCGTGTGCTCTGTTATTACCCATATTCAATGACCATCCGTTTCGCCAGGAGGTGAAGTTTCGCCCTGTGTTTTGAAATGGTGCGCATTTTGAAGTGACTGCGCATAATGCCATGGCCAAGTGCTCCGAAATGAAACCAGAAAGCGAAAAAAAAAGGCGTCTATCTTTGGGTGAAGAACTAAAAGTAATTGCCTATCGTCCAGGCCCGACCCAGCTCTGAATCAATCTCAGCTTAAATGAGTTTCATCGGCCGTTTCATACCCTCCTGGCTCACAGCTGACTAATAACTTCACGTGTATGCAGGTGTCACCATTATAACTTACTGATGTTCATGCCAAGGCAGACCGCTGCCCCCGCTCCTCCTCCTCCTCCTCCTCCTCCTTTCAATTTCGTCTTCCATTTAACGGAGATGTACACATGAATGTGTAATGGGAATAGTTAATCCGGGAGCCCGTGTTACGTAAGCGCCTCTAAAGTTCAGCCCCCCCCCCCACACACCCCTCCATCTTCACAATGTGGAGGCTGCATGGGGGAAATAATAGACTGAACTGTCCGGCTGACTTGATCAAACACACTCGGCACCACTTTGCAGCCAGTGCGAGATAGTGCCCCCGCTTTATTGGACAGTGGTCGTCAACACTTCCTAATGGCAAAGACTCATTTATCGTGTGGGTTTATCGCACGGCGTGACCCATTTGGCACGAAGGGCAAATGACTCGCGCCGACGGCAGGTCCTCACAAGTGCAGAGCAATCCGATGTGTGTGTGTGCGCGCGCGAAGGGTTCGTCTGTTCAATATTAACAATGCTGTGCATGTTTTAAGCCCTCTGGTGTGATCTGTATGTACGTTGCACTGTGCACCTCCTGCATTATTAACCAGCAGGAAGTGTGCGTGTGTGCGTGTGTGACACATGGAGATAAAAGGGGAGATTGGGCCATCCCCCCCCCCCCCCCCCCCCCCCCCCCCCCCCCCCCCCCCCCCCCCCCCCCCCCCCCCACGCTGCTCTTTCTTCATCTTTCACTTCCCTTTCTCCGTCTCTCTTTCTCTCTGTTACCCCCCTCCACACCACCACCACCACCACCACCACCTCCTCCTCCTTCTCCTCCACTTCCCTCCAAACTTCGGTAATGAGGTCAGCTTGAGTCCTACTCCTCGGCCTTCGCCCGAGGTGTGTGTTTGCCTCTCAGACCTGTTGTTGTGCGTCTGTTTTGCTGCTGCTGCTGCGGACAGTGCCCTGGGGAATTTCGGCATCCAATGATCGCTGGAAGGCGTGGCTGATTTTTCACTGAGGGAAATTAACCATGAGCTGCGACTAGGTTGATTTCATGTTTCATTCATTGCTACTGCCTGGGGGGGGGCCCAACTGGAGGAACTGCATGAGATCAGGTGTTGGTGTGCCTCTGACCTGACCCCCCCCCCCGAGAAAACGTGTGTTTTATGTGTGCATGACTGAGCGGTGCTTGGCGGGCTCTGACCCCCAGGTGGGGGAAGCTTCTGCGCGTGTATGTGCTTTGCTCGAGTGCGCACGTGTGTGTGCGTGTACGTCCATGTGCACAGAGGCGCGTCCATCGCGCTGTACCTGAGTCGCACTGTATGCTCGCTCGTTGTCTGAGGGCCTCCGGGGTGCGAGAAGACACGCGCAGAGACGGGACAAATCTTGCCCTTTAATGTTTATTGGACGGGGACGGATTGATGGTTTTTTCATAGATATGAGGGCATTATTTCTTTCCCTCATAAGCCCCATGGGTGCTCACACCAGTGGACATCGGATGGAGAAAATTTCATTTCCGCAGTGGCGGGGTAGCAGAGATCTCATGGTGAAACCTCACATTTAGGGCTGGTTTTATGAGCGGACCATGTAATCGCTGGAGATGCCGAGTGTAAGTGGAGCGCCCTAAACCCCCGTCGGCGGCTGACAGTGTCGCGCGCCCCGACCCGAAGCCGGTCTCTTCTGAGGCTACGAGGAATCGTTCTCGCATCCGCTCTTGTCCTCTTTCTTTCCCCCTTTTATCCAATGAAGCAAGTAATTCAACTTAAATGGTCGATTGGCCTAAAATTGGAAACGGACATTTCCTTTCTTTCCCTGCGGTAGATTGCAAGTAGTGCAATCGTTCTAGTTTCGATTGTCCAGGTTCTGACTTATCTGTTGCTGAGATTCCTGCGAATGTAAATGTGACAAATGGCCTTTGGTTTGTGTTTGGCGCGCTGTCAGTTTAGGACTGATCCTGACATTTCGCAAACATAAATCCCAGCTGGAGAAATTCCGTGTTTTCCGACCTCGGGCTTCGGGACGTAAACCCGAGGGCTCCATACAGGGTTGAAATCACAAAGTGAAAATGAATCAAACCTCTGCTTTGAAAATGTTGCCTTAAAGACATTTTATTTACATTTTTCTTTTCCTTTTTTATTTACTTTATTAAAATGAATGACTGAATTGTGTACTTAAAAGGGAACTCAACATTCTGCAATTTGGAATTGTAACGTGGAACCCTAACTCAACATCTCGAAATGTAAATGGTAAAGGCAAACGTGCAAACAAGGACTGCACCTGGAGTAAAACCAGATGTTGCAATGATATACTGTATGCCTTAAATAAGGAATCCAAAATGTTATCTCTTTTTAATGTCGAGCGATGCTTTCTTTCAGCGTCTCACGGACTCTAGATAATCCTCGGGACTCACTGTGACTGATTTCCACTGGCATCATGGTATCTTATCTAGAGATCATCTGAAAACCGTCTGCGGGGGGTGGTTTAAGCATTCCAGGGAGAATCATTGTTTCTGGATTTTCTCTAAAACCCGAAAAACCAGATTGCCTAGGGTTGTTCTTTTATCTGCTCAGATCTGATGATTTTTAAGCTCAAGTTATTATGCGTAATCAATCAGAAGCTCGCGCCCCCACCCCCGGCTGGTCGCCGTGGATACGCTCGAGCGATCATTGGTCATCTCCAGCGGGGCCCGTGCGGCCCTGCTGGCCGTAACCTGGCCAAAAGAACACGTTTCACGTTAACGGCTCATGCATTTATAAACGATATCTCTCGCACTGAGTGCAGCAGTTTTCCGAATGAATTTGTCTTTTTTTTTTTCCTTTGGTCACGTCTCATCCGTGTCCTGCGTCCAGTTCGGGCAATTTCAGACCCTAGACGGGGGGGAGGGGTGTGGGGGTGTATGGCGTGTGTATGTCATTCAGCATTTATGCATTCACGTGCAATATATATGCGTGGCCCCGGTGTACCGTCTCACTCATGTCCTTTCATGCCGTTTCTTGCTCTCTCTCTGCTTTATGGTGATGGATCATCAGTAAATCAATGCATGTCACTGCGCCGCACTGCACCTGTGACTGTCAATGAGTGCAGTCGGATCAAAAGGTGAATTTACCTCAGTGGGTAAATTCGGTGGCGTGAATGATCTCCACAACTCTCTGAAGTAGTTGCATTTCATTTTGCGCAGATAATTCCTGGTTTCCAAATAGTGCCGCTCGCTGATTCTCCCCGACTCCCGTCTGCACCAGTTCCTTTTTTTTTTTTTTTTCAAGGATGTCTCAGGGTCTGTGTGCTCTGCGGTATGGTGATTGAGACATTAGCATGCATATTGGGTCAAGGCAACGAATTGTGGGCCATCGTCTTCAGGCCTCGGGGAAAGAATCAATCGCCTTTTTATACTCATTTAGCCGAATCACAGGGTTTTACATTGCAACAATAATGGAGACATGCTTTGTTGGCCCCTTATTTGGAAGGTGAGCTGAGGGGCAAAATCGCAGCGGAACGGAATTTTGAAAAATATCCCTAGACAATTTTTTACTTAACAGTTTTTTTTTGTTTTTTTTTGAAAAGACTGCTTTTGTAATGAGCACCAGGGGAAACTAGGAAATACAAAATGAAGACAGTGGTGCGGTGAGTCAACGTCTGTGCTGGATGATGGAAATACAAAACAGCATGACATTACCAGAGCGAAAGAATATTTCAATAAATATATATGATGCTGTGTAACTTATAGGCCTGAGACAGCCTGGTTTGGGTTTGAGGGTGATACACGCAGGAAGTCCTATTTCACGGACTGAATGATGTCACCGCGAAAGGGAATTCATTCCTCTCGTGCAAGACGCACTAAAGCATTTAGTATCGTCCTGCACGATTAAAGGCGCGTGGGCACGACCTTGAAGATGAGTACATTAATGAGACGGAGATAAGCAGTTTGGATAATTTTTGGGGACGGGGGGAGGGGGGATTTATGTCCTCTCCTGTGGAATAAGGCTGACCTCGGAGCCTGACCTCATTGTATTTATTCAGCAGCGTAAAGGGCGTAGTTCAACTCTCGTGACTCCCGGGTCGTGACCCAAACTCATTTGCATGGTCTGGTCGTACCGAAGTGTCGGTTAGAGTGAGTTTATATATATATATATATATATATATATCAATAAATAGTCAGGGAGGAAATTGCTACTACCACTTTGCCAATGACTTCCGAAATTCCTTCCCCCCAAATTGTTTGTCTGTTTCTTCCCAAATAAGAAATAACATCACGGCTCCAAGGCAGATGAGTGCAGGGGCCGGGATTGGTTCGAGAATAGGTGGAGGAGACAATGGGCAGCAAGAGAAACCGCTTCCCGCATCCCCCAGAGGAAATAACACCTTTCTATCGCCGAGTGACGGCGACGCGACGTGATGTTCAACCGCGCCTCTGTTTTCAGTTCAGGACCAAAGTTCGAGACCCACGCGAGCAGGATTTTCGAAGATTAAATCTCGGCGTCATCACCCAGTCGTTTTGGTGGCTTGGGAATTTCTTGAGCGCAAACTGTTTGAGAAGCCTTCCCACTGGGCGATTTGAAACCTCGAGACGAGGAGAGAGATTTCGTTCTTGGATGCTGCCTGCGCTCCGGTGAGGTGCGGCGGACGATTGCATTTGGTCTGGCGTTGGATCGGGTTGGCTCAAAGACGTATAGCGCACGGGCAGTCTACATAGTACCTCATGTGGTTGGGACATGAACAAAAAGTGTCATCGTCCCACAAACGTGACAACGTCCACGCCCCAAAATGGAAACCTTTCTCACACAGCCACGCGCAAAATTGGACAAAATTGAATTTAAGGTTGGTATCAGCTTGGGTCAGGAAGAGATAAAAAAAAAAGAAAAAAGAAAAGGCCAGCTTAAATATTCATGTGATGCTTACTTGCAAAAAAATGAAAAATAAAAATCAATCCGCATCAATCTAATTATTCGTCTCCCGAAAACATCCTCCGAGCTCGGCTGCCGCCTCTTTGTCCTTAGACATTTGATCGTGGGAGCATTTTAATATTGAGTCCTTCTGAAATTGTAAAAAAAGAAATAAAAAAATATATATATGCACGCAAGGGGTCAATACAAATCCGTTCATCTATGACGGCGATAAATACTATGAATGTCACGGTGTAAACGTTGCAGGCTGTTTTTCACATCAGATCCACGTGGACATGAATCCGCAAACCGTCCGAATCGAGGACGGCCCTCGACAAACTGAGACCAGTGAGTTTCTTAGTAGTTACTCTAAATAAATTAGCGAGTAATCAAATCAACGGGGTAATGAGATTTAAGCATCCCCCCCCCCCCCCAACCCCCCAACTGATGGAGTACGAGGGTGTGTAAGAAAGCCCGGACCTCTGGAGGACATGCAATCGGATTAAGTTCCACCCAAACACAATTTGTCCCATGTTAATGAAAATGAATGCAACCCTCCGCCACGCACTGCGGCGAGGTCGCCGAGCGCCACAGATAGCCCAATCACCTTTGGGCTCAGTGTAAACACATAAACCCGCTGTCAGCGCGCCCCTTTCGACGCCTTATTTCCATTTTTCTCTTCCCCCGGCTCGAGGCCGTTGCCTTGGAGCAGAACGCAAAGACGGGCCTGGGCCAACAGGAAGCGGCGGAAGTTGCTGGAATATCAAATGCTGCCCTCAGCTGCGCCATTTTCCTTTCGGTGCCAAGTTCTGCCAAAGGGAAAAAATATCTGTGGTGGCTTTGACAGCGTCCGTCACGAAACCTCCTTTACATTTGGCAGCGCACCAAAGGCGCGGAGCAGCAGCTTTGTTTTCACGCGGCGGGTGCTTTCATTTTTCTCCTGGTTGCCATGGAGAAGCAAGCTCCAGATTGCCATAAAATAGACGGAGAATCAAGTGTCTCAGCAGTGCTGTAGGGACAGATTTTTTTTTTTTCTTCTCAATCCACCGGCCACCGGTGCGGTGGAACTCCATTTCCGACGTTCGATGCGTTTGCTCGTGTTCCACTGTTCGTATAAAGCCACCAGCAGCAGATATGAGTGGCGGCAGTTTCGGAAATAAAAAAAAGAAACACATAAAACCCGCCGAGCTGCACTCTTGTCCTCTGCGTAGTGTCGCATTCCGGAGCATTTTTCTGAGTTCAGCACTTCAAGCAAGTTCTTATAAGCTGAATCAATGCCTCCGTGCACAGTGTAATTAGGCACTTGCTCTCTCTCTTGGAGTCGGCCGGCTCTCCCTCCCCAGTGGCTGTGTGAGAGCTTCAAGGATTTTTTTTTTGGCTTCGCAGCTTTGTTGTTGGCAGTAGTTCAAAAGGTCATCCTCTGAAGAGAAGAAAAATAAAAAATAAATCAAACGACTTGCGTTTTTCGCGGAATATTGATTCGTCATGGGAATGATAGTCCGAGGGCCAATTCCATCTGCCTGTTTCCCCTCTGCGGTAGATTAGAGCGTGGCGAGCCTTATTAAGTGCGTTTCAGGACACGAGACGCCCTGTGAATACTGATGAGAGAGGGAGGTGACACTTCCCCCCCCCAAAAAAAAAATAAAAATAAATGGAGCTGAGTCAGTAAAAGGCTAAATCCGCTCAATCCGGGAAATGATTCCTGGTGAAATGTATGTCAGCACCCGCGGCGTCTGGTTCTGAGGAAGATATTTCTGAATGTCTCATCTTGGCCAGAATGACGAAATCATTTCTGGATCCATTTCTATGGATTTCTATGGCGTATTTTTTTATTACAGAGTTTACCCCTTAAAATAACCCGTGATGCATGTGTGTGCACACCATACTGTATATTCAATGAATGTCACTGAGAATATATATGTACGTGACGCGCAAAGCTTGTCGGACGATTAGGTGGAGTGTCCCTGTGAGGTAAATCCCCCCCGTAGGAAAAAAAGAAAAAGAAAAAAGATTTCACATCATTTGCCTAACATTACACTCAAATTGACGTTCACGCCTCAAGGGGTTGATGGCGGTGTTATATAAGACAGGGGATTCAATTTGTGGAGCTGCATTGTGCTTTCTGAGTTGTACCTTGACAGAGTGCTGTAGGTCGTGGTGGCACAATTCACAACTCAATTCCTCTTTATCCAAATGACACAAACCTGCCTCTAGACAGATGGCAAAGAGCTACTCTCTGGAAAAGCATTTAGCATGTTGCCTTTTTTTTTTTTTATCCTAACAACATCTCAGTTGCTATATTGTCCTGTTTTACACGCATGAGAACATCATGTGCACGCAGCTTCTTTTTTTTTTTTTTTCTTTTCCCCAGGGGCATTTTCAACGCACTGTTCATGCCACGCTCCTCCTCGGCTGATAATAACCGCGACAGGCCGCGCCGCAGGTATACACGTGCCAGAGCCGAGAATGGAAAAAAGAGTTTCATCAAATCCTGGTGTGAGCGGATCACTTGACCCACTTCGATGCCAAGAGATATCAGGCATCAGAGGTCACACCCAACGCCGCCAAACGTCCCTGAGGACCCGCCTTTAGTTCCCTTGAGTCTTATTAAGCCCCCCTATAATAGACCTGGCTTGACCTCCACTGCAGATATGGGGTGCATATCATGGCGCGCTCTCCATCTTCCCCATCCACATTCTGAGCGTTAATCTGCTGTAATGCTTTGATTAATGGACTGTTTGCTGTTGATATATTGAGAAGAAATCGAGCCTGCGCTTTTAGCCTGTGTTCAAGAGGTTAACAGATTTCTCTTTTTTTGGGGGGGGGGGTTGGATATGGAATCAAGAAAAACAGGAGAGGTAGCTATAGAGGCAACAAAGTCCAAATAATTAAACCTGTTTATCAGTAACATTGTTGACTTTTTTATATTCAGGATTTAGTATGGTAGTAGCAGTAGTACTGTGTGTGTGTGTGTGTGTTCTTGTGTAGCTGGCAATGCATGTATGCAGACTACATTTACTTGAGTCTAGGTGGTAATTAAATACCATAAAAGAGCCTTAACTTACAGCCATTGTCTCTAAATTGCTATAGTGTCATTGTGGACATGTATTTTATTTCTATCAAACATAGCAGATACTATGTAAAGGGAATATGTAAAAAAGAAAAAAAAAGAAAAAGATTCTCACAGTTAAAACAGGAGAAATGTTTCAATTCAACGACTATAGACTTGTGGGTTATGGTTATTCATTTTCTCGGATTTCACTTGTGCGTTGTGTGTTGGTGGACAGGGGGAATGAATGACAGGTGAGGTAATGCCTTGTACCAAGTGGGGATTGTGTCATAGTATTAGCCTGCAATCAGTTTTCCTGCTGAAGCACCGTGCAGTGGACGAGCTCCGCGGTAATTACCGTTGTCTGAGTGAATCCCATAGAGACGTCCTGGGTAAATAATGCGGCGCTAATTGATTGGAAGTACTCCCAATTGATTGGGATACAGGAGCCAGTGTAATAAACTTGAAAAGTCACTGCCTTCACTGTGTGTGTGGGGGGGGTGTGGGAGAGTGAAAGGCTCACATGCATGTCTTTGCGCCGCAGTGGAACAGCGAGAACTGCCCGAGGTGGAGAGCTAACCGGACCTGCTGACCAAATCCATGAGAAAAATGGTTCTTATTTTCCTTACGCAGACTCACCGCCGAGCCACAAACTGTACTCGGGTCGGGTAAAGCTGGTGAATGTGAGGTCAGCCTCCGTGGTCCAAATGACTCACTTTCCCGTCCCACCAAATAGTCCCCTAACCACCTATTGATTAACCTCCCCCTGAGGGTGTGACTCAGGCTGGCAGGAGCTGGATATGAAGGAGAGGTTCGGGGCACACACGCGGCTTCTGCTCAACGTGCATTCCCTTATAGCGATGCATCATTTTCCCAGAAGACAGAGGGCCTCTGTGGCCAGTCTGGGACATCGCCTGTTTGCCAGATTGCGGAGCCTGTTTGTGCAGCTGCTGTTTTTCCGCCTGAAAACGGCCGATGAGCGAGAGGGCATTGGGTGGGTCGCCATGCGGCTGCACCGGCAGCCAATCTGAGTCTCCAGTTTGTCAAGCCGTGACAAGCGCGGTCTCCAAAAGAGTTTGACCTGAATACAACTTTTTTTGGTTGTTTTCGCTCCTTCAGACCCACATTGAAATATGTATCTTGGATTCCCCAAATGGGTATGGGTTTATACCCCAAGGAGGAAGCCTACTGCTGGCCAGGAGTTGGGTATAGTTAATATTTTCACTAATTACTGGTTTGGTTTATAAAAAAACTGAAAAGAGAAAGAGCTATATAATACTTGAATAATGTTTTTTTTGTGAGGAGTGTGCTAAAAGTGGATAGAGGATAGAAGTGGGCTAAAGCTGGAAACAGATGAAACAGATAGTGGATAATTATCTGAAATGTTTCAAAATCATTCATTTTTTTTAGATATTTACCTTGAAAGTAAGGAACGTTTCCTAGTTTGCCTCGGAGCACCGGCTGAATCATCAGCATAGAATGTCCGGTTATGAAAAGGCAGTGGAGGATTTTCCGAGTGACACGAACATCATAAATGGAAAACACGACGTGAATCTATTTCCCCCCCCCCCCCCCCCCTTTCATGGAATTGCTTTGTGGCATCTGGGTGAAATAAAAGTTTGAATTATTTATAAAAACTTGGTGTGCCGGACACGTGCAACGCCGAATCAGCTGTCACGGCACCGTGCTGAATATCTGATTTATTTGTGGTGGAAGCAGTTTTATTTAACAGGCTGCACTTGAACACAGCTCGGAAATACTGAAGAGGTAGAAATCCTTCGATTCCCGTCGAGCGTTGGTGCCATCACGCTGTGGGCTGATAAATCTGAGAGACTGGTCGGGGGATTTGAACGGCCACAAGGTGTGACATAATGGTCAGCATTTGGAGGCTTCTGATATTCGGGTGTGTGTGTGTGTGTGTGTGTGTCTTATAGTTCTTGAGCTGACAAGAATTTCGCTTTTATTCTTCGATGATGGAAATCCAGAGTAGGAGCCCAGAAAATATGTAAATTCTCTGAAAATATGTACATTTTCTGGGACTTGAATTCTCAAGCCCCTCTTTGAAGATGACCCACATGTTATTTGCTGAATGGGTTACTTAGGTAATCCAGAGAGGCATTAATATGATGAAGACTGCCAACTAAGTGAGCGATGCAAGGCCTTTAAGGCCGTCTGAGGTTTTTGGACAATGTTTTCAAAGACTGCCTTTGTCCCTCCCCACAATCAAGGCTTGTTGCAGGAGCTAGTGTTGGGCAGAGCAAAAAAGGCACCATTTATTTAAAATGAATGAAAAACACTCCCGTTTCTTGTAAGCGTACCGGTCTCGGGCCCAGGACCTCACCTGAAATATTTATCTATATTAATCTTTTCAGCCTTGTGTTCTTCATAGACGGACGGAGTCCCTCATTTGAGCGGGAATGTCCTCCCCCCCAAAGTGCTGTTTCCACTTGTGAAATGATCACTCAAATATTTATTCGACAAGCGCTCCTTTCACCAGAGAGCAACGTGCTCATACATTTCCAGTGATGTCGCGGTTGGAGTCGGGGACCATCAATGATTCCGTCTGCCTGGCTGCCCCTTCGCCACGACTCTTAAAAAATTCTCCTCCGTCCCGCGTAGAGAATTGCAAAGCCGCGGCGCCGGCTCCCACGGCGCGGCATGCGCTCATGTGCGCCGGGTGATTTCATATTCACAGTGCTGGGGTTGTAATTCAGAGAGGTATGAAAGAGAAAAAGCCAATCGGGTCGCCTGGATAGGATTTTGTCACTCTGTAATGGAGAGATGGGGGGCCGGTAATAAGGCTGGAACATGTCGAGCCCTTACGCTGAGCAGCTTTTAAATAGGGTCATCCTGGGAAAACACGATTTTTGTGCTGGCCGACCATATAACCACTTTTAACTTGCCACAGCACAAAAGTACGCTTCGGCACGGACAATCATTAAACCTTCTGATCGATTGCTACGATTGGCTTGAAAAGTGCTAACTGTAATTGCTGCTTCTATCTTCGTGAACGTTAAGCCTGCATAAAGTCTGTGGAGGTTCTCAGTCATCCAGGTCATGGTAATATCAAGTGCGATTCAAGTAGGCAACTGGACTGGTTGAACATTTCTTGAAGCCTGCATAAATAGTCTCGCGTAATGATTGCTTTTGGAGTGGCATGTCCGGCTGCCTCCCGAAGGCCTACTATTTACTCTCACAAATGAACCATATATGATTAGCAAGCGCAGTGGCGCCACTGGCGGCAGGCGTAAGAGATTCCGCGCTAGATTTCACCGTACAGTGACGGAGCAGCTTGGATTTAACCGAACTGTGTCAAAGGAATCCTTATCCTCGAGGAACAATCTGCAGGCATTTATTGTTCAGGTTTATCTCCGACGTTGTTTTGAAGCTCTGATTTTCTTCCTGGAGGCTTTCTTTACTTTAGCTTATGACTCCTCAGAATGCCATTTTGGCCGAAAGGACAGCGCAGCAATAAGGAGCGCTCGAACGGAAATGAGGTGAATCATGGAAAAAGCAAAGAAGGAGAAGCAATTGAGATTCTGCGGAGGAGCGCCAGAGACTGTTTACCAAGGCTGCCCAGAGCGAGCTCGCGGAGGCAACGCAGCTGACACCACGGGTGAATGATCATTACTCTGCTCTCGTGTGGCAATCAGAAGGAAAATTAAAACATTCAATTTGTTCTCTCGTGAATATATGGACATTTTTGCTGTTGGACACATGGAGGAAATGTTAAATCATACACTTATCTTGCTTAAGCAGGTATAAATAAATCTGTGTAATTTTTTTTTATTTTTTATTTTTTTACAAAAAGAAAAAAGTGTCCACTGTTCAGGCAACGAGAAAAACTCCTCCTCCAACTTTGTTTGATTGTCTCTCAGGAAAAGGAAAGACATCGGATACGTAGATATAAAAATGTATTCACAGCTGTGAGTGGATGGTAATAATAATAATAATAATAATAATAATAATAATAATAATAATAATAATAATAATAATAATAATAATAATAATAATAATAACAATAATAACAATAATAATAATAATAATAATAATAATAATAATAATAATAATAATAATAATAATAATAATAATAAAAAAAAAGATAGCATTCATGTCACCGACGTCAAAATGTAACATAGAGCCCAATCTTGCCATCCCTGATTGATCTCTACCCTGAATGTTGTCCAACTCACGGAGCTAATGGCACTGCGCATTAGAGAAACAACAATCTTTCATGCTCATTGACTATGGATGAGCATCTGGTTAGTGTGGATGTGTGATCTGATCGCCGGCCTCCCTCCTGAGAGCGTCTCGCTGTGTTCCCCTACGCACACAGATAAACACGCAGACTTACAGCGTCACGCTCTGCGCCCACAACTGCCCCAGTGTTACCTGTGCAGCTTCACACGCGACGGTGAGCTCATGTGAACACAAATGAACCTTGCGACGTGAAGAGGGGCCGGTGAAGAGGAGTGACACAGATTATTCCTAGTTTTAAACTATTAACATTTCACAAAGTAAACATTGATACTGGCCCACATGACTAATTGTATTTTCGATTCTTTACATATTTTTTGCCGACAATCAGTGGTGTAAGAAATATTAAGATCCTTTGCTTATTAAATGAAACACACTTATACAATTATTATACAATATCACTCATGACTGACGTATTCACATGTAAACAGAAATGTTGCTCGTTTACAGGGAGCTCTTTTAATAATGTGAATTACATGTAGTTTAATATTTCCCTCTCAAATGCAGTGAAACAGACGTTTCAAATAATAAAATGGATGTAATCATATAATCAGGTCAAGTACCTCAAAATCAATTTAATGCACCTAATTTGCTTAGTTCCTTTTCTACACTGCTTAAAGTATTCACTGAATGAGTATGAATAATTGACGAAGCCCACTCTTTGTTAAATACATCATCAATCTTCGATGTGAATATTCATTTCAGTTATTGTATGAAGTCTTTGGGTTTAGTTGGATCCTGTTTATTTCCTTCTTGGTATTAGCCCAGGCTAATGACCTCCGTTAGACCAAGGAATTGGCATTGAATTAAAAAAATTGTCTAATTCACTTCCAAAGCGCAATCTGGAGACAGATCACCGGAACACGCAAAACTGATTTTCCTCTACAGTTGAATCCATCATTTTGCAGCCTTATGTCTGCATGAAGAATGGTCTGTAATGTATTCTTATCCCCATCATTTATTTGAATTCATTCTATCTATTGCGAGACAGAGGTCATTTTGTACTGCCGACTAATTGTTGGCAATCAGATCTCTGTATTCTGCTCTTCTCTGCAGTGTGACTATAACCGTGGTCATTCTCAGATATGCTTCCTTCTCTAGAGCATTTCCATTTCGAGTTAAATTGTTTGCTGTGATGTGCAATTTCAAGGCTCTGACGAGCAGCGACGACATCACCTGGGAAATGTGCGGTCTTGTGGCTCTTACGTTTTTCCCTCTAAACTTTCGCCCTGTTGAATCCTCAAGGTTTTAATAATGGAGGAATGTTGGTTTTACTCGCGCAGCAGGTGACGTGTGAGTCGCTGATGCATAATGTTGGCTGAAATACCTCTGGGTGCAAATGCTGAACTCAGTCAGCAAATACACCAGCGGAATCCCACAGAAAACATATATCGCTTGTACTCCTGGAAGCGGTTGTGGTTTCAAAGAGTTCATTCCCAGTTGTTTTTATATTTTTATTCTTGACCTTTACATCGGCAATAATACACGTTACCGCTGATGTCGGCGTCCCTGCATGCCCATACATCTGTTTCAAAGTTGAATAAATCCGTCGGTGAAGTCTAAAATTGATGTGTGGTGGCATTTGGTCAGGTAGGCCCGATGCGAGCACCGCACCGAAGGTTCACAAGAGTGAAAATTGTACAGTAGTAAACATACAACTCAAATGTGCATTCAAAATGAACCAATACTCGGTACAAGTAATAAATAAATATGGCGTATCAACCGAATCTTTTCCACTAATTCAGGTTGAATGACCAGCATATATTGTGTGCAGTATACAGTGATAACGGTGGCAAAAGAATCAATCAGGGTTCTCGTTAGGAAACTTTGAGCTCTTGAATTCAGACGGAGGTAGACAACAGCAAGTTTTATCGTGGCTTTTTTTTTTTATGGCAACAATAACCAACACTAACGTTTTTTGAATGTCATAACTAGCGAAAGTAATAGGGCTACTTTTAACCTCATGAGCTGGCTGGAAACGGTGTGAAGCGTTTAGTACTAACGTCGACACAAAATAGTATGTACATGATTCTTTTTTTTTTTTCTTTTTTTTTTAATCAAAGAAAAAGTTTGAAACATTAAAAAAGGCGCTCACCTTTAGGACCGTCACTTTGGTGCTGGGTTAACTGAAAGTTGTTGTTGGAGAAAAATGGGAAAATATTTGAGGCAACCCCGTGAACAGAAGTGAAAGACACAAGCGCGAGGGCAGAGGGGTGTGAAAAGTCAGTGGGGGGCACAGATGGTGATCTATCAAATATGACTCACAGTATGAGCGGACGGATGGCTTATCGACGTTGTCCCATTTGTGGAAATAGACAAAGTTGTAGAGAGTCTGTAAGTACATTTTTGAAATGCTTGATCAAATTTGGAGAAAAGAAGAAAATAAACGTACATCACAGGAGTCAGTATTTATATACAGTGCCCTTTAAGCCTTGATTCATTTTCCAAAAATGGCGCTTCAGTTAGTTCATCGGTCGGCATTCATCCTGCGCAGCTTGGCGGGGAGGTTGTCCTCTGGCCGACTCCCTAGCGAAGGCATCTGGATGGCTGTTGGAGCGGGTGCAGCGATGGTGCTGACGGCTGAGGGCCGTCTGTGCTTCTCCAGCTCTACCTCCTCTGCGTGGCCATCCGGGGACAAAAGCTGGACGTGCTCCTCAAGGTGTCCTTGCCTCGCCGCGGGGATGGAGCTGGACCTCAGCCTCTGAATGCTGAGAGGCAGGTCCCCCGTGCTGGAGGCCTTCCCCCCGGGCAGGGCCGCCCCGGTCTTCACCCCCCTCCAGAAGTTCTCCTCCTTGACGGAGCTCATGCGCTGAAGTTTGCGGGGCAGCCTGCAGGCTTGGTCCTCCGCGTGGTCGGCGTAGTCGGCCGACAGGAGGCGCTCCCTGCGGCCCCCGCGCGCACCGTTGCCCGGCAGAGGCGAGGAGGGGGAGGGCGCCACGGGCAGGGGGTTCGGCGACGTCAGCGAGGACTTCTCCTCCTGCTCCTTGACGCTGTGGGGAGGCGTGGGGACCTCGAAGGTGTTGTGGAACTGAGAGTAGTCCACCCTGAAGAAGCCCTCCTCCAGTGACATGACGGGGAGGAAGCGGTGACCCCACAGGACTTCGTCCTCGGTGTAGGACGTCCTCGCCTGGCACGTCATACCTGCGGCGGAATGGAGGAGAAGGGTATATTTCGGTCACGAAAAAGACCAATAGGAGACCTTAGGTGGAAAGCTGCGGAAAGTCTGCTATTAAATAAATGTGGGTAAGACAGGCAGACAGGGGAAAGACGCGAGATGTCCTTCAATCTTTTCAGGTGGAGCTCTTATGCGGATAGGGGCTTGTGCTGGTGAATATTTAAAGACCATGAAATGACATATTTTTTTTTTTTTTTTTTTTTTACTGAGAAAAAAAAGCTATATGCCACAGGCTATATGTTGACGATCCATTTTTTATAAACATATTTATATATATGTATATATATATATAAATATCATTTGCTCTTACCAGTGGTCTCCACAATGCCCTCTAGGATGACAACAATCTCAAACTGCTCGCCCATGAGAGAGCGCTGCGATAGATCAAAGAACGGGCTCTTGGGGTTGATCTCGTGGCAGATGGTTAGAGGCGACACCAAGAAGAGCTGGTCCGCCCCCGTCCCAAAACCCACGTCCAGTTCACACTGGTCCAGGGGCAGGAACTCACCCTCTGGGGTCTGTCGTGACTAGAAACATAAAAATAAAAAAAACACAAAAATGGTCATTTTTAAATACTAGCAATAATTGAGGATAATTCTTGCAAAAAATGTTCTCCTCCGCAGTGGGGTACAGTGTAATAGAAGTGAATGATAATCACAAGGTTGTTGGCAAGATTAGTATTTGAAAAAACGAGCATGGTGACACACATACAGTACGACATGAGATTTACATTTAAAGGAGTGGTTATTTACTCTGCACACACCTCCTCATTGCACGGAAAATAGAGTACTCTATAGGAGCCTGGCCTAAGAAACAAGCATCATTAGAGTATAGAGAAGACTACGCGCTCTTGAGAGACCAAGTGAAGAAAAGAACCCCCTTAATTAAACAAAGGAGCCGTATCATTAAAAGATGGAATTAGGAGGGGAGCTCAAGCAAGGGGAAACGAGGAAAGGTAGAGCTCCCTAAAAAAAAAACCCTTGCCCTGTGAAATGCACGCCGCGTGCTCCAGTTGAGGTGTCAAGAATGATTCACACGAGGAACATGTGTTTGTTTCACCCAGACGGCAGAAATCCATAAAATTCCAACATCAATACAAGTGAAAGGAAATGGAACGGAGCGGAAAGGAAATGAAAGGAAGCGTTCCCGTAGATAACATTCATTACCTAAACGGAGATTTATTCCATCTCCGCACAGTTCTCCCTGTCCCCTCATGTTAACTTGTGTGCCGAGTAATCTCCCCGGCCCTTTGACGGAGGAGCCGCTCGCTGCGCAGATGGCTAACAGACTGTCATTTGGATTCACAGCGAGCGCGGAGGACAGGAGGGTGTGACATTTCCCGGCAAGACGCCTGTGCCCACGGATCTCTGCGACGGGTGCTCGGATATTACTGCGACGCGAGGAACGGAGAGCTCCGACGGCCCACGTTGAGTCAGGGTGAAGCTCAGAAAGTCAAGGCAAAGCCATCTTTTGAACTAGCGCCGTTCAAACTGCTGGAAACTACAAAAGAAAATGCAAATAGAGTTGAAAAAAGCCGGTTAAATAGTCTAATCGTGCCATTGTCGCTATGGCACAATTTATTTCCGGTTGATGTTCCTTCGGCTGTTTCATATATATTCTGGGTGATCGCACAGCCAATTGTGTTAGGGTTGTTAATCGATGAGCTTTTCGCCGCCGTCTGCAGTGCCGTCAGACATGATGTAATAAACACAAGTGTGATATTCCTGCGATTGATTTTTCCAAATGACCGTTGATCTCTGCCTCTGGATAATCTCCCTCCTTTTCGTATTAGTCAGAGGAGCCCGCTCACTCATTTTAGAAGCCTGCCAGGCCTTATGGGCCTCTATTTCAACAAATCGTTGAACGAAATGAGCCGTCATCGGGATACGGTTGTCAACAATGCTCCTACAGGTCAATGAGACCGGAGAGCCGTTATGCAAGTTCAAAAAGGTGGGGCTGTTTTGGCCAGAATAGTGCCAAACTGTTGCAGGTAAAATGACACTTATAGGATGAGCAACCAGCTTGGACGCCGAGGGGGTTTTAACGAGATGAAAGCCTTTGCCCCTAAACACTAAGTGCCACGAGGGGAAAATTAATGGTCTTCGGAAGAGGACCTGATATAGAGAGAGTGCTTAATTTACCAAGCCACCTGAGATTCAGGTTGACTGAAAGCCGGCCCCCCGTCCCTGGTGACTCACTTCCTCCGCAGCTGAGAGTTTGTGTGTGTGTGTGTGTGTGCGGGCGCGCGCGCGTGTGTGAGAAAGTATGCATGTGTGTTTGAGCTCCAATTCCCAATCTTCTGACAGCATCTTTTAACGTATTTTCTCTCTCTATCTCTGTCTCTGTCTCTCTCTTTGTGTCTTCTCTTTCTGCCTGTCCTTCAGAGTTGGGCAGTGGCAGACATGTCTGTCATACCGTCCAGCTAGGCGCCCGCATCCATGGCCGTCTATCGGCTACTCCTCGTCCTATCCCTCCTCTCCCGCTGTGGACCGACCTGCTGTCACTCCCTCCCTCTCTCTTTTTGTCCCTTTTCGCCACGTTGCCGCCGGCAACGTCGTCTCCTGCTTTCACAATTATTTCCGAGGCGGTCCTCCTCCACGTACAGCCGTCACATATTCTGCCAGTGGCGAAGGTGTCGGGCACCACCGCATGGTGTTGGTTTATTGATGAAAGGTCCATTCATATTAAGGAGCATTCAAGGTCACGTGTGAAGTTGTTGGACAGAAAAATGTGCTGCAAAATGATCATGATTCAAAAGAAATGCATATTGACGTCACAAGTGGAAGTGCAGGCACTTTCGACTAGTCACCCTTGACACAACTGGAGTCTGACTGCACTAAAAATAATATCAAATAACTCCAACTCCAAAAGATCGGGTACTCTGTGATCTTTTGATAGAGGCTGCACCTAAATCAGTTTTGACAATATGTGCACTTCTGTTCTGTTACACGCAAGTGGCAGTGACATTCAAGCATTCCAGATTGGCTTACTGATGTTTGGGATCATAAAATCCTGCACTTTCTTCATTTTTTTTTTGTTATTGTTGTGCGGATATATTTAAGGCACCCATGCCTTCCAGAGATAAAAAAAAAGTCAAATATATTGTTTCCAGGGACAATCGTGACAATTGGGTCAGAAAATATCTGGTGCGATGGAAAAAAGTTGAAGGTAATAGCCTGGAGGAGAAAGGCTTCAGGGCTGAGTAAAACAATATCAGTCCCATGGTGCATTTTTTGCAAAAAGAAAAAATGGCATGGATATAGCAAAAATAATTAATAGTCTGCTTGTGTCAGCAGAATATTGACACGCAGAAGATGACACTGCTCAGAAAACGGACAACATAACTACAGTTTTAATGCATTCAATTTTTGAAGAGATTGTGATTCCAAATTTTGGACATCGACAATGTGCTGGAATCTTCTAAAGCTCCGATTTGTGCATCTCACTGGCTTTTAATCGATAGCAGCGGTGGGCAAGGCTCATGTGTATTGAAGTTTTTTTCTTTTATCTGCACACTGTGACCAAACTGATGGACAAAGGATTCATTAAAGCTGGTGATGGGCGAAGGATTAATGAAAACGGCTGAGATATAGCATATGGTAGTTACACCCTTCATTAGACACCAGCGTTTCCCCATTAAGTAACAATGAGGTTGTTATTTAAAACAAAATTTGGAAATGGAAAAAAATTACTTTGGGAAAAACGTCCTTAACCCGTGTGCGTGCGTGTGTGTGTGTTAAATATATACTGTATGTGTGTATATGTGCATATACACGTGTGTGTATACCATCAAACACACTGCACCGAAATATGCACCTGCATAATTTACTTATTCAAGTTGCTTATTAAACAACGTGACATGATATTTTAAGAAAAAAAACATCACCACAGTGCAGATCGAAAAACCTGACCCACTTTTAGTTTCGGCCAAATCCACATAGTATGCAAGTCCCATGGGAATTTACAACCCGTGTCTATCCCCGAATATATCCCTGACAACTGATAGCAGGTACCATGCCACGGTGCGTTCACACGGCTCCATCACTAGGATTTACTGCAGCATGCCTCATTTCTCCAGACCGCATCGGAGGCAACCCATCTGAGAGTGACCTTGAGCTGCGTGGCACCTGAACACAAGCCACGGCTTTGTCTCCAAAGTGTGTAGTGCTGCGGGGTGATGCCCTATTGTACAGTCTGGCGCCACAAATACATATTGTATAGGCTCCAAATCCTCACATTAAAATGTGTTAAATGACACTTTTGATCGCCATCACCTATTCAGCGGTGCTACATTTCTGAATAATACAATATCTGCACGCTGCATTCTTTTCAACAGCCTAATTAAGAATCCGAAAAAAAATCTGTTTCAAGACGTCCTGCAGCACACATCAGGAAGTTGCACTGGGTAAATGTGAAGTTTGAAGGCAACTTTTGGCCATTTACTGTTTGTTCTCTGGGCATACTGGTTGGCGCTGGATGGGATGGTGTTTGGCAACCAATTCCGAAAGTTCTGCATGTCTGACCTTCCATCACTACATGACTTTAAGGACTATTTGATGATTATTTAAAAGGATCATCGTTTACTGGCAGCAATCCCCGATTAGGATCATCACCTAAAATCTAATCATCTGACATCTGGGAGAAAGCCAAGGGCTGTCCCTAAAAAGTAAGAGAAACAGATGGGAGAAATCAATTAAAACAATAAATATTCATATTGTATTTAGGTTTGCAGAACTTATGAATCTAAATCTGAACTACCAGATGAACTATAAAAATAGGTAATATCTGTTATATTGGCAGACAGTGTGCCCCATGTGTGGATACTTTCATTTCCTTTGAATTAATGAACGAAGTTAGGAACAGCTGTGACTGCATATTAAATTGTCCACATAAAACTATTATCCTCTGCAAATGGAGAAAAGTTAATGATATTGTCTTTGTGCCTTTTAATTAGCACACCACGTCTTTCTTTGCCTTCTTGGACAATTAATTGAAAAGAAATAACCACAAATCATCACAACGAGAGCTACAACATTAACAATAACGCTTTTTTTTTTTTTAATCATCAACCATTTTATGTTTGAAACTGGGTGGCTGTTTTTCTTTCTTCTCTCGAATGGGAACCGTTTCATTTTCTCTTCGCCAATAAAGAGGAAAATGAGAGACTGAACAGAGGGGGATACTTTAAATAGGAGAGGATATTGGCACAGTGCAGTAGAACGGATTGTGGGTGACCTGCACTAATGGTGACACTGACACACTGGGAGCTTTCTGGGGACTCTCCCTCGAGGTCCAAAAAGTAAACTGTCACTTGAATTCATCACGCTACTCCTTAGAGACGACTAACGCAAGACTAAGTCTCCCGGTGACAACGGAGCCCCACTCTCCTTCAGATTTGTCTGGAGTGGATAAATGGGGATTTGATGTATCAGTGTGGTATATGTGCAGAGAGCAAATGCAAAACGTGTATAGAAAGCACGCGATGGGATTATAAGTATTGGGTAATCAAAGTGTTATGGAGCGCTTGGTTCTTCAGTTTTGTCTTTAGGCAATAACGGCCTTTAGGCGCTCCTCACTGTGGGCCGATTTGTGAAGGAATTGGCTCAGTCGATCTATAGGTCCATCCACTCAATGAGCATATAGTTTTGAACCACACTGTTCCCCCCGGGGCCCATACATCTCATTTGTGCCGAGTTGAAGCAGAGGCGGAACTTCCACCTATAGCCCATTGACAGCCAGTTTCCGTGCGTGTGCGGTCAATTGTGTTGGGGTTACCTGTTTAAAAAAAAAAACGGGCTGCAAATCAGAGAGAGACCCTGAGGGGAAACGCAATCAATTCCAGAGATGAATGGAAACGCAATGCATGACTTGGAAAGCACTCATAAAACATAATGAGCAATTTCAGAGCAAATTAAGCGGGGGACTGTCTTCAAGCCTCGACAAAGGCATTCCAGGAGTTGTGATGGAGCAGGTCTGCGCCACAGTGCGTGCTCCTCCTCCTCCACCTCCATGCTCCCGATGCTGCTTTACAACCTATAACCCGTGACCTACCTTGATGAGTTTGCAGCGGATCTGCGCCGACACCATGTGGCTGTTCCGCAGGTTCCCCACGCGGAACATGAGACACAACTTCCCGTCCCGCTGCGAGATGACCGCGTCCTGGCTGAACATCAGCGTCTCGGCGCGCTTCTTCGGCTGCGACATCTTGATGAACATGCAGCCGATGAGGAAGGCGTCCACGATGGAGCCCAGCAGCGACTGGAAGAGGAAGAGGATGATGCCCTCCGGACACTTCTCCGTGATGTAGCGGTAGCCGTAGCCGATGGTCGCCTCGGTCTCGATGAAGAACAGGAAGGCGGAGGGGAAGTTGTAGACGTTGGCCACGCACGGGGTGTAGGACGGGTCGTGTCCGCCGTGGCTCAGGTCGCCGCGGATGAAGGCGATCACCCACCACATGGAAGCCATGACCAGCCACGCCACCGTGTAGGTGAGGATGAAGATGAGCAGGTTCCAGCGCCACTTGAGGTCCACCAACGTGGTGAAGAGGTCGGAGATGTAGCGGCTGGTTTCGCCTCCAAGGTTACCGTGCTGCACGTTGCAGCGGCCGTTCTTCTCCACGAAGCGCTGCCTCTTCCTTTTCACCGGGGCGGAAAAAGTCACGTCCCGGTTGGTGTTCACCACCTGGTAGTCCTCCCCGAATTTCCTGCGTATGGCTGACATTGTACCAAGTCTCTGTTTGGCGACACGCGGTCAGCACTCGTGCGCAATGGGGCTCTTTACGCAAGTTTGGTCCCCCCTCAGGAAAAACCACGCGGGGACATTCAAAGCGCGACTTGCATCCCGTGTGATGGAGATGCGCCTCTCTCTTGTACATTAGTCGTAGGTGAGCAGAGATTCTGCGCAATGCATGGTTCAGATTTGGTCCTGGCAGGTGCCAACTTTTTGGATCAGATCTTATCCATGCAAAAAAAAACTACAAAAGAGAATGGGGAAACCAACCTGAGAAGCCAACGCTGTATCCAGATTCGCATATATGTCCTGGTTAGATCCACTGAGGTGGTATAATTAAATAACGCGCTGGGTGTAAAATGCAGGCTACGGTGCGCACTTCTCTCCTGTGTGGGAACACGTTGTGGGTTTGACTTCGACTCGAAGACTGTGAAAGAACTGCAGCCTGTTTGGCAAATGTGTCTTTCACAGGGGGGTGGTGGAACCGGTGTGTGTGTGTGTGTGTGTGTGTGTTTCCCTTTTCTTTTGTACCCAATCAGACAAAAGCACCAAAGCAAGAAAGCCACGCACCACTGATATTAACACTAAACCAACATTTCCTTTTATTACTTTATTGCACATAACCTTGTATTTAATATTTTGGTTTGCTTATTATAAATATATAAAGGCAAACGCTGTACTATGATATTGCTTTTTTATGAGTGAAGGGTACTTACAGTGAATATGTGGCTATTTGGTTCCCCCTGGTGTTACTGCACTGGATGTAAATCTGAAACAACGATTGTGGATGAACAGCACTATGCACCAGACATGCTCTCTATATCAAAGTGCTTCACACTGAGTCCCAATGGAAGAATACATATATTAGTATTTGTTATCAAAGCTATATATATTGCCATTATGGATTATTATCAATACTGTAAGTGCACTCAATTGACTAGTTGTAAGATTGTATGATAGGCTGCCTCTTCATAGGCCAGTAATGGCACTTGTCCCAAGAGGGACATAAGGTTGGAAGGCACTGAGAATTTTGCAGCATTGTGATTTCCTTTCTGGCTGAGTCAGCACTGTCAGTGTATCATCTTACACTCATAAAACAAGCAGTTATCACTGTTATATTTAACGGATAATAACAAGGACGCTGGGGAGTACAGAAGAAAACCATCCAGAAATGAAGCACTCAGCAGGATGAACTGTTCATGGCAATAAAATGATGGTATAATATTTACATTTTTGTAGGATGATTAATTGTGATAATCATACATGGTACATGGAATTGAAACTGTCCAAATCTATGATAAATAATCTCTCTATTTATGCAGTTTGGCACCCACACATTGTTCCATGCCAATGAAGACCTAAGGCTAAACACATGACGTTGATTATGGGAGACAAAGAAAAACAGAGATACATGTCAATATTATGTAATTAATATCTTTAGAAAAATAAGATTGATTGCAAGTGTCTTTTTACTGTAGAGTGGTTGTAAATTCACTACCACGTACAAAAACAAGTCTGTATCCCGTAACATTATTTAAACAAGAGTAGATTAATCTCATCAGTCATTAAATCAATATCTGGCAATTAAGTGTAAAACCATCTAAATGATTTAAAGTGTATTGTGTTGCTGTGACTGTTTTTGTTGATGACTCTCGATGCCAAGGCAAAAATGATCAACAGTAGTAAAAAAAAAAAAGAGGGGGTCTAGATCTGATACCTACTGATACCTACTAAAATATCAGCTGGAAATGCATCCCTGGGTAAAGAAAAGCATTCAAGCATCATTACACAAGCAAATAATTCCACTCAGCCTCAAACGAAGTGCCTCGAATATTCAAAGAAAAGGCAGTCTTATTAAGCAAAGCCATCACACTGCACCAACACAATATTTTCATTTCTGTGTAAGGAATGAGAAAATAACACACACTCCATTTAACACTGCAATACATATTAGAACAAGTGACAATATTAGAGTTGTTAATGTAGTGATGCCAAAACCACTGGATGAAATGTTTGAATACTTGGACAATACAAAATCACCAAAGAACCGTTCTCTATTCTGCATGTGTAATTTCAAATGTTCTCGTGGTCAGTTGTACCTGAGCAAAATGTGACCACGTGTTTTTGCATGTGTAGAATGCATGTGGTTTTGAACGAACCTTCATTAGCGATGAGTTGAACTTTAGTTGGGCACATTTTCTAACTATTGTAAAATGTAAACCTAAGCATATTTTGTGGCCCCAGAGCATTAACATAATTCCCCCCAAAATCAGCCTGTTTCTGGAGAGTGATATACAATAGAATACAATTATACATTTGAGGAGAAAAACTGAATCTCAATCATTTTTTTGTATAATGTATACCTATTCTTGAATATAAAGCGCAATACTCTGTTGGATTGTATAAGGTAAAATGGCGAGGTGCCATAAACATTAAAAAAAACACATACACCGTGAAGGTGATTGCGAAACAAACAGCTGTGGTCTCCCAGTTGTGAGTTCCTCTGTACATGCACGTTTATTTTGCGGGGCTGTTAGCGTTGTGCTTGTGCAGCGCCGTGTGGCACTCACACGTACGTGCCCTCTCGGCGTGTTTACATCACCTCTGCACAGACTCGAACCTCCGCCTGTCTCCTCTCACGACCCGTCCGCTACACCCACAATTCCCCGCGCCACGACAAGATGGAAGAAAACAGCGGCTGCCGGAGAACAATGTTTTGGCAATAAAACCCCGACGCGGCGAAAACGGACGCGATCCACGCACGTTTGGAGCGAGCAGCGGTCATGTGTAGGTGAGTGGGACGCTAAACCGAGCTTTAATTCGCCCCGAGTGGCCGCTCTTTGTCGAGATGTGCCGGGCGACGGAGGCGTCTGGCTCGGGAGATGCGGCGAGAGCCAGCATCATTGTTTCTGTCGCATGGGCCGTAATGCGGGTTTTCAGCTAGCTCGCTATGGCTAGCCAGTTAGCCATAGCGAGCTAGCTCGTGGCCGGCTGATTGTTATAAACACAGCCGCCTCGCAACGTTCTACTTTATTTAGCACGGTCCACCAGGGGTGGAGTGCACATGTGCCCTGATCGCCGAGGATTTGGCTAGCGGGGGCACGCTGGTGAGCATTATCCGGTTGTGATTTCAGCTAAAGTTAGCTATCAATAAATAGAGCGCCAGACAGATTTGATTTCACGAGCGTCATCAAAGCCTGAGAACCGGAGAATGAGCGGTTCACGCCGCTGAGCTTGACTTACAATGTACCCCCGTCCATTGCTAGTCCACTCCACTTAACGTGTTTTTGGTAGTTATGAGATGCGTACAGCTCAGAACAGTGTGGTTTAACCAGTCCCCTTGTACGTCATTGGCATCAAATCGTGGGTTCTGTTTTAGCGTTTGCTAGCTTGTTAGCAACTTTGGGTACGAGGCTAAAACGTTGCCTTACGTTGATTAAAACGGATCAAGTGAGTAATTTGTTAACTACACGTGGTTTATTACACAGCATATAGCTTTTAATGGTAGGCCCATCTTTATCTTTACGAATATTTGTGGTTTGTGCGGTGAATTAAATCATTGTTTTGACTGGGAAGGTGAAGATAGCGTTGATTGTGTTTCATTGTGGCTAGTCGGCTAGCTAACTATGCTAACTTATGCATCACAAAAGCTCATCCGCTCTCTGTGGGATTCAGTGTGGTGGAGCCAAATGGTCGGCACGTCCGGACTAAACAATAAATGCTCACTGCAATCACTCGATGGTCGTCCTGCTCGGTCTCCGCCTCACCCAAATGTCTCCCCGGGTTTGACCTAAATATCGTTTGTTTTAGACGAGTGTAGTGAACCGGCTAATTTCTCTGTATTGGAGCCACCGCCTCCAGCTTTTACCTCCGCGCTTGGTTATTTTCCAAGATATGGTTAGCGGTTATTGTCTCGCGTAAATCAAAGTGCTACAACAAAAAATGGGTCTATCCAAGTGCAGCAGATACTTTTATATTGGGCCACGACCCAAGTCGCATGTGGTGCAAAATGTCGATATTTGTATTGCATATTAGGCAATCCTACAATTTAAACAAACATGGATTTGATGGAGTGTAGACACCCTGGGTGTATGCTTTTCAGGATTTTAACCATCTTTTTTTCATGCAGTCACATTTGTGCGCAGATAAGTTTATGGCTCATATAGACAAATGGATGTTTTCACTGTAGAGTTCAGGTGGCTGACCCTTTTTAGTCAGGATACCGTTAAGAGTCTGGTAGGATTTTTTTTATGGCCATCATCAGTTCTCACTCATGTTTAAGGTGTTCTTATTTTTATAGCGCGTTGGCCGGATACTTTAGTGAGACGCCCATGGTTCAGATAAAGACAAGTAAACACCTTATTTTGTGCCTTGAAGGTTTGCGTATAGTCGTAAACAAGTCGTAATACTTATTTGTGTGTATAATCATTAATGCCACAATTTCTCTTTTTCTGCCCCCTCTTTCAGGATATCCTCCTCCTGCACTCCTCTTTAGATATTACGCCCTCCCTCTCCCCTGCACAAAGCAAAGGCACGATCATGAGTATCATCCAAGACAAATTAGGCAATGAGTTTCTGCGCAACGGTGGCATGGACCCCAATTTTGCACCAGGTATGCTTATGTTCAGCCACCTGCCGCCCGTCACCAGCTTTACGCGGCTGGCGTCCCAGTCTGTCATGGGCGAACTTCCCCAGGAGATGATCCTGAAGAAAGAACGCGACTCGCCCCCGGAACACCAGGGCGCCGGTGCTGTGAACACGGGGGGCTTCCTACACAGCATGGGCATTAAGCAGGAGCGGCTAAGCGAGCTGGATTACCGGATGCCCCTCTATGGTGGGGGTGGAGGAGTGGGGGTGAACTGTGCTGGAGGGGGCGTGGGGAAGAGTGGCACCGACATGCCGGACATGTCTTTCGGCAACCACCATCAAAGTCACCCGAACATGCTCCTGCATGACCTCAGCCTCAGCAATGTTCGAACGCTTGGAGAACCGGTGAGAAGGCGTGATTTCTGTGAACCATTTTTTAAAATGTCTTCAATGCATTCGTACAGGCTATGGTACACGCGCTGTTATTTGTCCTTAGATTCCCGGAAGACCGGGTAAAGAGCCAAAAGAGTCCTCAGGCAGACGAGGGCGGAGGGGGGACGGGCAGGGGGGCAAAGCCAGAAGGAAACGCAACGATGCTTCAAAGGTAACTCTCTTCTCCCTTTACTGGTGTAACTAGGAGTAGTGTGCCGGAAAATAACTGAACATATCTCGGTTGTTTGTTTTTTTTTACCCGCATTTAATTTAGCCTTTTAACTGATTTGAATCCTCTCCTTTTAGGCCATGATGTTGGATGCAGATGGAGCCTGCCTTTCCCCCAATTCGAAACCACATATCTGTGAGCACTGTAACGCTGCCTTCCGCAGCTCTTACCACTTGCGCAGGCATGTGCTCATACACACAGGTGAGAGACTTTCGCTGCTTGATGGTGTTCTACTCGTCCCTTGGTTCTCAACAGTTGAACAAATGATGCTGCATTTGCTGATCAGAGTTTTTGAAGTGAAAAGAGGCAAGACTGTATGGCATCTGATAAAATTTTAATAAGACTATGTTGCTTAAGTTTGAGAAAGGAAACGAACCCTTTTTTTTGTTGAAAAAACATACACTCCACATCTCCCACGAATGCATGATACCGTTAAAAAAAAATCACTGAAGCAAGTATGACTCACTGACAACTCATGTATTTCTGGATTTCTTAGTCATCCTCATTGCTGGGAAATGATCGCATGGTTCTTTGAAGTTCTACTCGTACATGATTGAACGTGAAATTCTCCTTTTTTACACCCTCGTTGTTGAAATATTCTCACTTGTTTATTATTATTTATTCCAAGTCTAACTATATAACCAAAGGCCTGTGTAATGTACGAGTTTGTTGTAAATGGGGAAATTGGGGGATCTTGTGTAAACCTTTTAATGCAAAGGCTGTGTTCTTTTTCAAAATCCACAAAAAACAGTTCTACAATTCCGATCTTTGCTTTATCTTACTGAATCTTATTTGTTTGAAGATGGGTCCTCAGACACATGGCGCTTGTTATAGTGACTGGTGAAAAGACACAAGTGAAGGGCGGGGCTTAAATTAATGTGCTGTGCTTTTTGGTTGGACTCTTGATCGCACAGGTGAGAGGCCTTTCCGGTGCAGTCAGTGTAACATGAGCTTCATTCAGAAGTACCTGCTCCAGCGGCACGAGAAGATCCACAGTGGTGAGTTTCTGTCCTTGGACAAATGGTTTATTAAAATGTTTAGGAATCGATGCCTTTTCTTACAGGAGTGACACACCTGACAACACTTCCATTGCCGTGTCTTTTTTAACAGGAGAGAAGCCTTTTAGCTGTGACCAGTGTAACATGCGCTTTATCCAGAAGTACCATATGGAGCGGCACAAAAGGACACACAGTGGCGAGAAACCATATCGCTGCGACACCTGCCAACAAGTAGGCCATATTAAGTCTACGAAATAGCGTTCACTACTGTTAAGCCTTACCAAATATATGATTCGGTCATTTTATGTTCATGGAATGTAATATTCCCCTCAATTGCAGTGGTCATAAAAGAAGGCCACCTCCGCAGTCCGCTGTCCATCCAGAGGAAACTAAGCTTGTGTTTCTCCCTTTTCTTTGTCCATCATCCCTCTGTACTTTTAGTTTTTCTCTAGAACAGACCGGTTACTGAAGCACAAACGGACTTGCGGAGAAGCCATAAAGAAGGGCCTGGACCCAAGCATGCTGGAGCTCAGTGAAGCCGAACTAGGCCAGGGCAGCTATTCACTCACTCAGGGAAACTCCACCACCTCCGGGCGCAAGAGGGCCAAGTCCAAAAACGGCGAGGGCGGTGAGCGCAAGAGGAAGAAGAACGCCTCGGCATCGGCGGCCTCATCCTCTGGGGGGATGGCCCGAGACCTGGGCCTGCAGGACTTTGGCATGGAGCACCCCTCGGGCTCGGGCTCTGCCATGCAGGGCCGCACTCCCAAGTTGGTCTTCAAAAAAGCCGGACGCAAGGGCCTTGACAAGGGCCTCCTCTCGCTGGAAGACGGTGCTGACGGACAAAAAATGTTGGGCCAGAAGCCCGTCTCCATGGACCATGTGGACGGTTCTGGCCTTGACAACATGGGTCTCCTCCAGGGAGCCGGCAAGCAGGGGCCCACCACCAGCAGCAGCAACTACGACGATGCAATGCAGTTTGTGAAAAAGCGGCGCTACCTCCATGCAGTTAACAATGACTATGGAGCCGGCCCGCTGCACATGGCACCCCAGGGAAGTAGCGTAATCCAGGGTTCCCTGGGACCCGAGCCCACACTGGCCATGCTGGACTCGTCACCTTTGGAACTCAAGCACGACAAGTCGGGCATTCCGGACGAGGTACTGCAAAGCCTGCTGGACCATTATAGCCATAAGCCGGACGGGACACACCACCACGACGTGACTTTCGACCTGTCGGACCATCCGCACCACGTCGACCTCCAACCAGCAGCCCCCGTGACCCCGGAGTTGGAGGACGACTCGCCAAACGGAGGTGACAAAACGGCAGTGATGAGCGAGTACTCCAAGTTTCTTCTGCAGGCCCTGGAGCGCACCAGCCACAGTGGGCCCTTTCCCCTACTTGGCCCGACAGGGCCTTTCCCGCTCCTGTCAAACAGCTCCAGTCCGACAGGGCCCCTGTTCTCTGACAAGCACGTGTACGCCTCGTCCCCACTGGACTGCGGCTACCCACCGGCCGTCTCCTCCCCACTGCCCATCGTCGCCCCGTCATCCACTTCCTCCTCGTCCTCCTCCAAGTCTCACTATGGTATGCTCATCGGCTCGCCCTCCCATGCGGGCTACCACCTCAGCTTGGATTCCGCCAGCCACCAGCAGCTGACTCCGTCTCAGGAGCTGACCGAGCAGTTGGAGAAGCAGCACTCCCCCGGCACCTTCAACCTACCTCCCCAGGACCTGACCGCCCCAGCGGACGGTTCCAAGGGGCAGCAGCCCAAGGTTGGAGGGAGCGCCGCACCAACCAACGGCTCCAGCTACCCCGACCTGTCCCCGCTGAACCCCCCTAAAGAAACCACGTACCAGATCGAGAACTTCGCCCAGGCCTTCGGCTCCCAGTTCAAGTCGGGGAGGCGGACCCCTCTGAGCTATGGCAGTGATCCTGGGGCAGAGGTCGACCACCGAATAAGGACTCCAGTGTCAGAATTCTCAGGGTATACCAGTTTGTTAGCTGACGTCAGTGAGCCAGTGAGTACAGGATCAAAAACCCCGACAAGCCAAAGTTTCAGATAAGGGTCAAACAAGGTGAATCCAGGAGGGGGACTGTGCTGTTACTGTCCATACAGTCCCTGTACCTATCCTAATTTTGTTCTCGTAGCAAAGTTTCGTTTTTTTAAACACTGCCATTAAATGTTAATACAAAATGACCAGGGAGGGTCTTCCATGGCCTCAAATGCAATTTTTTTTTTAAATATTGTCATCTTTATTATGTATTTAGTCGCTTCATTTCTGTCTAAGAGTAGTGATTTTGACATGAACGTACCGTAGATTGAAATGTAATTTAAAACATTTAGAGGGTAGCTATGAACTTGCTTGATTTTTTTTTTTCTCGATCCTGAACCCTTGTGTTTTACCAATCATCAAACCATTCATTGTAAAGTAATAATGAATAATGTTGATACGTTCAATAATAATAACAATGTGGCAGGGAAAATGGCCCAGATTTCAAATGGCAAAAAAGTATATATTGTCTGTTACAAAAAAAACATTTTAACTCAGGAAAATAGGCAAATTGTGTAATAAGACTTTGTATAATGAGATGCAATTAGCACAGTTTTTACAGGTGTACTTTGAGACTACAAAGCTTAGATTTTTGTTTTTGTGTTGGTTTTTAATGACTCATCAGAACAGCAAATTACAATACCTGATCATATTTGCTTTCTACCGCACGTAGCTCTGTCGAGATCATGGTACGGCTATGTCGGTATGAAGACATCCACATTTATTTTTTTAGAGCCACATGTGCACACGAGGTAGTACAAATTGTTTGAGCATAACGGACTGTTGTTTCGCGCAGTGTCAGGGGATTAAGTTTGTCTAACCATGCACTCCTGTAGTGTTGCCCAACAGTGGCCAGTAGTCAAGACGACTCAGGCAAAATTCTACCCGGTCGACGTCACCAGATTCCTCTGAAAGCAATGAAAATCGAGCCGTGACCTTTTCGTCACGCCTTCGCTGAAGTGATTTATTTTTTATTTTTTTAAACGAGTCACCACTTTTCCGATCTACTCCTTGCCGTTCCTTTTGTAAATGGAATCAAACAAGCACTTTTTTTAAACAAATCACCATTGGAAACAACAACCCATTCAATTTGCATATGTGACACATGAGTATTATGCTAATGATTATTATTTTTAAGAGGAGAAAACTGTGAATGGGGGTCGGGTGGGAGGGCGGGCGGGCGGGTGGGAGGAAGGGGAGGGCTGGATTATTGTCTGATGGGTTTTAATAGGGGTTGACTAGGCATGATGATGGGCATTTAAATGTATTTTGTTGATTTTTTTTTTTTTTTTCAAAGGTAGAAAGGGGGATTTTTTCTTACGGTTTGTCGGGTGATGTTGTAAAAAGGTGATTTTTGCCATAATTTTGTTATACAATATTTTGAGAGTACCTCTTTGTATTTAAGTGTTTTGAGAGACGGGCTGACATGCTGGAATCCTTTTTATCTTTAATCCCTGGGGTATGTCGGATGCGTTTCCAATCCCTTTTATTTATTCTCCACTAGCCACAACAGAAGTTAGTAGCAGCTATTTTTTGGCATTTAATCACCGGACCTACAGCCCCGCCCCTATTCCTGCTTCATTTTTAACCTATCCTTTTATTTTAATCCCAAGGTTTTAGATATTTGCAAGAAACTGCTTCAATTAAACTCAGCCAAGAAACGGAAAGTTAGGTTCTACCCACCTCCGCTCCCCAAAATGCAGCCCTGCACTCACAAGAATAAACAATGGCCTTCTTTGTCTTCCGTGGCCCAAGCCATTCTATCCCGGCAGCCAGGGTTGATATTTAATTTAGTTGATTTCCTGTGAGCCCCCCCCCCCCCTGTGGGCCCCCCCCCCCCCCCCTTTTTTTTTTTTACCTTTTCCTATGTCTGTGAGCTCCACAGCCAAGAGACTTTGAAGCTGCTCAGATCACAGGGAACAAAGACTGACTGACCAGCCACGTCACTCCAAACACACTATGCTTTTAAATGGAGAGAAAAAAAAGACAATAAGATTGACCTAAATATACCTCATATCACTAAAGCGTAAGAAAGCAGGGACACGCGTTTCATGTATGTAGTGGAAATATTTGTAGTATAGGTTTCGACATATTGTATAATCATTTAACACTGCCTGTGTTTACAATTACTGAGTGAATTACTCAAAAATGCAAATGTGTTTTTTTTTTCTGTAAAAACATCCACGCCAAGCAGTGTTGCATTCTAGATGCCTCATAGAACATTCATTTTTCTCATGTTATATCCCTTATTTTTGTTACTTGCCATAATGTGTTTTGATATGATCTCTAGAAGGATATTGTTTACAAAAATGTACAAAAACACTAAAAATGTGTGTTCTCAAAAAACCTTTTTTTTTTTTTTTTTTTTTTTCTCTCTCTCTCTGAGTTTTTGCTCCAGTATGCATGATACAGACATTTTTTGTATGGCTTTTTTTTCTGTCAACCTCAATACCAAATTTAGTAGCAGAAGCCTCCCCATTCCTTTGTCTTATTTGTTCTAGACCCCTTGTGATATGATTTCCCAGGCTGTACCTGTTATTGAGATGATGAACGGATTAGAGAAGCCAATAAAAAAAATCTTTTTGTTACAAAAAAAAAAAGTACGCAGTGTTTGGTTTTAGCAGCTCAACGGGACCGAATACTAGGTAAGTCTCAAACGGACTTGTTAATTATGGCTCAACAAAGTCTCCCAAATCCGATTCAGTTTCACAGAGCCAATGTTGGCAACATCTTGATCAAATATTTCAAGGGTGAAAGAAAGCACTGTTCCAATTTACTTCTCATTTGTACAGGAGTAGACGAGTAGTGCGCCATCTGTCAGGTTCAGGTCGGGGCAGCACAATATAATGGTGAGGCAAAATAATACATATATATATATATATTTTTTTTTATCGACCTGAATTTAATGCAGTCATGCTTACTGTGAAAGCACCCTGCTCCTACTGCGAGTGCATCCAGTGTATGCTCTGTTGTGTGATCTTTCCAGGGGGGCTGTGTTTTTATTGTTTTTATAGTTTTTTTCAGGTTACGAAGTCTATCACCCTGTAATTTAAACCCGAAGGCCCCGCTGCCAGAGGATGGAGCTGTTTCCCTCGCTCCGGTTCTCCTGGCAGACATGCATTATGGTGAGTATTGCAACTCGCAATTACATAAGAATACAAACGGTCCCCGTTGTTGTGCGAGTGGCCTTGTGAATGGCCGCTGGGAAGTGAAAAGTGATTATTTTGTATGCACAAAGACCTCGCGCTGTTGATGGCTCATAGGTGTAGGGGGAAAAAAACTATCCCAATGCACAAGAGGTGCCAGAGTGTTGCTCTGTTTTTTTTTCTCTGACCATTTGCTCCTTAACAGACCAGATCAGCAGCTTCCCCCCCCCCCTCTCCCCGTGTAGGCTGTTCTACATATATGAATACACACTGCCATGAACACAATCTTTTCCATCATCTTAACCAATTGCTTAATTTGGCCCTAAATAGCCACAATCATTCCCCAACCGCTCTGTTGTCGCCATATGCAATTGCAAATATAAACACATTGACAATACAGTGCCAATAATACACACACCCAATATTGGTACTTTATGATGTCCGTTTCCGTTGCAATAATCATTTAATTGCTTCACGCATAGATGCTATTCCCGTGTAAAGACGTACGACAAGCTTGGAAAGAACCTAAATAAAATGAGTTGAGAAACAAGTGCAGCCGAGGCATGCGGGGCCACTCGTTACAGTCTTAACCTAATAAAGGGAGATTCTGCACACGGTTAGACACGTCTGCCGCGTGTTTGACACGACATGGCCCTTTGATTCACCTCATTGAAGTCCTGTCCGGAGTTTAATTGTTGCTGTCATTATCGGGAACAGAAAGTCGGGTAGGGTTATGGAAGGCAATAACTGCGTGTGACTTTGGACTCGGGAGTCAGGCAGATGACTGGGAGGCAGTTATCGCGCTTCCATCGCCGCCTCTGTTGACGCTCCCCACAGCAACATGTTAATAAAAGCTGCGAAGGAATAGTAGGTCTCTGTTTGCAGGAACTGAACCTTGCCCACCGTGACTGTATTGAGATTATTTGATAGACGATAGAAGATTGTTTAGATAAAAAAAAAACACTTTAGATTAAAGGCTGAGTTTAGTTTTCCCTGGTCAGAAATCCCATCAGAGTGCTGCTGGAGGCCTCTACCCACACGTTATTATGCTCTGATGTGTAAAAACACCAAATCAGATGCATTATTATTCATTTTCTGCTTGTTACCAACGTCGAAACCATTGTTTGATTTATGACATCCCGTTTAGTTAAAATAGGCCTCTTTTTTTGTCTTTGGGTTGTTTTGATCATTCTTTCCACTGATGCCAACGTTGACGCTGTAGTGGCGTAAAGCTTTGGCTCTTGTCTTCCATCACAAGAGGTGGTGGTTTGATGACCGCTTAGTTGTCACCTAACTTTATTTAAGATTTATTTTTTATTTTTTAAAGCCAGTTCAGGCACCTGCTCTTAAAATGCCTTTTAAAACACTGATACTCCGTATGTTCCAACTTTGATTTGATGTGTTTTTTTGTTTTTCTTTACCTTTTTAACTGTTTACACATGGATTGTTGTACCTCATCAATCAAAGGTCACCTTTTCCTTCATCCCACCCTGTTTTATTGTCAGCGTAGACTCCGATAACACCGCTATAAGTGGGCCACTTTCTTAAGCAACATTTTTTGACAACTTTTCCCAAGTGTGTGGTCAGGCCTGTGGAGAGATCATGTTTGTTGAACTGGTCTTCAGATTAAATGGCGACTGGTGGAACTGCCATAAACTCATAAAACGGCTGGCAAGGAATGTAGTCAATATGGCGCTTTTCCATTACTGCCCCCCATCAGTAACTTATAAGGTCTGAAGCTGAGAAGTTAACAATAAACTAACCCCTGGTGCATAAAAACACAAGTAAAAATACAGTTTATTCAGAAACGTAATTGTGTGTTTTCCCTAGTTACGTGGCATCCCTTGGTTTTATTATTTTATATAGCACAATGATAATAAATTCAGTCAGTGAACTTTTTGCCCTGCTATAAAGCCTTGCCCTAAGAAAAATCTTTCCAACTCTGTCACAAGGTCAAAAGCACACTATTTGATTCAAGTGACATTCACCCTTAATGTCGTTTGACCTAGGTCATTGCAACTCGAGAACATGGTTTCATATAAATGTCGTGTTACCGTTGACTTCCTGCGAGCAGACAGCTCTCCCCTCGAAATTGTGCTTTCAGGGTCCATTCCACTACTCTGTTTCCTGCTCACATTGGCAAGGCTCAGTATATTATAATCAAATAAATAATTATGTTTATATATTGTGAGCCAGAGTTAATACATTTTAAGACATCTCCTTAGGACACATTTCTACTGTAGGTTTTCATTATTTGACACATGCAGGTACATATGATTTATTGATTAATCCAGAACATTTGTGGATTACCGATTGATTAAAACAAAAAATAATAATAATAATGAAATCCCTACATAATGGCTTAATTTATTTTCATAGTAAGCGGAAGTCATTTCGCCTAAAATGCCGAACCTGACCAGTGGCCATCACAGCCTATTGACCGCGAAAGGGTTTCGCCAGCAACAAGACATTATTTTAGTAATCTCACACGCAGCTGTGTTATTGCAGCATGGTTTTAGATCTGACAGAGGCAGCTATATGTCCAGAACAATCTATAAATAGAAAGAGGAGACTTGAAAGTGGTCTCCCTGAATCTTCTTTTCCCAACAGCATATGCACTTTTCCCGGACAATCCCGCCCCCCATAGGAGTGGCAAATGATTAAAACTGCCTGCAGAGGACACACGAACCACCATCCTATAATGTTTTAGGTACTCAAGCCTCTCTCACACACGACCTTCTCTGGCTTCCTTTGCTTTGTTCTAGTTTATTCCAATGGCTGGAAAATTAGAACTCCTCGTTGTGCTTGTAGCCTGTCTTGGTAAGTTGTCCGAGGTATTTTAAATAATTATTCAAAACTACTAAAATCATTTGTGTCATTTGTTATATTTCGGTTGCATAGGGCTGCTCAGATGACCATACTTTCAATTATCAAGGATAATTAAAGCTTTAAGAGTGAGGGAGAGTTAGTAATCAGTAAGTTCCTACACCAAATAAAGTTAGTTAGTTAGTTAGTTTCAATATCTATGTCATGTTCTTAAAAGCAAAAATAAATAGTGGATATAATGTTTTTTTGTATCACATTGTTTCACTTAATCACTTTGTATTTATTAATCAACAATTTGCACAGCTGTCAAAAAGTCACATTTTTTGGTGCATACATTGGCAAATGTTAACATTTTATAAATATTTTATAATAGGATTGTGTGTTAATGCAAACAGTCAGACCTTGTGGACTATGATATGCACGTTTACCTCAAGACTCACTGCATGTGTATACATTTATCATTCTTCTATGTCATTCATAGTAGCTGTATTTGGCACAGCATTTGATAATGACAAGTGGCATTGGCTTTTTATTTTTTATTTTTTTTACATTTCAATGTAGGTCTTACTGTGTGTGTTTTATTTACCTCTTAAGGGCCCTTTCTGGTATTAACACAGAGCACTGGCCCTCACGGTGACCAAAGCCATACTAGAGAAGCAAAATGTAATTTCCAAGGCCCTGGCTAGGGTTAGGGCTAATAAATTGAATTAAAGTTAGGTTAAGTTTTATAGTTAGGTATGAACGGGTTAGGGAAAAGCACAATGCTTCGGTCTGGCTGTCTCAACAGTAGCGGCATGAACCTCTGTGTTTCTTTTACTCCAAATCTTTTTTCCTGAAAATCAATTAAACTGTCGGTGTAGATTGATGTTTCGTTGGTTTCCTTTGTTATCTCACAGCACTAGACACTTATTCGAAGGATTCTCCACCGCCATCACCCCCTTCAACAGCACCACCAGTCGTGGATGATGCGACCGTATCGTCATCACCCAATTTTACAGAAAGCGGGAACGGCTCCTCCACCACGCCATCGCCTACTAGCACGACAGCACCGGGTTTGTTTGGTTCACCCACAGCACCCAGGCACATTCTTCGCCGACAGCTCCACTTACTGCAACAACAAAGGCTATTGGCAATTCCACATACGAGTCTAACATGCGTATTTGTGTTTTCCCTTTGACCTTACAGATCCGTGTGCCGAAGAGCCTTGTGGCAAGGGGATCGCGTGCGAGCCCTTTGGCACAAGCTATATGTGCTTGTGCTTGCCCGGTGACGCCTACAATAGTACCAATAAAAGTTGTGAGAGGGGTAGGTATTTGGTGACCTGCCAATATGGTCCGTGTAAATCCGTGTCAAAGTCACACTGAAATCAATTGTCTGATGATGACTGCCGTCGTGTCATTTCCTATCCAGGCAGAGGAAATGAGTGAATTGTGGAACTGCTCTTGAATGGTTATGACAAGAAAGGCTGGGCAGGTATCACAAGATTTTTTGTTTTCTTTTTTCAGCCAAAATCTTCCCTGGAAATCTTGTCCTGAAGTCAATTACTTTTGAGCCAGAAATGAGTTCAAAGGGATCAGCAGCGTTCACGCGGGTTGTGGAGAACATTACTGCCACGGTAAGCAGTCGGTTATTGCATCGTTTCATGCGACTGTGTTATCATTTTTCTAAAAGCCAAGCTTGGTACAGAGTGCACACGGGTTGTTTGTATGATGCAAAACCCATAAACGGTTATCTGGAGCAGTAGTGAAGAGTGCGCTAAATGCCAGCTATATGATAGAGGAAGGATCGAATGATAAATAGGTCTTTAACCATTTTTTCCTAAAGAGAGAGATGGTAAAAAAAAAAACCCCACCAACGTCACTCTTTCAATGCAGTACAATCATATACATGAAGGTGATTTAAAGTGCTATGCATTCTCAGTCAGAAGATGAGCTCAGCAAAGTTGTTTTCTTTCCACAACACAGATGAAAACTGTTTTCAAGGAAGGCGATGGCTACTCTACTATTACCGTGCTCGAACTCTTGTGAGTCTCACGGTGTAAATATTGTTTGTTTGTCCGTCTTAAACCCCCGCTTTCAGTGCCTTGGCATTTGGTCGCTGTTAATAACTGCGGAATCTCATCGCCATTCAACGTGATCTATGTCCATGTAGGCCCGTTGGTGCGGCCAGATTTTGGAAAGAGGGGGTCCAAGGGGACCAAGGGGTCAATGCATCTGTAGAGATGATCTTCGACCTAGATGCCCGCATCCAAACAGCGGTCATATTAGAGAGACTCAACGCTTCCAATGACCCCTTGTTGGCTGGGTCAACGTTTGGCAGTAAGTTCCAGAAAGAAAATAAAAACCTTTACTTCATATATGGTGTCATGTCGACAATGACATCATTGCATGGTGTGCATTCAGTGACTGGGCTTACTTGAGTTGGGTATACTGAAGCTATTCTCTTGTCTTTACTTCAATTAAAGGTACATCGCTGTGTGATAAGAATCCCTGTGAGGAGATGAGTATAAAGTGCAACCAAGCAGATGGATTGATTCATTGTATCTGTAGAACACACTACATTACCCATAACCGCTCTTGGAGAACATGCAAAGGTAAGAGCGTTTATTAGGTGATGAGAGTTAAAGAGAGTGTGTGGGTGGGTGCGTGTGTGTGTGTGGGTGTGGGTGTGTGAGTGTGTTTGTGTGCGTGCGTGTCCGGGTGTGTGAGAGAGAAAAAGAAAGAAAGATTTAATTAGATTACTTATAACTTTTTTACTTCTACAGCATGTCCCCTTGATGAAACGTCCGTGGATTCACGGACATGTATAAAGTACGTTATTTTAGTTTACATTTACAATTTTTTTTTTCCCCCCCTCCCACCTTCCCCTACTTGCCAAACTATTGTTTGTCTAAGGTCTAAATGGCATTGTTAAATCAACCGTTCAATCCATGTCTTTTTTTAGGTGTGGCTTCGGATATTCTGGTTTAAACTGCACTGAATGTAAGTATACAGTACTTTGTCCAAGAGTATGAAAGTTAAAAAAAAATTATAGTAAATTACCTCACAATGACAATCTCGTTGATGATTATGAGTTTGGCCTCACAATTTCTGTCCACATTTGTAACGAAAAGTGGAAACATAATCCTACCAAAGCTCGTTGGCAAGAAAATCTATTTTAATATACAGTATATATATTCATTTGATATTAGTACAAGGGAAGTCCATTTTAGTTTCAAGATACTGTTTGTATGTTGTTTTTAACCACTTGTCTTACACGTTTTGAGCACATTTTGGATTATGGTCCCATGACTTCTACAATAAATTAAACATTGTAAGATAGTTTGTCTTAATGTTTTGAAATGCAGTTAGAGAGTACGTCACCAATGTGGCAGAATTGCACTAGGATAACATTATCAGACTCAAAATTAGAACTGATGAATTGATATCTGGAAAAAACGTATTTAGAAAAAAATATATATTTGAGTGTTCCTTTCCGCAAACAGCAAACAATCCCACGATGCAATGTTCTTTATTCTCATGACCACAATGAAGTAAAATGTGGATGATTAGTATGATTTACGAAATGTCATTTTTTTGTACACATTAACCTGGAGTCCTTGTGTCTCGTCAGCCTGGAAACTATGGCTCGTAATCGTTGGCTCTGTACTTGGGATCCTGCTGCTCATCACACTCATCCTTCTGCCTGTAGTGGCACTAAAGTAAGTCCTTCAATGCTTCCCTTTTTATTTTGACAGGGTAGCCTGGTGTTGTTTTATTGTAGACCTGAACATATTTTATGAATTTTATGCATTTATTATAAATAATAATTAGGGACTACCCTAATGGGCTGACAGTAAACGTAGAGAGTAAGATATGCCTTTTTTCTGCTTGTTAGATCCTCAAAGAAGAGCTCCAAGAAGAATAAGAACCAAGACATTGGGAAGCCTTACGTCAGTCACTACCTTCCCCAGTCGACAACAAATAACGGTAACAATGGCTTGGCATACGGCCCGGGACCAGGCGGGTCTGTGGATTTCCAGGCTGGGAGGCCCAAAATCCCGCGGGCAACAACCACCAGCAGCTGGGACAACAGGAGCAACCTGGAGATGCTTCCCGGCAGCAGCCAGCAGAACCTGATTCCTATGGACAGGAACTCGGTGAGTAGGTCTCCGTGAGGGTTTGATGTTTGATGACGACAAGCAATGCAAGTCAGTCTTCAAGAAAATGGTTGAAGCGCTTTCCTTACAGTGTAGGTCATTGAATAAAACGATAAATTAAAAAAGGAAGCATTCAGCAGAGTTAAAGGAAAGAAAATCATGGATATATACAGTATATATATATATTGTACATGTTTGATTTCACAATTCACTCCTAAAGAAATGTTTCTTATCTTCAGCGCCTCTACGACGAGGACATAAGCCCCTACACTCAGTCTCGTCCTCAGAGTAACCTCCATGCTCAGGCACGACCACGGAACAACCCGTATGCGCAGAATCGACCTCAGAACAACCCGTACGCTCAAAGCCAGGGCCAAACCAATCCTTACTACGTGCACGACAACTGAAAGTTTCAGACCTAATAAGAAACCATTCCATTGTTTGCCATTAACCCAGATTATAAAAACAAGTTTGATTTTGGGGAAGAAACACAAAAACTCGCAATTCTTAGCCCAGCAAAAAACGCTACACTGTTAAAAAAAAACAAAAAACATTACTGTATTGTCAGATAGACCAAAGGGCATTGATTACAGAAGCCTTTTGCAAGAAGGGCAGTTGCATGACTACATTGACCTGTATAATGTGAACTGTGATCCGACCGGTTATGCTGTCATTCATCATTCCGGTCTTTCCCTTGACTGATCTCTTTCCAACATAGCTCAATATTCTTATATTCACTCATTCAAAATATTTCTTCCTAATGACACATAGATGACGGTACTTATGTGCTAAATGCTAGCGATACGAAACCGTAAGCTGCTTGATACCATTCCCTTGTCTATGAATTTGCAGTTTCTTTTGCATATTAAACGATCGGGTATTTTTGATAGGCCCAGGTAATCTGTCAACTTGACATGTCTGAATGAGACATGTTTTGATGAATTCTTTCCATATGGGAATGTTGGGTGCACACATGTGTAATTATACCCCGAAAATCGTTTGATGCTTGCGTGTATTTTGTTTATCCATCCACCAATGATGTATCTCGCTATACCAGGGAGCTGGAGCCAAACCATCGGACTGAGAGAGGGTAGAGCCCAGTGGCAAAAAGCCATTCATGCTCACATTCACACCTACGGAAGGCAATTTAGAGTCTCAAATAAACCTGCGGGACAACTCGGGAGCCCCTATTTCGTTATTTTAGTTTTAGCCTATTGTGATGACTGATTGATGCAAGCTATTATTCAGCAAGCTAAACATATCAGAATATGTAATCATGCATTTTGTATTGTTATGATGTATTTGAACTAAAATTGTAAAAAAATAAAAAAAAACATTGGGCCCTATTTTGAAATGGAGTCCCCCCTCTCTTATTTAAAAATAGAAGTTTGCTCTTCTATTTTCATGTCTAAAAGGTTTAACTAATAGCTATGTTTTTAGTAACGATCACATAATTTCAGTCCTGATGCACTGGATATATCTTACTCACACACATAGTAATGGTTTAAGGCCAATATAGTTGTTATAGTGCTGCTGTCCCAATGCAGGTGTCTTTTTTGTTGTTACCACAAGAGTGAGCCAAAGTTGCAATAACAGACGTTTTCAAAACAGTTGTGCAGCGGATGAAGTCCAGATTCACATAATGAGTCCTGGAATTTGGTGCCTCAGGTCAACTAGTGTGTTAAATCACATCAATATTTAATGCCTTCTCATCTAAAATAAGGGAAACATACAAATAACGGCGTGTGTGTCCTTTCAAAGTAATGGTCCTAACGTTTTGATGGGCTATCAGCCGGACACCTGTCTTGCCGACTTGTTCAAATGGCACCTGGCAGATCACATGAGCTGCAGCATATCTGGCTTTAACTGCATCATCACTCCGGTTTTATAAATCTATAAAAAAAAAAACTTTACCCGGCATTATTCATCCAGCTTTTGCTACTAAACAATATTGATAAGGTTTTAACTTCATTTGTGCTTTAAGAAATGCAACCGCTTTGCACTTTCCGTTCTTCCGTTTCTTCTGAGCAATGAACCAATTAAGAAATATATCTGTTGCTTCAAATTGTAAAAGGCAACACAGAAGCCAGCAGATGCTTCCAGTCATCAATTTATTTAACATATGTAAATTATAATCTGGCACTCATTTCATAATAAAGTTCCTCTCGCACTATCTGCATTACTATTGCTATTTTTTTTTCAAAACCACAACTCCCATATAAAATATCTAACGTTTGCACACAATAAGTATACACATATAGAATGTGTGTGTGTGTGTGTGTGCATATATGTGTGTATATATATATATATAGTTTTAATTGCAGATGTTATTGTGTTTGTTTAGAATTCATTAAATAAAGCCCACAACCTCATTTGTGCTGAAATGTATTAATATTTTTGTTTTAAAAAGCATTGCTATATACTCTTTATTAGCCTTGGTTTCAGTGGCAGAGACACTAACTTACCAACACACTGTTACACAAAAATGAGCAGTTAGTTTTTCTTGCTGATGCAGACAACATACTCACAGGTAAAAGTTAATCTTAGATGGTTTATGTAAAGAAGAAAGCCATAAAAAGCTGCATTACTCCAAGTCACATTGGTTGCCGGATGCCCTGCGGTAATAAACCCCCAAAGGCACAGTCCTCCTCTTGGTCATTTGGATTAAGATGGTCAGGATGCAGAATTAGTCTGAACATACACTCTTTGTCCAACTAGCACCTGAGCATACGAGAACCAGGGAGGAAGGCTGTGATTTAAATGATGGGCTTTAAAGGCCTTTTATTTGTTCTACTGCTGTCCCAAGGAATCCAGCTTGCTCAAGGTAATTAAAACAATACATTTTTATGACCAATCTGTTTAAATTGATGTACATAATTCAAACGGATTAATACTAGGTAGGGATGGACTGGGGCATCTTTGCATTTTAATGGTACCATTTTGAATGGAGGTAGGGTTTGACAATTTCCTTATTTTCGACATCCACACAAAGGTTTGATCTAGTTACTCAGAGATCTCAGTAAGTCTTAACAAATATTTTGTTAAAATGCATGATTTTAGATGGTGATTGTTGAACGTAATTCTTTGGAGTTTGAAACTCATTTGTTTGAAATTTGATGTCAAACTTTTTGAAAAGAAAAATAAACTTGCCTCCTTAATGATCAACAACAAATTGGTGCGAATCACAAAATGATCTTATTAGCAGTAATTACTTGGTAGCCAATTCAAATTTTATGTACCAATAGAAAAAATTGAGAAGTATAATTGAACTTTTTTGGGACAGTCTAAACGCAACGCAACACTGCAATGGACATTTTTACAGAATCTTGCTGAGATGTTATGATGGACACATACAATACAAAGTACATATTTACGTACTGAATCAGACCCCAATTATCTGTTTTAAATGATGGCTGAATACTCCAAGGGCAAAGGATGAACGCTTCATGGTGAAGAATTAACTATCTTTTAAAGGCAAATCACATGTTTTCAGGTATAAATGCTACTGCTGTCGTAAACGTAGTAACTCATTGGTCAGGGAAACCGTAAAACGCAGTTTCATTTCTCTGAAGGAATATGAAAAACAGAAACTTGAACGTTCATGTATGTATTTAAAAGCATGTTAATGAAGGCAAAACGTGTACAGGACGAGAGCACCTTATATCTTTAAACAAATAAATGATGATGGATGTTTTTTGCCTGTGTTCTGCAGGAAGCTGTGGAAGCGGGGAGTTTCAGTGCACCAGTGGACAATGCATAGACATAACCTGGAAGTGTGATGGGACTAAAGACTGCACAGATGACTCCGATGAGCTAAACTGTCGTAAGTATTTCACTGAAAAAGGCAGACGCCACCGTCCAAAGCCAACATCAGCAGCCAGTGTCATAAATCTGTTCACAAATTCATTAAATGTGTTAGTTAAAATGGGGGGGGGGCTTTTAAAGTCAAGAGAAGAGATGTTTGTTAACGCAAAACCCAACGCGGGGGCCTCAGCACTATTTTGTATGTGTAACATCTCCAACTGCTCGGTTCTTCCTGACAGCCTCTCCGTCATGCACCTCACAAGAATTCAGATGTGTGACCAGCGGTGAATGCATTTCATCGGGATTCGTCTGCGATGGGGAGAAAGACTGCATCGATGGCTCAGATGAACAAAGAACCTGTGGTAAGCCTGATGACAGTTTATATCCTGCTGTAAAGCAGCAACAAAAAAAGCTGAGCTTATGTGACAACGTTTTTTTCTTGGATAAAGTTATCCTTGTTCTGTGATATTTAAAAAATAACTCGTATAATATGTCCTGAAAAAGTGGAACATGTAATAAATTATTCAGAAGCGCCACCAAGCCCCAGAAGACACCCAAGGCCACGCTCGTATGCAGTACTGAATAATACCACTAGATGGCAACGTCTACTCAGTATAATATTTCAACTTAAAAATGTTGATGGAGTTCATTAGAAACGTTCAATAAAATGTTGTGAATTACTTGTTACAATCTGTATACAAAAAAGGGAATAATAGTCATAAACTTAACGATATGATGTGTTTAGTAGCAGGTTGTGTTCAGGCCCTCCATATTATAATGACAAATAAAAATGTAAAAATGTGGTTCAGGTGGAAGGACCTGCGGCCCGGACCAGTTTACATGCCAAGAGGGCCAGTGTATCCCCATCAAATACAGATGTGACCACGTGAGGGACTGTGTGGACAGCTCTGATGAGAACAGCTGCAGTAAGACGTTTAAAAACCAGGAGATCAGCATGCCGTGCTTTCCTCATGTTATGTTTCCTCACTCCTATAAAGTCTTGCAAGACTCATTTCACCTTCAATAAAGTACCTACCCTTTTTTATCATACTATCCAGACTATCCACAATGCACTCAGAAGACGTGCGCTAACGGGGCCTGCTATAACAACTCCCAGCACTGCAATGGGCTGCAGGACTGTAGAGATGGCTCTGATGAATTCAACTGCAGTGAGTAGACAAGACACAAGGCAAAGACTGTCAGTGGTTATGGGGATACAGCAAAACAACACTGTGCTGTTTACTTTACAGCTTCAATATGAATGGTAGAAGATATTTTTTAAAGACAATTATGGAATGTATGAAAACAAATATGCAGATATAAATATACTATAATACATATATAATATATAGATATAACTGCTATTACATTATTAATATTGACGGTAGACAATTGTACAAAAAAAAGCAGTTTCTTTTTTTAAATGGATAATTGTTGATTGATAAGTGAACTGAATCGTATTCGTCTGTTGCACAGATTAAGTCTAGCTGAGTTTATTTAATGTGTAGCGGTTTAATTTGGTCTCAATACTCTGAAATATAGCCCTTATGTTTTATTTGCAGCAACTCAGCACTGTCCTCTACACCAGTATCAGTGTGTAAATGGATACTGTATTCCAAACTCCTTTGTGTGCGACCACTGGGACGACTGTGGGGACAACAGTGATGAACAAGGCTGTGGTAAGGATGACACACGTTGCAAGAGTTAGAACAAAATATGTGACTTCTAACACAAAGGATTGTGGTGTTTTTATTATTGTAAGACTGTGCCACAGACAGTATCCGTTGCATTGTGTATGGAGAAGAGTTTAAACCTGAAAACATGTGTTTGATTATTCACCAGTGTACCAGAGCTGCAGCGGCAATGAGTTCACATGCTCCAGTGGTCGTTGCATTCCTCAGCGCTGGGTGTGCGACCAGTTCAACGACTGCGGAGACTACAGTGATGAAAGAGGATGTGGTGAGAAAGAAAACGTCATTTTCTCTTAATAGTGAACTAATGCTTTGAAACAGGAACACCTTTATTTTCCACATTCCACATGCATGCCAATGAGGAGTTCCATTAAAGATTCAAGAATACTATGAGAAACACTGTTACTGTATAACATTAATTGGTTAAATAGATGTAAACATACTTGTAAGAAATGTATATCTATTTGGACTCTGCCACTAAATTAAATTTTAGCCCGCGAGAGCTTTAATGGCATATGACTGCCTTACACAGAAGGTGTGTGTATGTGCCCCATACGACGTACAGTGAACTTAAACTACATCTCCCACAATGCATGTCGATTTATCAACGCGCAGTGACGGCTTTCCTTGAAAAATTGCAGGGTTTTGATATCGTCGTTTAACTTGCCGGCGGTTTTCTAACAAGTGACACGGTTTAAAAAAAAAGTCAACATGGACACAAGGTAATTAAACGAAAAATACAAAAGCGACTTTGTGATTCAAGGAGAAAAACAGGCATGTCCTCCCATGTTATCAGGCAGTCAGTGTTGGCGATGAAGGAATACAATTATGCTAAATTTAGCCTCCAAAATCATCAAATGGACCAAGAATTTAAAAAGCAAACAGAATATGTTTAAACAGGTAACAACAAAGCTAAGTTAGTGTTATACATTTATTTCAATGCATGTACAGAGACAAAATTAACAATATGTTATGGAGAAGTTCCATCTTTAAAGTTTTAGAGTTACAACCATCGCTTTGTGGGCTACCACAATGCTATTTTGTTTTTTTTTAACATAACTCAAATTGTTGCCAGTGGAAATATTTCTTAAAAAAAAGTGTTTCTGTCTTTTTTTTTTAGACAGCAGCTCTAGGGACTGTTACCCCGGTGAATGGGGATGTCCGGGCTCACCAGCGTGTGTACCAGTGGACAAAGTGTGTGACGGCAAACCAGACTGTCCCGGGGCAACAGATGAGACCAACTCCACAGCACAACAAACCTGCAGTAGGTCACACGAGTGTTCCACCATATGTGGACTTTTTGAAAGAGATATTTTTTTTCATTTAACGCCTACGTGGAATGTAAATAAAAATAGCCTGGTCCGAAGGAACTCAACGAATGTAATCAAATGCTGCTTAGGAAGGAAATCTGGTCAGGTGTTGCTGCACACCTGCAGCACTTTCATGGGGCTTTAAATGTAGGAGCATGGGTTTTAGACATAATAGGTTCATGTTTCTCGGAAGTCAGCTGTTAAGATAACCTTGCCCTTCCTTATCACTGCCATTGCGCCTGGTTTATAATTAACCTTTTTCAGGTCATTTAGAGCGAATGGTGGCCGTAATGCTGATCAGGATTCTGATAGCTGTCACGCTGACCGGATGTTGATGATTTACAATTACAAACCTTGAATGGCCCGTCCAGGATTTTATTTATTGATCATTTTAATTTTTACACACAGGCCTGGATCGTTGCTCCACCTTGAGTTGTGAATTCTTCTGCCACCCATCTCCTCAAGGAGGTGCTTGCTACTGCCCTGATGGATTTATTGTCGCCAACGACAGTCGTTCCTGTGTAGGTAAGTGCCATAAATCAATGTATATATACAAATATGTTATTTTCTTTATTTTTTTGAAATATTTAAAAGAATATATACCTAAATTTGAATTCCACGGGATTCTGGTTCCAGATTACTGATAGATATTTTCATCTGTGTTTTGTTGTTTTATTTTAATTGCCCAGACTACAATGACTGTCAGATCTGGGGGATCTGTGACCAGGTGTGTGAAGATCGTCCCGGGACTCACCACTGTAGCTGTGCTGATGGGTACTTGTTGGAACAGGGTCATATGTGTAAAGCCAATTTGTCAGGTACAAATCCACCTGTAGCTCTGTACAATATGCTGTATATTTTCTACAGCAATCAGTGGATTCATCATGCATGCTATACGTGTTGATAAATTGAAGTGTTTCTTTCATATAAAATGTAGGTGTAATTAAAACAATTTTTGAACATACTTAACAATGACAGAGATGGCTTTTCCATTTGTTTATTTATGTATAATATGTCTAATGTTTAAAATCACATGAAAGAACTTATGAATTTAGATTTCAGATTCTATTTGTGTCTTCCAGGAGGATTGCCACAGCTCATTTTCACGAATGAGGGTGACGTGGTCTTAGCAGATATACATGGACGCTTTGTCAGAGTTTTAGTGCCGTCCCAAGGAAAAGGTTATGCTGTTGGGGTGGCCTACCACTGGCATAGTGAGAAGGTCTTCTGGAGTGATACATATAACAAAAAGGTCAGTCAGGATCATTGCCTGTTGATAGACTTCCTTTTTCTTTTACTTTTGCCACAAGGAAGGTTCATTTTATTTCACGACTGTAATTTGCCAACTATATTTTATTGTTGTTGAGTTTCTGGGAAGCTCCACTGAGGCTCCTGGGGCTACAATGCATTTCTCCTACTCTAGTTGAGTTGGAGTGGAACGCCCATTCATTCCAAACCCTGTCTTTTTTTCCGTTTCCAGGTATATTCTGCAAACTTTAATGGAGGTAACGTTAAGGAGGTCCTGACGTCTGCGGTCCATAGTGTTCAGAACCTCGCTGTGGACTGGATCAACTTCAAGCTCTATGTCTTGGAGGCAGTGGTGGAGCGCATCGACATGTGCGACTTGGATGGTGGGAATCGGGTCACGCTGGTAGCTGAAAACCTGCACACACCTCACGGCCTCGCGCTGGACCCTACAGTGGGGTGCGTTCAAACAATTTTAGTGGTAATAATCTTAATGGCATGCATAATGCAAAACTGTATCAGTCAACATTAAATAGGCATGTTCATACTATCTTAATATCATTCATGTCATAATCTTTCTAATGTTTGTCTGTATTTGTTGCTAAATCAATATGCGTGTTCACTTTTTAGATCTACTATTCAATCAAGAGGCGAGAACAGTGCTTACCCAATATTTTTTTATTATTATTATGGACAACTACAAAATGAATCCCAAGCAACAATATGACATTTCATTATTTCTGTTTGTCTGCAGCTATATGTTCTTCACAGACATGGGCAGCAATGTTGATGCAACGCAGATGAAGCTGGAGCGCGCCTTCATGGACGGAAGTAACCGCTTCGAGCTGGTGAAAATCAGACTGGGAACGCCGACAGGGATAACCCTGGATATTGTCACTCAGAGGGTTTATTGGTCCGACAGCCACTTTGACACCGTGGAAACGGTCACCTACGACGGTTTGGATAGGTAAAGGTTTCTCTGAACATTGAAGATTTCCCATTTCCGAGAATACAACTTTTTCCCCTCGAAAAAACAATGTTGCAATCCATGTGACGTTTTCCTTTGATGGTCATTTTGTGGTGTTGCTGTCTTCCAGGAAAATAGTCCTCAATGGTGGAACCCAGGCTCCGCACCCGTTTGGAATTGCTGTGTTTGAAAACCATGTATTCTTCACTGACTGGACCAAGATGGGTTTGGTGAGAGCCAACCGGTTCAACGGCAGCAGCCCAACGCTCCTCTATCGTACCACAAAGAAACCTGGTCATGTTGTAGTCTCCCATCCTGTCCTTCAACCCATTGGTAGGAGAGTGCGCTTCTTACCATTCTACATTGTAAAAGGTGTATTTTTGTTTAGGACTTCATGCTCTATATTACTTCGTTAAATTGAAAAATGTCTCCCATGTCTTACAGTGATGAACCCTTGCGGCAGACACAACGGTGGCTGTCAGCACATTTGTGTCTTGAGTCATCGCACCGACAACGATGGCCTGGGCTTCCGCTGCAAGTGTCGCCATGGTTACGACCTGCAGACTGATCGTCGCACCTGCTTTAGTGAGTTTTCTTCAGCTTGAGAAAGGCAATATTATTTTTAGATTACTGATATCATAAAATCGGATCTTTTCGTGAGTCATTAAATAATGTACCGTAGTAAAAAATTGTTCATATTTGCACTTTTACAACAATTTTATAAGGAATATGCACGTTTGTTAATAATGCACGGATGTTGTGTAGCCAGTTTTCCTCACTAAAATCAGACTGTAAATCCTGCAGCAATTTAGGATTAAATTGTTTGGAAAGACTGATTACCTGTCAGTAATCATTGCCACTCCACAGAGGTCAAGAACTACCTGTTGATGGCCACCTCTCTTGCTGTGCGCGGAATCCCATTGAACGTGTCCCTCCAGGAGGACATAACCCTTCCCCTCACAGGGCTTGGAGCCTCCTTCTATGGTTCTGCTGTGGAGTTTGACGGCAAGGAGGAGGCCATTTTCTACAACGACAGGTCCGCCGGCCTGGTCTATAAGTCAAACCTCAATGGCACAGGTGAATTTTTATTACTATTATTATATCTATTTATAAAAAAAAAACGCCAAATCTTTAAAAAAAATCCATTAATATGTGTAATTTAATTCCAGTATTACGTTTTCATTCAAAGTTCTCTGCTTGATCCTATGTGTCACATCTCATTGTCTTCCACAGTCCAACAGATTTTGACAGGCTACAGAGTGGGAAGTATTGATGCCATGGCTTACGACTGGACCGCCAATGTTTTGTTTTGGACCACGAGCACCTACAAGTTGGTGGCAGCCTTCCGAGTCAAAGACAAGTCCAGACGAGACATTGTGACTGGACTGAGAAACCCAAAGGGAATTGCAGTGCATCCCAGTGCTGGGTGAGGGTGCTATCATTTATCAGATGTATAGTAGAGAACGAGTAGGACAGATAGATAGATAAAATAGGTAAATTGTTGTTGTAATTGAACACATACATTGTCAATGATGAGGTAATAATTCATCAAATGATATAAGAGTCAAGTGATTTCATTGTATTTCCTTTTTGCCCAACAATAAACGGATCTGTCCCCTTGTGTGTCTGATCAAATGCCAACAGATACTTGTTCTGGTCTGACTGGTACCGTCCAGCGGTCATCATGAGAGGCTTCACGGACGGCAGCAATGCTGTTCCCCTTGTCAACACGACACTGGGTTGGCCTTATGGACTCTGCGTGGACTACCTGTAAGCAAAGAGACATTCTCCGATTTTCTGTGGACAATTCAAGGGACAAAATACATACTATCCCTTTATCCCTTTAAAGACTATCCCTTTAAATCCACTGATGAATTACATTGCAATTTGCCCCCAACAGGATGGATAGGCTGTACTGGGTGGATTCGCAATTGGACCAGATCGGTCACATTGACATTCAAGGCTCTAACAGGCAGACTTTCACCAACATTGGACAGATCACGCAACCTTTCTCTTTGACAATTTATTCAGGTTGGTTTCTAGGCCTCTTATGTATTTTTCTGTGGCTTATCACAGTAAAATCCGAACATTACTATTAAATAAAACGCAGAACTGTTTTATTTTTTTTATCTGTGAGTTATTTGCACTGGACACAATACATTTAGTAAGCTTTTTATTTTCATAAAATGAAATATACAATTTAAAATAAGCCACTGTGTATGCTCTAAAATGACATGTCATCTAGCTCATGTTTATGGATGACATTTTGGAGATGTGCAAAACTTTCATCACCTTTACAAGAATCGTATTAAAATGCTTCTGTTTTTATTTTGTAGACTACCTGTATGTGTCTGATACACGGACCCGCGGAATATTCGAGATGAGGAAGAGAGATGGAGGGGGAAACATCATGATCAGACAAGGAGTCACTGGCATACTGAATGTTAAGGCCTACACAGCGGATCTTCACAGCAGTGAGTTAGCAGGGGAAGGCTCCAGTCCCGCAGCATCTGATGCAGCACAGCAAGTAACGGCCAGATTTAGGAAAGGTGACGTGTATCTGACAGCTTCTCTATCATCCTCTCGGCAGCATTTACCAGCCGGTGTAACATGGTTCCCAATGGGCAATGCAGCCACTTCTGCTTCCCGACTCCCTCCTTCAGTCGAGTGTGTGGCTGTCCGTACGGCATGAAACTGCAGGCCAATCAGAGGGACTGCGTCAAGGACGACTCCGTGGTGCCACCTGACAACAACTGTGGCGACAACGCCTTCGAGTGTGACGAAGGACGCTGCAGACCCAACTCCTACCGCTGTGACGGGATTGTCGATTGCATAGATAAGACTGATGAGACTAACTGCACCGATACGGGTGAGTGTATAGAAGTGTGTCTCAGTGGAGTAGACAGATCATTGAGCAAACAACTGTATTCATCCAACTTCCTGCCTCATATCTTTTTATTAGGGGCCAGCTGCTCACCATATGCATTCACCTGCAACAACAAGCACTGCATCCTGTCCAGCTGGCGCTGTGACGGCACGGACGACTGTGGCGACGGCTCCGACGAAATCAACTGTCCCACCCGTGTCCCCACCACCTGTGCAGCCAACTACTATACCTGTGATAACAGCAGGTGTATTTCCAAACAGTGGCTGTGTGACGGGTACAACGACTGTGGCGATGGCTCCGATGAGCACAACTGCAGTAAGTTTACGATTGTCAGGCCGGTATCGTTGAAATCTTTGTGCGATCACCCTTCATGTTATGCCACACATACAAATGATGACATTAAGCGGCTATGTCTGTGACTGTGACAGATGCCACCATCACCACGTGCGCCCCCTCCTACTTCCTGTGTCCTGACCACCTCTGTATCCACAACTCTTACATCTGTGATGGAGACCAGGACTGCCTGGATGGATCTGATGAGAAAGACTGCGGTAAGATTGACGATGATGTTTGTCCTGTCATTTTTTTATGTTGATCTTTGACGTATGCACCTTAACACCTCCTTCCCTCTTCTTTTTTTCCCACTTTAAGAGTATTCCTGTGCCTCCTATGAGTTTGCCTGTGCCAGCGGGGACCAGTGCGTCAGTTCGAGATATCTGTGTGACAGAGTGTTTGACTGCAGGGACCATTCTGACGAACGAGATTGTCGTAAGTTAGCAGTACTTAACTAAGCAACGTGACAATTGCATTATTAGTGATAATAATAATAATAATGATGATGATGATAATAATAATAATAATAATGATGATGATGATGATGATGATGATGATGATGATGATGATGATGATGATGATGATGATGGGTTGGACAACTTCAAACAGCCACTCGAGGGCCGGGCCTCTGCCACAGTGACGAGTTCCAGTGCCAGACTGACGGTTTCTGCGTCCCCGGCGAGTGGGAGTGTGACGGCCATCCGGACTGTGAGGACGGTTCCGATGAACACTACTCCTGCCCACCCGTCACCTGCAATCCCCACGACTTCCAGTGCGCTAACAAGATGTGCGTGCCGACAAGCTGGTTGTGTGACGGTGACAACGACTGCCGGGACATGAGTGACGAACAGAACTGCCCCACCCCTCCGTTTACTTGTCCGTCTGGACAGTGGCTGTGCCCCACTGACCAGGTGTGCATCGACCTGGACAAGGTGTGCGACGACCAGAGGGACTGTCCCAACGGAGCAGATGAGTCACCTATCTGCAGTGAGTTTCCAAAATATTACCTCTTTCCTTATTGCAGCAAGAGAGCTATCACTGTATTTAGCATACCCTCATGAAATTGGGTGAACAAAAAGCATTTGCAATTAAAAGTTGTTGTTTTTTTGCCAGTTGTCCCTAATAAACTGGAGAGTTAGTGCAATGCAGTGAAAAGATCTTATATATTATCTTTATATAATTAATATATGATATATATTTCTCCTCATATATACTGTATCTATATATATATCATATAGATATATATACATATAGATTTCTCTTATTTTAACTTATGTTTTCTTTTCAATGAAAATACAAATATACATTTTTTTAATCACCGTGGATTTTAAGGTAAATACTCACTACAACCTCACTTTCATGTCCTTTCACGAAGACCAAGATGATTGTGCACTGAACAACGCGGGCTGCAGTCACGGCTGTATCCAAGGACCCTTTGGGGCTCAGTGCACCTGTCCGCCAGGATTTCTGCTCAATGACACCAAGAACTGCGAGGACATCGACGAGTGTCTCATCCCCGGTTTCTGCAGCCAGCAGTGCTACAACGAGAGAGGGAGCTTCAGGTGCTACTGCTCACATGGTTACCTGCTGGCGCCCGATGGGCGCACATGCAAAGCTGAGAGTAAGCATCAAAACCAACCATGTGATGTTTTCACTTTACCTATATACCATTTTTATCGATCCACAGGGGCCGTGTGAACAAAGTTCCTCGAAACTAGAAAGAAGATCAGCTATTACACATATTTTTGCTGCACTGTAATATCAGGATTTTTTTTTTCATTCATTTAAATACAGCATATACAGGAGTAAGGTGTGACACACTCCATGCAAGCGAAGCAGAAATATTTGATCAGGTTCTGGTACGAAACCCGTTATTTCTCTGCCCTCAGATCAGGTTGCAGCTGTACTTCTGGTTGCCAAGCGTAGCCAGATAATCGCCAACCGCATCAATATCAGACCACCCCAGATGGTTCCGGTGATCAGTGGTTCAAGCATCGTGACGGTCGACTTTGACCGAGAGACTTCGAAAATCTACTGGGCAGATTCCTCACAGAAAAAGATATGGAGTGCCAACCAGAATGGCACAGACAGACGGGAAGTAAGCGCAATGATCATAGAGATGTATTAAATACAAAAAAGCATGACTTTGCGTCGCTGTCGTCATGGGTAGGTCTAAATATGCACGCAATGTTATTCCAGGTATTCTCCACCGGTCTGATGGTACCAGAGAGTATAGCTGTGGACTGGGTGGGTCGCAACCTTTATTGGACGGACTCTGTCATGGAGAACATTGAGGTGTCCACTCTAGATGGCCGCTTCCGCAAAGTCCTCCTCACTAAGAATGTCACCAGCCCCCGTGGACTAGTCCTGGACCCTCGCAACTAGTAAGACAAGGCTTCATTATACTTTTTCCAGGTTTTCATTCATTCATTATTTGTTTAATGTGTCCTGCGACATTTTTTGAGGCCCAGATCCAGTCCAGTCATAAAGTCTCCTTCCTCTTAGCACCAACCTGATGTTCTGGTCAGACTGGGGTCAGAACCCCAGGATCGAGCGAGCCGACATGGATGGTGCCATGAGGCGAGTCATTGTCAGCACCAAGCTCTACTGGCCCAATGGCCTGGCGCTGGACTACACCACGCGCAGGGTCTACTTTGCCGATGCATACCTCAAATATATTGACTACTGTGACTACGACGGCAGAAACCGCCATCAGGTCTTGGCAAGTGACATGGTAGGTCTAGTTTAATTCTGTTATTTAAGACAAAACCAATAGGTATAAGATATAGTGCAGAAAATATTTTTCTATGCCTCCCCGCCAGCGATAGCTCTGACCAGAGATCACATTTTTATGTTTTCCATCCATCAACGCATATATTGTACGAAGCAAGACGCCTGGATCATTTATTTACATTATGCTTGTTAAAACAGGTCAACCCTGTGCTTGCCCCCCTCACACCAGGTTCTCCAGCATCCGCACGGCATGACCATCTTCGAGGACAGCATCTACTGGTCCGAGCGCTACACCAGCAAAGTGATGAGGACCAACAAGTTCCACGGCGGCAACGTCACCACTCTGATGAACAGTGTCTACCAACCCATGGGCATCGTCATGGACCATCCCATCAAACAACCCATGGGTAATTTACAACTGCACAGCTGACCTTGCTTTCATACTTGCACATGTCTTAGGTGTGTTAAAATGTTGCTTGTGGATGCAGTGATTGATTCTTTCGGTGATCGGTGAGATTAAACTCGTATGAATAATAAAAATCAAAAGAAGAATATATATGTTTTAAATCACAGCCAAACGAATGTGTGCGGTGCGTGCAGAAGGTGTGCCATTAAAAGACCATTTTAATGTGAAAAATGTCAAATGTTACGGAGACATAGAAGGTCAAATGTCCCAAAAGTCAGATTGATAATTCTGTGGTTTTGCTTTTAGCCATCAACCCATGCAGAGAACACCTGTGCAGTCAGCTGTGCCTGCTGGCAGGCCTGAGACCCAGGTACTACACCTGCCACTGTCAGTCTGGATGGAAGCTGAACGCTGATAAACGCACCTGTGACAAAGGTAAGTGTTCCCCTCGGAGACTTTTACTAAAAACAAAAGCACTCCTTACACAAAAAAATCACGAAGATTTTATCCGATTGTCTCTGCCATGTCCCTGTGGAAAGCCCTGTGTACTCAACTTGACACGATGTTGTGTGAGTGTTGTGTGCTTCTCATGTGTATTCCCACCTTGTCCTAGATGACGCCCCCTTCTTGATGGTGGTGAGAGATTCAGTGATTTTTGGAGTTCCGCTGGACCCCGCTGACCCCTCAAACAATGCGATGGCCCCTGTGTCCGGCATCAGTCAGGGGCGGGACATCGACTTTGATGACCAGGAGCAGTTTGTCTACTGGGTGCAAGGCACTGTGAGTTGAACACCCAGCATATATGCATGTATTATACTGGAACTGGAACTTATGATAGCCTTTGATTGATTGTGCTATTACTAAAAACGTTGTAAGTCATACATCTTCTTATTGTTATATAGCTCTGGGTTGATTGTATGCATTACTTGATGACTGCATCTGCAGGGTTCCATATGGCGAGTGAAAACCAGCGGTACCAACAGGTCTGAGTTTGCTCCGGCTGCTTTCCTGGGCGCACCGTCTGGTCTGGCTTTTGATTGGATAAGCAGAATGATGTATTACACCAACCCCACTGTTAAAGCCATAGAGGTAAGCAACTTCTGAGGCAACAGTAGAGCCCAATGCAACCAAAACTATCCTCAGATGACAAAGTTATTCATCTTGTGTTCATCTATTCAGTGTCTTGAAATGTTCATGTCATATCATCATATGAAATAAACAAAAACCCAACTATTCACGTAGGTTATCCGTGTCGATGGGAACCAAAATTATCGAAAGACCCTCATCACCTCCACCGGCAAACCCGAGGGTGTAGGAGAACCCATTGGAATAGCTCTGGATCCAGCCCGAGGGTAAATAATCAGTTCATAATGAAGTTTCTGCATGGAAACTTCTGCAAATAAATAAATATATAAATATATAAATATATATATATATATATATATTTTTTTTTTTTTTCGATGCTTGTGCATACTTGTTGGCACTAGAGAGATTAGTCTTATCAGAGACACAGTGACTTCTACTGTAAATGTTTTAAAGTCCATCAAAGTTAAAAAGAACTAACTAAAAAACGAAAAGATGTCCATCTCAGTCATGTTCCTCATGATACAAATAATACCAACAACTACAAACATTCATAAAGTCAAAAGAATGTCAAATAAATAAATACACTTTATCTAAAGCCTAATTTGTTGTTGTTCACATCTACACTCTCTCCGTGCAGGAAATTGTTTTGGACAGACAAGGGCTCAGACAGCGGGGTCCCACCAAAGGTTGGCAGTGCCGACATGGATGGAGGCAACCTCAGGAACCTCTACACAGGCAACCTCGCAAACATAGGATTCATCGCTGCCGACATCTCTGCCAGAAAACTTTACTGGGGTGTAGCAGGCTCAGGGGTGGTATGTACGCTATACGTGGTCATCTTCATCGCTGTCACGATTCAACGACTTTCCCGCAACCTCTTCGTCCTCTTTCCTTTTTTTTTTCTTGCCCAGATCGAAAGCGGCACCATGGACGGCGTAACCCGGGTGACGGTGGTCAATGGTCTGTCTCATCCGTGGGGACTGACGATCTACCAGAACCACCTCTACTACACCGACCTGGACTACGAGGTCATTGAGAGGGTGGACAAAGACACGGGTGCCAACATGGTTGTGATGAGGAGCGGCATGAGTGGCCTGCGTGCACTCAAAGTGCACGCCAGAGACAGTACGTAAATTGCTTTGAATTCCATCAAAGGAGATTTCACCTTTGTGTGTGTATTATAGAAGGGATAGTGGTACTTAGATAAATTGATACATTTACATTTTTTTTTTAGGTAAAAAAAAAATAATATTTTGAATATTTCGAGTGAATGTTTTTGCCGATGGTAATGACAGTAATAATAACTCGCGAAGACACTCACCTGAATGTTGTGACAGAAAATGTGACAAAAACAATCCATTTTGCTCAGTTCAAATACTATTTTTTTTAATTTTTCTCTCGTGTGCCATGTATCATACTGTAGAAATGATAAAACCCTGCAGCAAAGCTCACCTCCACCGCTGCGTTTCATCTTTCCCACCTCAGACTCAGCGGGGACCACCAACGCCTGCAGTTCTAACAACGGGGGCTGTCCCCACCTCTGTCTGCCCAAACCAGACAACCAAAAGGCCTGTGCCTGCACCACAGGCTTTAATCCGTCTCAGGACGGCTCCCGCTGTGAGCAGTATGAATCCTTCGCCATCGTTTCCACTCCCAAGTACATTCGTGGGTTCCACATAAACAGCTCGGACCACTCTGAGGCTATGGTGCCTGTTGGCGGAAGTATGTTTACATTATATGCTTCTGATTATGTTGTTTGCATAGAACTGTTTTATTGGCGGCTCAAAATACAAAGTTATGACCACAACCTGTATTTTTTTTCTGTCCTGCAGCTTCCTACTCCATTAAGGGCCAGCTGGACCTCCATATTGAATCTGGCTTCATGTACTGGACTGACAACTCCACCTCCACGTCATACAGGGGCATCTTCAGGGCTAAAACAGACGGTGGGGGTTACAGCAACGTCATCACTTCGGGCGTCGGAAGAAGGGGCATCCAGGGCCTTGCAGTAGACTGGGTTGCAGGTATGAGGCCTCTCAACAATCTAGCCCTCCCTTCAATGAACCTTTGTCTTCAAGAAAATAAAGTGTATTCATTGTGAACCAAACCACTGTTATACTGTTACCTATATATTACCTGGTCAAGTATAATAGTTGTGTATCTCCCTGCTTAGGCTAAGATTGACATTATTTTCATTTTCCATTTTCACGTCTTCAGGCAACTTATACTTCAGCAATGCCTTCGACGGCGAGACCTTCCTGGAAGTGCTGGCCATCAACACCACCTACCGGAGGATCCTCCTCAAGTCCTCCCAGGATCAGCCCCGCCACCTGGCCGTCAGCCCTAAGCTTCGCTACCTCTTCTGGACCGACGGTGGCCAAACACCCAAGATCGAGCGATCCCTGTTGGACGGCACCAACCGCACGGTGTTGGCATCGGAGAGCCTGGCATCGCCTCGCGGCCTGACCGTCGATTACACGAATGATTTCCTCTATTGGACCGACGACGTTCTCGATATGATCTCCCGCATGGCCGCAGATGGCACACAGAGGCAGATCGTCAGATACGGCAGTCGGTATCCATCTCCGACAGGAATGGCCATATTGGGAAACTACATGCTGTGGGTGGATATGAAGCTCGGGAAGCTCCTCCAAGCCAGCAAAGACCCAGCCAATGCCGACCAGCCAGAGGTGAAATTAAAACGAGCTGTTTTCTGATATTCCATTGTAATAACTGTTAGATACCCAGAAAAACAACACACGTTGGTATAACTATTACATGGTCTCTGTCCAAAATGTCCTCTTGTCAAAAGCCACATTCACAGCATTGTCAGAAATAGCATTCTAACGATTTAATGTTTTCAGGAAATGCCGCTCACTAACACAAAGACAATTTCCCGGTGCTACCAGGTCATTCGAGACAGCCTTGATGGGCTGACGGACGTCACCATCTTTGATGCCCACGTCCAGCCCACATCCGCCAACCAGGTGGGCTTCAACCCATGTCAAGAAGACAATGGACGCTGCCAGCAGCTGTGCTTTGCCATTCCAGGCCAGGAGAAACCGAAATGTGGCTGCGCGCACGGGTCCCTCCTTAATAACGGAGTCGCGTGCGGTTATGGACTGGACGAGTTCCTGTTCTTCACCACGGACTACACTCTGAGTAGCCTGAGGCTCGACCCTGCCGATCACAGCACTCCCTTTCCGACGGTGAACTTAGGCTACAACATGATGGGCTTGGATTACGACTTCAAGGAGAAGCGGATTTTCTTCACCCAGTACATGGGGATCGGTCGCAGCAGGATCGCCTACGTCACAACGACATCCATCACCAGCCCGCCCGTCAACGTAGCCACCAGTGAGTTTGACACGAGTCGTCACTGGCTTCAAAGTGTTCAACGACATCTTGGGACTCATTTTATGCCGGCATTATCCAGGCCTTTTTTGTGTTTCCGGATCTTATCCAGAAATCGGCCCCAATTATTACAATCTCCTCTTCTCTTTGCTATACCACACAGATTTGGATGATCCAGAAGGACTGGCCTATGACTGGGTCAACAAGCGTCTCTACTTCACTGACTACTATAAACGCAACGTCCAGTCCATCGGGGTGGATGGGATGAATCGCTCCATCGTCGCCCACGCAAACCGGCCCAGAGGCATTGTTGTCGACCCCTGCTATGGGTAACAGCCGATGTCTCCAGATTGGAGCTGTGTTGAGGGCTGGAACTTTATTCAAGCACATCAATGAGCTCCATTTCCATATTTCTCTCTCTCTGCTCTTTCTGCATAGTTACCTCTACTGGACCGACTGGGGCGTCCCGGCAAAGATCGAGAGGGCCACACTGGGTGGGAACTTCCGAACCGCTATCGTCAACAGCAGCCTGACGTCACCAAATGGCCTGTCTCTGGATTACAAAGAAAGGATGCTCTATTGGGCTGACGCTTCATTGTATGCTTGGACTTTTATTTAGACAGCACTACAGTTCTCAGATTATTATTTTCTTGACATCTTCTTATCTCCCGCTCGTATTCCCACAGAGACAAAATAGAGCGTGCCACTCTGACTGGTGAGAACCGACAGGTGATCATGCAGGGCGTCGTGTATCCGTTCGCCATGACTGTCTTCCAGCAGGACATCTTCTGGACTGACTGGACCGAGAGAGGTGTCTTTAGGGCCGGGAAGGATGACGGCTCCGGCTTCGCCGTGCTGGCCCAAGACCTGCAGTACCGTCCAAACGACATCCATGTTTACACTGCGTCCAAGCAGGAGAGCTGCTCCAGCTCCTGTCAGCAGTTCAACGGCGGCTGCAGCCATGTCTGCGTTCCTGGTAAGAGAAAATATGGATTTGTTAATAAAGACCTCAGCTCCTGCAGAGAACTCTGAACATCCCAAACAGTATTACTTTTTTTTTTAAATAAACAAATAAAAATACCCTGTGTCTCTGAAACGTCTTCATCTTCACTTCCTCTGCAGGTCCACTGGGACCAGAGTGCCAGTGTCCTCATCAGGGAAAGTGGTACCTTGCCAACAATGGCAAAGACTGTATCCAGGACACTGGGAAACGCTGTCAGCCAGAGCAGTTCACCTGTCTGGATGGCAACTGCATCTCGACGCGCTGGAAGTGTGACGGCTACAACGACTGCCATGATAACTCAGACGAGCTGGAGAGAGTGTGTGGTAAGGAGTGTGGTGTAATCCCGCTTTCAATAGGGTTATGATCTCCATTTTGGCAGGACAAAAGAGTTCCAAATGCTCTGGAAAGGTATTTATGGACATTCGTTTTATTAGCTTTTACCTTCTTAATGACTGATATTGCTGATGTGACACGATTCAGCGGTTCTAATTTTAGTTCTCTTGCTCTTGTAAAAAAATAGTGCACATAAACATCCTGTTTTGTCTCTCATCCTGCTCAGCCTTCCACACCTGCTCAGCCATGGACTTCACCTGTGACAGTGGCCGCTGTGTGCCACTCAGCTACGTCTGTGACTACACCGATGACTGCGGTGACAACAGTGACGAGAGGGGCTGCCCCTTCCCCACCTGTAACCCCGCCACTGAGTTCACCTGTGCCAGCGGGCGCTGCATCAGCGCAGCCTTCGTCTGCGACGGCCACAACGACTGCAGGGACAACGCCACCTCCGACGAGATCAACTGCCGTGAGTCACCGTCAGGCATTCGTTAACTGAGCAGTTGTTGGTGGTGGAAGGAGAGATGTATAGTGTGAACGGAGCAAATGTTTTCTAGTCAATCTGATTTCAGTGGCGGTCAGTAACCATCTTCCTTCCATGAGTAGCTACAGTTGAAACGAGACACTTCTAAAGAGTTGATAGTTGTGCGTTATGGTTGTATTGGACATGTGACTTTGTGTTACTAAAAAAGAGGCATGTAGGTGACCTGCTTGATCTTTGCCCTCTCCAGCTGACAGGACGTGTCCTGCTGGACAGGTAAAGTGTGACAACACAAACATCTGCATCCACCCCGAGAGTCTGTGTGATGGCTACAACGACTGTGGGGACAACAGCGATGAGAACCCTCTCTTCTGTGGTTAGTTAAGCTCAGAAAATGGTTACTTGAATAAGATATTCATTTTTAAAATCTAATGTCTCCCCTAATGTGATGGATGAGTAAAATATGTATTTTTAAACGATATTGTCTCCTGCTGTGATGAATAAGGGCTTCCTGCATGCTGCGCAGCTGCAGCAACGGCTTCAAATAACTTGATATAACTATATTTGGTAAAACTTACGAAATTCAGCCCTAACAAGTGTGTTTCAATTTTCACAACAAAGCCACGTCAAGTTTTTAATTAAGTTACGTTTTTTAGTTGGTTTTTTTTCTTTTGTTTTGAAATCCGTAGTGGAAATTAGCTATGATGTGACGTTCTGGACAATTGTTTATTTATTTGAATGGATTTGTGGGTTGTCTAGCTCTTGTGGTTTTGAGTGTTTATCATCATGGTTTGAATGCTCTCAAATGAAATATAATGTATTGTAAACTCCCTGCAGCCCGAGCGCCCGCAAAATCCGTGTTCTAACCACTGAATAGAAATGTACATGACATGTCTGTGTGTGTTGCTCTGTCACAGCGGGCCACACATGCTCTCCAGACAAGTTCCGCTGTGATGGAGGGAAATGCATCCCCCAGGCTTGGGTGTGTGATTCCATCCGAGACTGCAGCGATGGGACAGATGAACCACCGTCCTGTGGTGAGTTTCAAAGAGTATATTCATTTTTTTGGTAACATGGTGGGAGTCTTTCAGTATTTCAGGAACACAAACTATTCATAGTGGGCCAACTATATGGTATCTCAGTTTTACTTTAAATGCAGCAATCGAAATTTCCAAAATAGATGCCACGGTGTTTAAAGTTGAACATGATGATATGTCTTTCTATTAACAGTGAACCAGTGATTACCAAGTGCAGCGTCTTTCGAGTGCTCTGCCTTTTTGTTGCTCATTGATGTTCTATAGGTAGAGTAGATCCATGAATGCCTTTTGAAAATTGCGTGTGTGCTCCTGTGCAGAGGACCAGATCAGGACATGCAGCACGAGCCAGTTCACTTGTACCAATGGAAACTGCATCCCACAGTCACTGGTGTGTGATGGCAACAATGACTGTTGGGACAGCAGCGACGAGGCTCCTGAACTGCAGTGTGGTGAGATACTGAATCATGTAGACCTCGGTTTGGGTTAAGGGCAATTCTGGTTTATTTTGTGGGTTATTTTAGAGGCTAGAACACCAAACATATATTTTTTGCATATGGGATATCTTTTATGCACTCTCCAGTGGCGTATCTTATGCTCTCTCTCTCCCCCCCAGGACAACGCACCTGCAGTTCCAGCCAGTTCACCTGCCCCACCTGGTACCCTGGCCACCCCCGCTGTGTGCCCGTAAGCTTCGTGTGTGATGGGGAGAAAGATTGTGCCAATGCAGCCGATGAGCTCCAGAATTGCCCCAATCGGACCTGCCACATGGACGAGTTCGCCTGCTCCAATGGACTCTGCATCTCTCTTCCCTTCCAGTAAGCAGGAATTGAGTCAGAGTGAATAAAAGGCACTTCTAGACTAGTGCAGAAGCAATTTCCACTGAATCAAGAATCCCTCCTCCTCTCCAGCTGTGACCGGGTGAATGACTGCGGGGACGGCAGCGACGAGTTGGGCTGCATCTACGACACGTGCACCAGCAACCAGTTCACCTGCACTAACGGCGCCTGCGTCCCGGCCTCCTTCACCTGCGACGGGGAGAGCGACTGTATGGACGGCTCGGATGAGGCCGACAGCTTGTGCACCACGCCCCATCCCACCTGTGCACCCCAGCAGTACATGTGCAAGTCAGGCGACTGCATCGACATCAACAAGGTGTGCAACGGCCAGAAGGACTGTCAGGACAACAGCGACGAAAAGGGCTGTGGTAAGAGAGAGACAGGACCAAAATTAAACAGTATCTTTTTACCTTTTTACATTTTGAATACCTTTTTAAACAGGTTTACTTTTTTTTTTCTCCTCAACAATCCAAAATCCAAAGAGAATCTGTACTCAAGTTTGAGAAATTGAAACCAGGACAAACGGTTCCATTTCTGCTGTATAACCCAAACAATGAATGAGTCCCTATCCTTGTTCCGTGTAGGTGTCAATGAGTGCAACAACCCCTCGGTCCACAGATGTGCCCAGCTGTGCACCGACACCCTCACCGGCTACTATTGCTCTTGCAACCCCGGCTACGGACTCATGCCAGATGGCAAGGCTTGCGAGGACCTGGACGAGTGTGTCAGCACCCCGGCCGTCTGCAGCCAGATCTGTGAGAACTCTGTCGGCTCGTACCACTGCAAATGTGCACCGGGCTACATCCGGGAAGCGGATGGGCGCACCTGTCGTCAAAACAGCGGCATTGCCCCGTACCTGTTGTACAGTAATCGCTACTACATCCGCAATTTGACCACTGACGGGTCACATTTGAGTGTAGTCCTGCAGGGCCTTTCCAATGTGGTGGCGCTGGAGTTTGATCACTACGAGAAGAGGCTCTATTGGCTGGATGCAGGGGCAGGCAAGATTGAGAGGATGCGCTTTGACGGGACCGACAGGGAGACAGTGGCGGACGATGACGTACGAGGAGCTGAAGGCCTGGCGCTGGACTGGGTGGGCAGGTGTGTGAAGTGGGGGGAACTTCCGTGTTGAAGATGTTCTCAATGATAGCTTAATATTTATTTTGATAGTTTGTTCAACCCCAAGTACATCAGTACAGATTCTTCTTCCTTTTATTATATCTTTCGTGGTGTATTTTATGTGTTAATCAATGGCTGATCAAAAACGAAGGATGTTAGAGACATTTCCTGTTCCTTGTATGCAGGAAGTTGTACTGGGTGGACAGTTTCTATGGCTCAGTCCATGTTGTGGAGCTGGACGGGCGCTACCAGAAGAGGCTGCTGTCAGGAGAGTTCACCGATGGAAATGCCACACACATCATCAGCAGACCCCGTGCCGTGGCTGTCAACCCCAAATACGGGTACCAACACACTTTTCGCGCCCACTCAGACCCAAACACACACAGACGCTGTCGCCAGAAAAAGAAGACCAGATTTTGGTTTAATAAAGTTTTTTTTTTGGTCATATTTTATTGTTGCACCGGACACGCAGACGTAATCTCATGCTTTCCATGCTGATCGAGTGCGTTGCAGTTACATCAAAGGATGTCATTGGGTCCAGAAACGGCAATAGTTCTCACTCGCTGTTTTCTAGTAGAAATATACCGTTTTCTCTTGAATTGTCGTCATTTTTTGTTTGTTTTTTCGCTCCAGATGGCTGTACTGGACCGACTGGGGTGACGCAGCATACATCGGCAGAGTTGGCATGGACGGAAAAAATGTGAGCGCCATCGTCACAACCAAGCTGGAGTGGCCCAATGCTCTGACCATAGACTACACCACCAACAAGATCTTCTTCGCCGATTCCCACCTGAACTTCTTGGAGTGAGTTGAGAGAGGATGAATTTCTCTGGTACCTTGCCGGTGGCCGCACCCCGCGCTAACCCCTTCGCCGTCTCGACCCTTTAGCTTTGCAGACATGGACGGGCGGAACCGACACCGGGCCATTGCTGGCACTCTTCCTCATGTCTTTGCCGTGACCTTGTTTGAGGACTGGGCCTACTGGACGGACTGGAACACCCACTCCGTGGAGAAGGCCCACAAGTACACGGGCGAGCAGCGCACCGTCATGGGGAACAACACGCACCGGCCCTACGACATTCACGTCTACCACCCCTACAGGCAACCGCGAAGTGCGTCACTTATAAGTGTGCGTGTTTCGAATCCCAGTGTCACTGCTACTGGTGGTCATGCTGTTTTGGATGATTTCGTTCCCCCCCAGGCGAAAACCCCTGCTCCTCCCAGGACGTGACCTGCAGTCACCTGTGTCTGATCGCTCCGGGAGGACAACGGGCTTCCTGCGAGTGTCCCGATCACTTCATCGGCGTCATGGTGGGCTTTAAGATCCAGTGCGTCGCCGACTGCTCCAGCACCCAGTTCCGCTGTGGTGACAACGAGAGGTGGGGTTGATCCGAAATCATGCTGTTTGTTTTGTTTTTGTTCACCATTAAATCTTTGACACTTCAACATAACGTTAACGTGAGTGGAAGGGATTATAGAAGATAAGTTCATCATTTATTTTCTAAAAGCGAACTGGCTTTTGTTGTTTTTTTTTTAGGTGTGTTCCCATATGGTGGAAGTGTGACGGACAGTCGGATTGCGGCGACGGCTCCGATGAACCTCAGACCTGCCCTCCCCGTCACTGCCCCATCGGCCAGTTCCAGTGTCAAGACGGTAACTGCACCTACGCTGGGTTCATCTGCGACGGCCACCCGGACTGCCCCGACAGCTCGGACGAGGACGCCGCCCTGTGCAGTATGATAATGAACTTGTTTTTTTTTTATTGCTTTCATGCAGAAAATCAAGCCCGAAGCTGAAATTAAAGGCACTCATTACAGCCTCAACATTAATTGACAAACTTTATAAAACGTTGTTGTATATTCGGGGTTTTTAAGTGAGTTTTCTTTGGCAGATTTAATTTTTTTTTTTTATATCTATCTAACATTCTCGTGCTCGCAAACTATATCAGTTTAAAGTTCAGGTCTCGGCCTCATTTTCAAACACCATAGTCAAGCGGGAGTTTGTCTCTCCAGGTGACCACCGATGCCAGGAAAACCAGTTCCAGTGTAAAGACAAGAAGTGCATCCCCGTCTCCTGGCATTGTGACGGCGTAAAGGACTGTCCAGATGACAGCGACGAGGACCCAGAGACGTGCGCCCAGAGAACCTGTCCACCGGGACAGTTCCAGTGTGCCAACGGCCGCTGCCTGCCGTCCAGCTACGTGTGCGACGCCCAGGATGACTGCGGAGACGGATCTGACGAACCATATGAAACCTGCAGTAAGTGGGATAAGATGTCAATAACATATTTTTGGATAATACAGCAATATTGA